>JAPQRQ010000007.1:11579141-11590791 GCA_037367365.1 Apogon talboti | reverse complement strand
AGTTTGTCATCTTTTCATGGTCATCAGATATGACCCATTTGGACGTTCAGAGGCTCCGTAGTTACCATGGAAACGCCATTATCTTCTACAACATTGATTCACCAGTAAAACCCATGGAGTTGGATCAATGACAGTGGATGGACACACTCGCAGTTGATATATTTTACTGGAAAAGTCACTATTTCTTAAGATTTATCTGTTTTTGATATAATAACCATCAAATGTAATATTAGCAAGATGATTCAAATACATGATCAGTAAATTAAAGATAGGAAAATAGCTGATTTTCACTGAAAAATACTGCAAAATACAGAGGATAATGTTATAATAAATGTCGATAAATCACTTAAGAAAGATTAAATAGAAATAAAAATTAATTTGGGAACTGACACAAAAGTAGCCCTGGGTCTTTAAGGGTTAAGGTGCAGATCATGACCTTCATCAGATGATGGAGTTGTAGAAGTTGTCCAACTCCAGCAGCTGGTGAATCACAAGGCGACTGTTTGGATTAAAGACACACTCTTGACACTTAAATAAATGAATAAAGAGGGAATAAAAATGACAGCGTGGGAGGTGAAATGATCAGTATTTGTGAATCCTTAAATAGAAGATTATGAGGTGAAGATCGTTGGTTCAGATCCTACCTGCTCTGGTCTCCAGCTGGCTGCAGATTATAAGAGGTTTGGTTTCACATTGAGCAGCCTTTCATCCTTCATTATACTTTATTATCGGTGTCATGTGTTCAGCTCACTCACACACCGGTTCACATTTCAAACAGATGAACCTCACCACATCATGGTCCTCAGGGGGCTGGTCCATCTCACTTACCGGGATTCCCGACTCCTTTTTTTGTTTCTCTTTCTGTGCAGCTCAGCGTCTCCATCGCTGCTGGGTGTGGACGTTTAGTTTAGAGGTTTTTTTTTTTTTTTTTTTTAATTCCTTTTAGATTTAGTTTCCTGTAGGGAGAGAGTGAGCTCAGTTCTTCCAGGATGTTCATTCAGGGAGGAGGTGAGGGAGGATGTGGATGAAAGCAGTCATGGTTCAGTCAGAGCGATGCTGCCTCCTACTGGTCACAAACACAAAATACAGCTTTTTTTTTTACTTTTTTTTTTATTTTTCACATAACAACAATACAATTACATACATACAAGATAAAGCGACCTCACTGGCCCACCGCAAGCGGGCCAGAGACAGCCGATCACAGACACACATAAGGAAGAGAGAAGGAAAGAAAGAAAAAAGAAGAAGAGACAAGGGAAGAGAGACATATGTTGGACACTATGTCAAATACAGCTTTGACATAGTGTCCAACACCTTCATCCTTCTGGTTCATGTTGGTTCAGGTCGACTCCACCTGCAAAACTGAAGCTATTGTTCATTAACTTAAGCTTTACTGATGTGTACAATACAAATAGGTGATACTTGTACTTTACCTGAGTATTTTACTGCATCTTTATCTGACTAATTTGACTCAATTACAGTTTTTACCCACAAGTGGTTAAATGTGTTATAATTTTATTTTGTAATTTCCCTTTATTACATGTATATATGCTTATATGTTGTACATATTTGTCTGTAGTATAGAGTTAGCTTTTTGTATATTTTAGTAGTAATTAGTAGTATTTTAGTAATATTTAATAATAATAATAATGCATTAGATTTCTATAGCGCTTTTCAAGTCACCCAAAGCGCTTTACATTATTGATGCATTATTCTTATTTGTATATTTAATCTCTGTAGTTTTTGTAGATTGCCAATATTTTTCAGTATGTTGTGATATTTTTAGTCCTTTAAAGCTCCTAAACAGATTTTCATTGTTTTTGTAACAATGACAATAAAGATCTACAATATTCTACTCTATTCTTTACATCTCAGACAAACATTGGTCTTTTTACATCATTTGTTTTTCTGTTGTTTTTATTTTAACTCTGCATCTCAAATATGTTGATTTTTAGACAAATAAAGCTTGTAAAAAGTCTTCTCAGGTTTATATTCAGGGCTTGTATACATTTTTCAAGGTCAAATTCAAGCACTTTCAAGGGTAATTTTCATAATATTTCCAGCACCTTATTGCTGGGGTAAAACACACATCATGATTATTTTTTTTAACTTTTTATCACAATGATGTACATTGTAGTATGGCATAAACATCTAAAATTGTTTCATAATAGCAAAATGTTTTGAAAGTTTTATCCACAAAAGGGAAGCCACTTGTTGTTCTTGAGGTACACTTGCACCGAGACAAAAGATTAAGATAAAAATGTACCTTTAGTCAACCTGAGAACACCCGGGAATTTTAGTTTTTTCCCATAAAGTTTTATTTTTCAAAATGTATCATCTCTATAAGTAGTTTTGGCTTGCCATCTAAGCTGGCAGAGTTAATATTACAAATAAATAAATCACATCATTTATGATTGCAAGCACCTTCAAGTACTTAAACTAAAATTCAAGCTTTTTTCAGACCTTGAAAACACAACATTGAAATTAAAGCATTTTCAAGAATTTCAAGCTCCCGTACAAACCCTGTATATTTTTGAGTCTGGAATTAAGTCTGATTTGTTCAATAAAACCATTTATTTATTTATTATATTATATTATGTGACTCTAGTTTTCCATTTAATAGCCTATTGTAATGTACCGTGGTTCATTACTCACCATGTGAAAGTGGTTTATAAAATGTGTGTCATGATGTATATTCTTAAAGTTGATCCAACTGCATTTAATAATGGAATCCCCTGAACCTGAATCTGTTAAAATATCCTCCTAACAACCAGCAAACAAAAACAAAAAATTAAATAAACACTGTCCACCGCAACGGACATTCCACAAAAATTTTAAAAATGCAACTAAAAAACTGTTGCATCGTGCCGTTTCCAATAAAGGCAATTATGTAATGTAAAACAGCCAAAGCTTGTACTTTCCTGGGTAGTCAGGAGGACATCTCACTGTATTACACAAACTGACATAATATAAAGAATAGTACATTACCTTTACAGAGTAAAAAGACATGTATTATAGAGAAAGTGAAGCAAATAAACACAAGTAAACACATGGATAATTGGCCAGGAATAGGTTTTATATAAAATTTGGACAGTGGATACAGAGAGATATTATGTTTATAAAAAAATACATACAATAAAAGGAAAATAAATGAATCTTATATTTTCTATTTTGAGCAGATGGTCAAGTTAGCTGATGAAATGTAAAAGGCACTAAATGTACAACATTCCAGTTTTGAAGGCGTTAAACAGAGGCCAAAAGAAATCAGAGATGAACAAAAAAAAAAAGGAAAAAAAATAAAAATCACAGGGCATTTGTTGTCTTTGATATGCAAGACATAGTGCAGATTTTACAACAGAACATAGCAAACAATTCTCAAATAACACACAACTATTTACCATCGAAAACACACTAAGCACTTTAAGACCTGGAAGTGGAATGAATACTGCGACCTGCATTCACTCGAAACTCGGAGGCACCGACATGAATGACGAGCGTCAGCTTGGTTACACTGGACATCTTTCATAATTTATAGTTTACATCACAATTTTTACAACAGCACTTAACATCACATTTAAGAGCAAAGCGACAGGCAGTAAAGGTGTGGATTTTGGTCAGGACGTGGACGACCATGTCGACGAGAAAAAACAAAAAGGAAAAAAGGTGAAGGTTGAGGAGGAAAAAAGGAAAGGAAGAACGACACGGCCCGAGTTCCAGCCACAGAACACGAAGGGACGAAGGTCTGGAGTGGATTCATATCAGTCTGTACAGATAATTACACTACAACCATTAGGTCTGGTCTAAGTTGAAGAAGGACGATGGTTATTGTGGTTTTAATTTACTCCTTAAAGACGCAACAAGATAAAAATGAAGCAAAAGACAAACACGAGGAGAAAATGAGGCTTTACACATTAAATGAAAATGGAGAAAAAGTAAATAAATGAATAGAATCACATCTTCTACAGAATTTTCACTGTCGCACTTTTTAAGTTATTTTCATATTATATTTTTTAACCCTTAAAGACCCAGAACTATTTTTGTTCTGACTTTATAATGAATATTTCTCTACACCTAACCTTTCCAATTATCACAATGTGTTCTAATATCATCCTCTGCATTTGACATTTTTCCACTGAAAATCAAGTGTTTTCCCATGTTTAATGTTTAAGATGTTCATAAAAGCTGAGAGAAAATTCAATGATTATATTAAAATGGATAAGAATATCTTTGACAGATATATCGTTAAATGAATATAAAAACACTATTTGTCAAACTACGTGGGTTTTACTGGTGTTGTAGACGATGACGTTTTCACTTTTATTATGGCGCCTCTAAACATAAAAGTAAATGACACCTGACGCTGCTGAAAATCTGACAAAATCCATCTGACCTGAATTGCACTGTATTAATAGTGTTAGTGTTTCTAAAGTAATTCAGCCTTTTATATCAGCGGTCACTGGCGTCTGTAGTCATTTTCTTCTTGTTCCATTTTTCTCCATTTTCTTCTTGTTGCGTCTTTTATTACATTTTTCAGCTCTTACAAATACACTAAAACTTCACATATCCGTGTAGTTTCTCACACTCATAACCAAACATCATCCTTTAAGCTTCACAGGAATCATGATTTGACATTTATTGTGGTAATTATCTGTATTAACTGATATGGACGTTGTTAATCACAGACTAAATAAAACCTGCTGCTAACGTGACCACATTAGTGACAATGTGAGAAGGTAAAGTCTAGATTAGAACCTCAGTTTCTAATGCACTAAAGTCAACTAAAGCATTTTAAGTCTATCATTATATTACTGTTCATTAAACTACAATCTGATCAAACCGTGGCAAACTAACCGATATGTAACTAATACAATATGATTCTATCTTAACAGTGAACTAATGAATATTGATGAAACTGAATTCTGTTTGGAGATAAATAAAGTTGATCTGTGTCTGTGTTGGTTGGTAAAAATATAATAGTCTTTACAGTCTTTTCACGTTTTTGTTTTTTTTTTCTACACTTTTACAACTACTTCAAACTTATTTCAGTCCATTTAGAGTCGACTGCGGCCGAAACGCTTCGACGGGTGGTGAAAACAAGAATTAAGACTAAAGAAGAAGACCCTTAAACATGCCACCGACTCTCTAAACCTCTACAGCACTGGGTCGGTCTGGACAGACGACCGCAGCCACACCACGCTGGAATGAGTTACAGTAAACGGCACTATATCTTACATGAGCAAGAAATATATACAAATATGGTCGACGAGGGATTTTACTGCATTTCAGAATCACGAGCTGAAGCTGAAGGCATTTTGACAGGTTGAAAAACATATTCACAAATCAGAACGGAATTTTGGCTTTTAATGCTTCAAGACATAAATGAACAGAATTTGGAATGCATTTTAGAGCTTAAAAGAATGTGGAAAAACTTACCTAATATTACTGTTGATATTAGATATTTGGCCCATTGAAACAAAAACAAAAAAAACAAACAAAAAAAGAGCTTTACATAATTCAAAGTTTTAAAAAAAGACGGATAATTATGATTGCTATGTTAGTAAACTGCATGCAAACAGTGTATTTAATATTTGTTTTGACCAACAAATAGGAGCTCCCGGTTTCATAGAAACAACTGTTTCTACCGAAATATTTCACCTCAGCTGAACACCTGTTTTAACGTGCAGATTCGGAGCAGCAAACTGTTTTTACACTTACAAACCGGCTTTTTCCATGTGCTGCATAAAACAACAGAAGAAAAATTTACCTTAAGTTCATATGCAAATGAAGATGAATAGATACTGAAGCAGAGCTGGGCGATAAGACGACCCTGTCATGTTACAGTCACTTTTATAGTAGAATGTGGTCGTTTTTTCATCTTGTTGAGTCTTTCTCGTAGTTTTCTTTCTTGAATGTTTTATGAATGCTTTAAAGCCACATATAACCGCCTGGTGTCTCACTGTAACTCAAAAACAGCCTTTAAAAGAAACAATGATTCAATGCAGGGGTGTCAAACATACGGCCTGCGGGCCAAAACCGGCCCTTTAACTCTAGAGGGTCCCCTGATCCTCCTGATGTCCTGATGACATGCGCTGTTTAAGATGACGTAGCAGCAAGACGGAGCCTCACTGTAAGTCTGTTTCAATTTGTGTGAAAGTGCAGATGTTAAACTAATACTGTGAAGTCACTCATGTTGAAAGCACATGTATTACTCCACACACAGGATCTGCCCACTGGTACCAGACTGTTGCGGCTTTCTGGATATTCTCATCATAAATGCCTTCATCATCATCATCATCACTGTGAGATCTGCAGAACCGGTGGACCGGTGCAGCTGGTGAGAGGGGAGAAAAAAATAAATAAATAAAAAAAACTGTTGCCAATGCCAGACCAGTGGTTCACATCAGGGGGGTTGCGCGGGGCGTTTGGAACGACAAAGCTGAACTCATGGAACGCACCTCCTGTCCTTTCACAAAAAAATGTGAATATCCTGAACAAATATGAACATGACATGTCTTGACAAGTGTAATTTTAACAATATTCTGCCAAAATTGTGCATTTGTAGATCCACTGTGATCTGTAAGTTGTGATGTATATGTGTAAATGATCAACTGAGATGTAATATTGATAAAATTACACTTAATTTTCATTGAAATTTCACGTTGTTCATGTTATTCACATTTTTTTAAAGGATAGTTTGTAGTTGAAAACATTTTCTTAATTAAACTTTTTTCACTCTTGAACATAGAGAAAAGTTTGTACTTGACATTATTTATAGTTTATTATTATAATAGTGTTTTACTGGTCTGACCCACGTTAGATCAAGTCGGACTAGAATGAGTTTGACACCCCTGATTTAGCGCTTCTTCTTCGGCTCTATCGCCCAGCTCTACTTGAAAACAAAAACAACCCCAACAGGCCCAGAGGCAGCTAAAGCCGTGTTCTACTGAGGTGGAAACCCAAAGGGAGGCAGTGTCTTTTAATAAGGTACCACAACAACATGCCATTACTTTACAGAAAACCGAAGCATTCACAGTAGACGTTAGACGGCTTCATCTGTTTTACAAATAGCTGAGTAGTACCAAAATAACATTTTAGATGTTGTTATAACTGCATGCAAAGTTACTTTCAGCAATGACAATTCAACTACGATACACACCCTTACGAGAGGCGATCACTACGGCAGAGATGGGCGGAGACTCAGCAGCCTGTTGCACAAGCTGTTCGCACAAACAGTAAAAACCGTTAAAACCTTGATTTTACACACATCTAGTCTGCATCTTTTTCCTGGCCGGACGGGACGCTCACAGAGAAGGAAGCTGCAGTGAAGTATTGATGGTATATCCTAAAGGAGTGCGTGGTTTCACGTAGAAACGCCGCTGTGCTGTATAGTCGCTGTTAGTGAAAACAGTCAAGTGCACCGGTGTTACAGTACTGTGATGTGAAGGAGGCGTCGCAACCGCCGCCGTTCGGTTGTTCAGAACAGACGGACGCGGCTGAAGGCGTTGACAGACTCGTTTTGGGGCGTGTTCCTCTGGCGTTGACATGTGTCAAAAATAGAAGAGCTGCTATTTTAAATGACTGATGTTGTTTGTTTATTTGCTGCGGTAAATCGCATTAGCCCTTGGGGATAATGAACAAACACTGAACCTTGAATTTGGTCAAAGAAAACAACAGGAGGAAACCCAGTCTGCATCATTTTGTGTATTTCTTCTTATTTTCGTCCTTTAGCTGTCGATTAATTTGTCAAATTTCCTCAATTAATGGATCACTGGTTTGGTTTAATGAAAAGCTTAAAAAAAAAAAAAAAAAAAGGGAACACTAACAATTACAATGATGCCCTCTAACATCTCGTTTGGTCCAGAGGCTTTTGGTCCTTATCACAGATGAAAAAAATTAATCAAAATATAAAAGATGATGTTTTTGATCAACAATCTATCACTGATCAAAAACACATTTTGTTTCGTCAGATCTATGAACCAAACCTGGCATCTTCTCCTACTGTTGAAACAGAATGTACTTTACTTATTTTGTGGATTTTGATTTAAACCAAATATTAAATTAAAATCAACAATATGAAGAAACAAATGAACAAAAAGTGAGTGAAATAATAGATAAATGAACAACAAAATGAAAACAACTAATTTTGAAAAGCAAAAAACTAAAAAAATATATACAAAATGAGTGAAATAATGAACAGAAATAATAAAAATAAACAAAAACAAGGAAAATACTGAAACACTAATTGAACAAATAAACTAAGTGAAAGAAAATTCTCAAAGTAAGCAGCTGGTCTGTCATTCCGATCAGATGGTGACTTGTTTTGTTTTTTGTTTTTGTTTCTAATTGTAGTTGCAGCTCTGCTTTTGCATGTCTGTTCCAAAGTGGAGACACGTGTTAACGCCAGCTGACAACAAGGCCTTGGACGTTAAACTGAAGCTAAACTCACACTAACCGTTGGTGAAGCCAGTGGTTTAAGCCGAGTTTAACGTTAACCGGAGCTCCGGCTGGTGCAACAGCTGCTGAGGCGTCAGTTTTTAGTGTCGGAGGCACAAAACCACGATCATTCAAAGTCAAATAGTGTTGTTGTGACTGTGTGTGTGTGTGTGTGTGGAGGCGTTCGGATGCTGACAATGATCCCTGTATTTGAGGCTGATGGAGGACTGATGGAACGTCCACTATAGTTTCTTTACCATAAAGCACATACAGACATTATTTTATCATACAACAGCGTCATGCTTTTTGTGGACAAATCAACTAACGGGAACAGAATCGAGAAACAACTGGTTGAAATATTCCCACCCTTCCCAAGAGCAGCTGATTGAGAGGTCTGATACTTTACTGTGGTATTTTCTCTTTTTTTTTTTTTTGGTCCCCAGTTTCTCTTCAGTTTTTACGAATGTCAGCGTAGACCACCGGCTCCATCTTATGGAAGGAGTTTTTGCTGCCTGAGTGATCCAACTGGGCGTATATCACCGGGCCCTGGAACCAAACAGCAACAGGGGGAGGAGTCAGTGCACAGGCGTCACAGTCAAGGTCACGTTTACATAGCACATTTACAACAAGGTAAAAATACAAGATATATAGAGGTCGCTTGATCTTGTATGTACGCAACTGTATTGTTGTCTTGTGAAAAATCAAAAATAAAATATTAAATAAATAAATAAATAAATAAATACAAGATATGATAAAACTAGTACATATATAGAGATATAAGATACAATAAACATGATAAAAACATACACAATAATAGGATAAATAGTATCCAAATAGTATCCAAGTCAGAAATACACATTTGTTTTACTTCTACCAGGGTGGGTTCAGGGTTCGGTTTAGTCCAGTTAGTGTTACAGAGGCATGCGTTGACTAGTTCTGGTTGACGGTTTCTATAGTTTTAATGTGAGTCTTATTTTATTCAGGTGAATTAATTCATTTCAGGTGAGTTTTTCTTTATTTTTAGTATTAGTTTGAGTTCAGGAATTACAGAAAACCTTGATTTATATAAGAATGAATGATAGCAAATGACTTATACAGTCATGATTTATTCAAACATTTCCTTTTGTTCAACGTGAACCTTTAACACTGAATGGGAAATAAAAGCAAGATGTTTTTACCTGATACAGTTTAACTTCAGGTTTTATTTAAGGTACTATTTTATTTTAGGTCATTTTTTCTTTTGACAGTTACTAAGCAGTGTTGTTTTCAGTGGTTGTAATAACCTTAGACAAAACACTGTTCTGCATCTGAATGTGCTTTAGATTTAAATGAACTTTTCAGAAAATTGTGAAATGAAAATGCATTTCCATTCAGCGAGTAAGAGGTGTTTCTTCATAATCACACTTTAAACTGTTAAAGTTTCATGTGATATTTCATATAATAACATATGAACTGAGCTGTTAACGGAGCTTGAAGCTGGTTTTAGTTTTTGTATCTGCGCTGAACCTCTGCTCGTCCACTGTTTGTCAAAGCTTTTGTCTAACATTTGTTTCTGCAGCTCCTCATACATGGCTCCTCATGCATTTTATTGCTGTTTCCATCTAATGTGTATTTCTTGTATTAATTCGGTGAACGTTCCACACATGAACACACATAAATATTTACTAAATCTGTTTGCATTGACCTTATACACATTGACATTTTATACAAATACTTTTACACCTCAAACAACAGGGAAGGCTTTTTCCTGCAACCTGTCAAGTTTTTTTCTTCACATTTTAAGTTTAACATCAGTAAATTTTATCAGAATGGCAAAATTCTAAAACACATTGTTTTAGGAAATGGAAACACCTTTTTGGGTGACGTAGTAATGTACTGAACATTTTTCCCTCATTGTTTTCACAGTTATTCAGATGAAGAGGTTAGACATGTCTGGTTGAAGATTAGTGTCAGTTTCATCCATGAAAAAACAACAGATGTATAACCCTTTATCGGGCAAGTGACTATTTTTGGTCATTTCCACATGCATTACAAGACAGTGGCAGCCAGTTCCAGTGAGGACAGTGAGTCACCCATCTCAGGTCCAATGTGGTCTACAGGGTCTGTAAGGTCCACCTCTACATGAACAGTGAGTGTACCTGCTTTGTTAGGTACCATGAAGTAATGGTACTAATGTAAGTAATGATGTTCAAAGGGATAATGTGTATGTTGACAGGTGTCTGGATCAGCACTTATGTCGGTCTAATGTTATAAAAGTGATGTTCTAATGTTCTAAAATACATGTTCCTGTCACCTTAGATGTGCTTTTCTTTCATATTTTATATATACTTTTATATATATATTTATATATTTTTTTGAATTTTTTAAAATTTTATATATATATATATTTTTTTTTAAACACTTACCGTAAGGAACCAAATATAGTAACTTCATCAACCTTGATTTTCTACATGACAATAAAAATTTTTTAAAATTTTCACAGAAGTAATAAAGCCTTGTTATGTCCTCCAATAACACACTAAGGTTGAAATTTTGAATTACAGAGTATTTCTATGAGTGAACTATAAAGGGTTAAGAAGAAAACAGCAACAGAATGCTCCACTTCTACTACTCACCTCTTTACCAGAGTCATGTTTGATGTAGATTATAACGTCACCTTTTATTGACACTATGCAGCCCGGTTTCATTTCACACCAGTTTATGGAAATGTCAATAAATTGCATTTTCTTTTCTTTTTGTGCTATTTATCAAAACTTTCTATCAAATTTGTTCAACATTTTATGAAAACCTGCACAAGACCTTTGTTTTTTTCACTGATACATGATTTAATGGTCAAATGATCCTCGATTAAATGTGTTTAGATTTCTATCTGGAGTCAGTAATCTGTCTTTTTTTTATTTTTTATTTTTGTGCTGAACCTGCCTGACAGATTTCTCACTATATAGTTTGACCTTGAACAGTTCACTCATTAAAAAAAAAAAAAAAACTTCTGGAAAAAAGCTGTAAATGCAGTGAGGTGAAAAAAAAGCAGATTTATATGCTAAACGTGTGCACAAACAGCAGCTCTAAGGAATTAAGGCAGAATTTACCGGACAGTTACAGCAAAGACCATCCACTCTATCAAACTAATATATGTCTGTATAATCTGCATGTGTAGTTTTTCCCTCACCACTGCATTTAACCTTGTTTTTTCTATATCCTGTTACTTTTGTGCTTT
>JAPQRQ010000007.1:11529090-11545585 GCA_037367365.1 Apogon talboti | reverse complement strand
TATATATATGTACTGTATATAAAATTCAGGCCTTTCCTTGTGTTCACTGGATATTCACTGTTGTGGTTTGTCCTAATATGTAACCTCTGATTGAAAACAGCTTGTGCCAGTGTTGTGACAGTGTGCTTTTCCATTTTAATTTAGAATGACATTAAGAAAGCCAACCCATACAGTGTAGATTTACAAGACTTTAGTATTAAAATCCATCATAATCCATTTACACTTAGACGTTGACACCCTGTCCTTCAACCATTTCTGTTTCTGACATGAACTGAGTTAAATAGTGTTTCACTGGGTTCCTTAATCAAGAAACAAACGTGAAATTGTAAAATAGAAGTCATGATTTTGAACCTAACTAAAGTTTCTGACAAACACTACGGAGCCGAGACGAAGCCGGAGGTCTACGAGGAGGGAGGCTATTGCTTGCATTGTTATGTTCCTTTTTTTTTTTTTTTTTTTTTTAACCCAGTTAGTTATGTGCAAAGATTTTCCATGAATTTCTGTCAGGGTGAAAAAGATGGAAAAATGTCACAGAAAAATAGCCAGAGGGAAAAAGAACATGTGACTTGAACAGAGAAGCGATTATCAATCGCTTTGGGAGGCGACAGAGAAAAATGATGCATCCAGTTGTTTCTAATTAACCTGGAAAATAAAGAGACGTCGCAGATGAAAAGTGCTTTAGAAGACGACAAACCTTTTTGGTTGAGCTAATACTAGAGCTGGGCGATAAAAAGATGATAACTATCCTGACATACATTTGTATCACATGGTAATATCACTTTATATTGTACCATGATAGTTTTTCTTGGAGAATAAGAGCTATGATTATCACAATCTACTTTTCTGGTGGTGGAAAACAGCTTTTGTTCACCCCCTATATTTGTGATATATTAGTTTAAGAATCTCTCTAAAGTCATTGAACTCTGTCCAGTATTGTTCATTTCTTCAAACCGACATGCTCCTTTCTGCACGTGCTCAGTTCAATTGAGGTCAAAACAATAATGAAACACATCCAGAACATGACATGTTGAAACTGTCAAGAATTTAGTTTTATTTTTTCTTGTTACCAATTGACAAAATAAAATCATTTGCATTTGTTTGTGTTTGTCTGATGCAGTCACACCTTTTGAAACTCTTTCCACAAATAATTCATGATAACAATTAAGACTGTGTAAAATTTTAAAGATTTCCAAGACTGTTTTTCCACTACTGTGTATTGCATTTTTGTAAATTCTTAATTCTGAAATTTAATAAAATAATTATAAATAAGTTAGAATGTGACATATAAGTTGTTTTCTTTTCATCTCTTTTACCTCATTTTCATATTCTGTGGTTTTACTTGTATGTTTCATGTATAGTTTTGTCTTTTTGCATCTTTTCATAATTTTTATTTCATTTTAGTCTTGTTTCATTGACTTTGTTGTGGGTCTTTTAAGTTGTTTTCATCTTGTCACGTCTTTTATGCTATTTTTGTCTCATGTTTTTACTTGATCTCGTTTTCATCTTGATGCATGTTTTGTAACTTTAAATCCATGTATAATATTGGGCTTCTTCAGCTTTCACTCAACCAAAAATCAGCCTTTAAACGCCTTTAAAAAAATAATGATTTGACATTTATTGTGATAATTATCAATATCAACTGATATGAACATGTTTATGTTAACATATCGCCCAGCTCTAGCTAGTACAGACAGTCGTATCTACAGTAGAGACATGAGACAGACAAACCCACAGGAAGATGGACGTCCACTCCTTCCGTCCACACACACGTAGTTATTTACAGGTTTAGTAGTGTTCTTCTTCATTATTCTCTCCGTGGTGTGTTCAAAGACTCTGAATGTACAGAAAAGGCCATGAGCTCCTCGTGTCACGTCTGTCTTTGTCCGTCCAGACTTGTCCCGGTGGTTATGGGGAGGGAAGAGAACGTTACTGGGCCAGTGATAGAGAAAGAGGGGAATGAAACTGAAGCAGTCTTCATTCATCCGTTCCTTCGTTCATTCATCATGTCTCTGGAAGCTGGTTGATGTCAGTTAAGTTGGTGTCATTGAGGATGACTCGGATTCGATCCAAGGACTCGGCCTGTCTTATTCGCTCCAACTGGACCTGAGAACGAGGACAAAGAACCTTAACAGGATGACTAGATATTTACAAATGTGTAAAAAAACCCCACAACAATCATCCTGAATTCCAAATAAATTATTGATATTTTAAGTATTTATGTGTAGACTCGGGCAGTTCATCCTTGAGGTTGTCAAATATTATAGAACAAGGTGTTTAAATAAAATGTGTTTTCTTTGTTGAAAGATACATGACTTGCTTGTCTTTACTTAAAGTCAACAATGTGGGATGGTAGTTCATAGATAAGATAAGATAAGATAAGATAAGATAAAACTTTATTTATCCCTTCATGGGAAAATTTCACAGTTAACAGCAACAACATACAAGCAAGTGCATAGAAGACAACAGGTAGAAAAATCAAATATCAGAGAAAAATAAGAAATTTGGTATTTATATAAATATAGAATAGAATTTTAATAAAAATTGAATATTGTTTACATATTATCATATTAACTTTGCGGTTGCATATTGCACTCTGATTAGAGATGAGCCCATGTGTTTTCGACTCTGTAGACACTTTATCTGGGTGTAAATGTGGACAATGAAGACATGTTCAGTTTAAAGAGGCTACATGAAATACTTCTATTTTAAAAAAAAAAAACCTAAAAGTCTCATTACAGTGTTCAGAATGAATGAGTTCTGACATGACGCCAAAGACACCAGTGTATCGGACTGTAAAGATATGAACTGAATATACAGTATTCACACCGATAGATTTAAGTGACCGCTAGAGGGAGGAGTGAGTCATTCTGCCAGACTCCAATGATGAGGAAAACTAACATCACAAGGCCTTTGACTAAAGCGTCAGAGTGTGACGAGGTGGGATGAGAACAGTTAAGAAACAACTTTTAGAGTCAAAGAAAGTGAAAAAGTGGTAAAATCTAGAACCACCGTTGTTTTCAGCACTGGACATAGCTGTAAATGAAAAGAATGGAGTTTGATGATGAAAACACAGTGTTTCTTCTACACGAGTGAGTTGTATTCTGAGGTTTATGAAGATATAAAGTTATTATGTGATGTTATTATCTTTGCTAAGTTGTCGTTTGTTTATCCACTGTTCAAACTAAACTGAAAGTTCTGACCTTGTTTGGATGATTCCAAACAGATCTTTGGTGCAGCTACTGACAACATAAACTGTACAGACAATGGAGGTGATTTGTGCTTTTACTGTTACTGTTTTCTGTGTAAAAACAGAGCTAAGCTAACAGGGCTATAATGTAAACTATCAGCTGATGCAGCATGTGAAGATTATAAGACAGTGTTATTTTGACCAAATGCAAAAATGACTTAATTTTTATTTGATGAAAATTGAGGATACCATTTGTTTATACCATTGTGTATAAACAATGAGCTTTATACTTTATTCAGTGATTGATACAATCGTTAAATACAGTTGATAAGGACTATCAGCTGGTCTGGCTTGTAGGAAGTACTCTCGTGAATCTCTTTCCTCCGTCTGTCTGTGCATTACCCTAGCCCTCGCGAAGTGAAATAACCACCTCTGATATGTAAACAGACCCTGAAACTGGCAGGTTTTGACAAAAGACAAGTCTTTTATGTGTTGTTCTGTTTTGCAGGGATTCAGTTATTTTAATACCATGAAGCACTTCCTCATGCAGACATGTTCCACCAAAACCACTTCTCCCACAACAATATTTTGCAAATGCACAGTTGCAGCATCCTCTACTCAGCAGTGCTTAAGAACTAGCCACACAACCCCCAGAATGTTTATCGTTATCTGAGAACGGTGTTGGAAGGTTCCAGACCTATTTATGGCCAATTAATTTGGGCCATTTTGGCAGTTTAAGTTGAAGGGCTGTTACATTGCGATTCACAGGTGGTCTGATAATTATTTATTTCTTATATAAGCTGTAGATTTCAGAAGGTCTAATGAATCAGTGATGTGAAAATATCTGAAAACGTTTCTATAATACTGCTATTAAAGTGATCATGATTCATTCTCACCTGAAGAGTCTGAGAGAGTTTGACGAAGTCCTTCTGAACCTGTTCACTGACGTCCAGCTCCGTTTGAAGCCTCTGGGCTTTGTCTCGCTCGTCGAGGACCTGACTCTCTAAAGTGCTCTGGTGTAGACAAACACACACCACAACTCAATTAGACAAGCTTCAAATCTCAGACACTACAGAAGAACTCTAAGCAATATTGAACTAACACACATTTGTTGAATAATTGAAAAGCTGCTGGCGGTGGTTTACTGAAACAACAGTTCAACATCATCACCAAATACTCTACATCTGTCGTGTCACACATACAGCTCACGGGTCAAAACCATTTGTGCAACAATTACACTGAAGATATTAACAGTAAATGGTGTGAAACTCATTTCAGTCCCAAACTCCAAGATTTTAACAATATTGTGCCTGTTAGTAAATGTTTTGTGCCTTTGTAGATCCACTGTGATCTGGAATGCACATGTATAAAGGATAAGTTGAGACATAATATTTTTAAAAATGCACTTATTTTCCTTAACAAATTTCAGGGAAGTCAGGTCATTCACAATTTTTTTTGTGAAAAGATAGTTTGTAAATGTACATTTTCATAATTTAATTTGACTTTTTTGCACTAAAACAAAGAGAAACATTTGTAGTTGTCATTATTTATAGGCTGTTATTTTACTGGTCTGGTGCACTTGAGATTAAATTGGCTGTATGTGACCCCTGAGCTAAAATTAGTTTGACACTCCTGCTCTACATGTTATACAGGGTGTCCACAAAGTCTCTTTACAATTTAAAACATTTATTACAAAAGTAATTGATGAGATATATTAAATAGATTTGTTCTTTGTACTCTGTGGTTATCAAAGTTATTAATCACATTGCATTTGTGTATTTCAGGTACCCTGGTGATGAAATAGGTTCTGTTAAATAAACCGCTAAATAATGGCTCCTCCTCAAGAAAAGGCACAATATGTATCATGGTTTATTGAAACAAAACTTCATACTATGAGGTTATGTTAAAGATATCATGTATCGAACAAAGATAGACGACATCAACGACCTGAAGCAAAAGATCACTGATGTCATTGACACCATTGATGAGTCTATGATACAGCCAACATGGAAACAAATCCAGTACCATCTGGATATGATTCGTGCAACTAATTCATTTTGTAATCATTTCCACAGATTTGTCTATTCATTTGCTTTTGTAATAAAGTTGATAAATTGTAAAGAGACTATATGGACACCCTGTAATATAGAACTCCACAGGCTCAGTCTCTGACACGTCCATACATGTGTGTGTCAGACCTTCAAGGGTTTTCCATGTGTACTGAACTCTGACCTTTGCGGTGGTGAGCTCTTTAATCTGCTGCTCCAGGCTGCTCTTCAGGCTCTGGATGCTCTCCAGTGTCTCCGTCTTCTCTGACAGACTGCTCTGCAACTACGAAACACAATACAACCACAGGTAATGAATGCATTTAACTGATGTGAATGTGACTGTATCTATTACGGACTTTTAAAAGACCCTATGTGCTTTATTTAAAATGCTACAGACTCATTGTGAAGAACTAATTAACATATCTATCCATCTCTTCCCTCCCAGTGGTTGAGCCAAAAAAAAGGTGTAAAATTAAACCTGCATTAATAATAATTCCGATTTTGGCCACATGGGACAGGACAACAAGCTAGAAGCACAACACTGACCTATTAAATTATAAAAAGGCTTGGCAAGCTTTAGGGCATTACTCATTTTTATTAACTACAACCTTGTACAGTAAAGCCGAGAGCCAAAACGTGCAGAGTTGATAAAGAGCTCTGCAATTACGTCACAAGAAAATGACCCTTATCTACAGGAAGTAAAGGGACTAAACATCCGTCTGCACAACAGTAGATCTAACAGCATCCACAGGATCAAATGAGTGGACACGGGTAATACTGTGTCTAATATTAGAAGTACAGTAAATGTTTTCGGGGTAAAACTACAGAGTGAGTACCTCTTCCTTCTCGGCTTTGACTCGTTCCAGCTCCGTCTTCAGACTGGAGAAGGACGCTGTGGGAAAGACAGGTTATCAGATCATATAACATCCAATTAAAACTCCAACCCCAGACAGATGACGTTATAGGAGACGTTACACTGTTGTTTATTTGACAGTCCATGAATGAAGCGGCAGAGCTGTGTCATGAGACTTAGCAAAGTTTAGTAAAGCTGAAAGACGCTCGAGTGTTTCCCTTAGGTGGAAAAAACAGGAACACTCAGGCCTATGAAGTCATGTCAAATAACATCGTTCAATATTGTGCAGATGATATAACTGATGAATGAAGTGGCTTAATAACCATGACAACACATTCAGGTTCATTGCATAACATGTCCTGAATAGTGAATTAAATCTGGTTCCGTGGTTTAATAAGTTTAGACTAAAGTAATCTTTTGAATGCTGGTCCAACTGATCAAGTGTATGTTGAAGAATCTTAATTATAATGTTAAGTTCTTTGGCTACATTCACACAACAGCAAAAGGGACCAAATCTTTTCTTTTCACTCATAAGTACATCAACTCTTGTTGTTTTTTTTTGTTTGTTTGTTTTTATGACGGTGTGAACAGTACAAATCACATGGAATCTGATCTTTTTTAGTCCGACCTGGACCCTTACATACAAACCGGATCCTTTGCAGTGTGACCTTACTCTGAACATCGTATCAGACAATATTTCACTGCGTCACATTTACCTTTGCTTATAGGACGCATTTGCCATGGTCTTGTTTATGACACACGATGCAATGATTTTAATATCTTATATTGATGATGGGAGAGTTGGACCACTGTGTAAATGCGTCTTCTTTGTAAGATCCAAATCAAGGGTGGGTTTTCTTTGATTTGGCATTTAAACAAATGTAAAAACACTAACAGGGACTGTTTTTTTTACTGCAAAATAAATACTGACAATACTAAAGGTACGAATGCACAACTTCACTTGTGAGCATTTTCGTTGTGTGTTCACTGAAATAAAAATAACACCACTGCTTTGAACAGTTAACAAAGGAACTGCATGATAAATGCTACCAGCAGAAGAAAAATAATAATTCAGCAACACATTAAAATTGATGCTAAACTAATGCTGGCAGTATGAATGTAGTGTTTGTCTCATGTCTGAGTTTTTGACCTTTCTGTGATTCTGCAAACGGAGCTGCTTTGATGTAAGAAAAACGTATAAAAATGTATTAACGTCATCTTTCAAACACACCATGCAGGGACTAATGCTTAAGCTGATACACCTGTAACTACGCCTTACAGAGATGTCTCCATGTGCTAACACATTCCTACATCACTGCAAAGCAAACGAGGTCAGAAAAAACATTTTTAGACACAAAACATTCAACATTTAAGGGCTGCACTGAGTGTTCAGGGGTTTTGGCTTATGTCACTTAAGAAGACGTCAGAAATGGTAGCAAACATATCTCTAGCACCCACTTACACTGAACTAAACTGGTTGTTGTTTTCAGGGCGGGGACCATGTTTCCAACCATTTACAGTGCCATGCTATGACGTCTGGGACATTAGTGCATAAATAGTCATACAGTCACATTACTTTTTGCTTTTTAACAGTGGTTATGCTCTTCTGGAAACAGAGGCAAGACGGCAAGAATCATGACTCATGTTTTATGGACCAATTCTGCCCTTTCAAAGGCTGATTTAAACAGTTACTTTACGGAAGGAAAACGATAGGTGATAATGCACCGGATATCATCCTCTAACCGCATCTAAAGGCTTCTACAGACTGAGATTTCAGAAGGATCAATAACTCTGGCTATGACATGTATGTAGACTCTATAAATGTAACATGATGCAGGTCAAAGTACCAGAATGAACCCTCATCTGTGTGTGTCTTCTCTCTACATCACTATAGTTGTTACAATAATGCTAAGCTAAAGATGGTGGTATTTATGTGAACAGAAAATAACCCAAAATTGGAGCAGGAGAATGTGGAACTGGTTGTGAATCAGGAAAAGAGGTTAATTTCATGACTAAATCTTTCACTTTTAAGCCAAAACCCAAAACACGTAAGTGAGGTCCTTTCATTATACGTTAGGAAAAGGCTGCCAGGGTTCGCTAGAGCTGGTCGATAAAATGACCCCATAATTATCATGATATCATTTTTATGTCATGTTGTGATAATTTTCGCACCTATGATTATACGACAGAATTTTATATCATGATAACTTTTTTTTTTTTGGTCTTCAGGTTATGTTGTTTACATTGTCAGATAAAACACAAATAATAGCTTCCATCATAACTTTATTTTCCTTCTGCATATTCTGATATCGTACAAAGATCATGCATCATTTTAATAGATTTAAATGCTCTATGTCTAGATTTGATAAATACTCTATTGCAGGGATGCCAAAGTCATTTTCTTTCAGAGGGCAGATACGGTACAATTTGATCTCAAGCGGGCCGGACCAGTAAAATAATAGCATAATAGCCTATAAATAATGACGACTCCACATTTTTCTCTTTGTTTTAGTGCAAAACATTAACATTAAATTTTGAAAATATTTACATTTACAAACTATCCAAGTAAAAAAGATGTGAATAACCTGCAACAACTGAAATTTCTTAAGAAAAATAAGTGCAATTTTAACAATATTATGCTTTAACTTATCATTTATACATGTGCATTACAGATCAGATCTAAAAAGGCACAAAACATTTAATCACAGGCAGAATATTGTTAAAATTGCACTTAATTTTCTTTAGATATTTCAGGTTGTTCATATTTTTTGTTCATGTTATTCACATTTTATTGTTAAAGGATAGTTTGTTAATGTAAATATTTTCACAAGTTAATGTTTTTTTGCACTAAAACAAAGACAAAAATTTGGAGTTGTCAATATTTATAGGCATAATGTCATATTATTTTTTTTCAATTAAATAAAGAAGAAAATTTGGAGTCATCATTATAGGTTATGATGCTATTACTTTACTAGAGATCACAACTGGTCTGTATGTGGAACCTGAACTAAAACAAGTTCTTTTGCACTTTGCAAATTCATCCCGTGGAGCGGACTGGAACCTTTGGTGGGCCACATGTTTGACACCCCTGCTCTATTGTTTAATGTTTATGTTCTGATGCTTTTTCCTTTTTTTGTTGTTTTCTTCATGTTGCATCTTTCACCAATAATTAAAAACTGCAAAAACAGTCTGTTGAATTTAACTTTGCAATCCTTACAGATAATGATTTGACATTTATCATGATAACTATTGATACAGAACATTTTTATCATCATAACATTCTATCGTCCAGCTCTACTGCACAGACACGTTCTATTGTACACGACTACCCGACAAACAAACATCTACCTTTAACCTATGAAATACTTGTAAAGTGGCAAAGGTGTGGGACAGAGAAACATGTGGTGAATTATGTAGTAACACACACTGTAGCCGTTCCAAGACAGTTCAACACGTGAGGGAAAGCACTACTTTGTAAGCTCACTATGCTCATTAGTCTGACAGTGATGCCATTAACACACACATAGCAGCAGTGAGCTTGTTCAAAGTGTTTGTCGTACCTTCCAAGATGTCTGAATGACAGTGAACAATGGAGAGAAACACAGGCAGAAGAATGAAAGAATGTAAAACACATCCAGAAACCAGCAGGTATGTTGTGTACATCTAGGGAAAAATGGAGCTTCGACAAGAAATAGGTGGTGCGTCTGGTTAGATGATGACCGTATGAGCAGAACAGACGGTGGATGATGGTGCTAAGGGTTAAAGCTCACCTATCTCCTCCTTACAGCCCTCGATCTCCAGCTGCAGCGTGTCCTCCAGGTTCTCCTTCAGACACTGCTCGGCCTGGATCTGCTCCTTCAGAAACAGGATCTCGGCCTTCAGCTTCTCCTCCATGTGATCGGCGGATGCTCGTAGAGCCACCATGTCCTCACGCAGCCGCAAAACCAGGCTTTGGAGATCCTGAAGAAGAGCCAAGATAGGGGAGAATTAATGCAACCACTAACTAGAACAAGGTGGGATGGTTAAGTTAACCCATAAAGACCCAGCACTACTTTTGTGTCAGTTCCCAAATGAAATTTCCTTTATATTTAACTTTTCTTAAGTGATTTATCACCATTTATTATAACATTATCTTTTGTATTTTGCATTTTATCACTATAAAACATGTATTTTCCTGTATTTAATTCACTGATCATGTAGATGTTCATAAAAGCTCAGATTAATGTTGAGGGTTATTGTATCAAAAACAGAGCAAACTGCAGAAAAAGTGAGTTTTTCAGCAAAATATATCATTAACTGAACATAAAACAAGTGTCTACAACCACTGTTATTTGTCAAACTCCATGGGTTTTACTGGTGAATTAATGTTGTAGAAGATGATGGTGTTTCCACGGTAACTACGGAGCCTCTGAACGTCCAAATGGGTCATACTGTATCTGATGATCATGAAAAGATGACAAACTGCATTTTAGATCAATTATTTACATGGATTAATAGGATTAGTGGATTAACAGTTATTAGTTTAGATCAGTAGATGCTTTTGCTGATGGATGTTTGGGTCTTTATGGGTTAAGTTAAATCTGGAACAAAAACTATTATAAAGCAAATTATCTCTGACTTCAAGTTTGACTATTGCATCACATTAAAAATTCATTGCTAACGAAAGATGACGCTGGACACAACACCTTTACAGCAGCTCATGGCCTATCGGTCGGTAAGCTACAAATGAATCTGGACAGTAACACTTAACGAATGATGAAGTATTTCCAGTCTAATACCATCCCTTTCCTCTTGATATCAAGTCTTACAATGCCCAGTATTATAGTATATGAACAGACAAATTTAACAACAACACACAACGTAAGCAACATTCTGGAATTCACATATCACACTATGGTACAGAATACAGCTCATACTAATATGAGTTTCACTTGTCATATAAATATTCAGTTTTTTTTCCAGTTTTGTTGGAAATGCGCTATTATTTAAACAAAAATAACTGGGACCGTCTCTATTCACTGATCTGGCTTTGAAGTACTCACATGAAGCCAATTCCTAATAACAGCTTATTTACTTGCTGCAAGTCAAATCTTCTTTCATCACAACATCCACATGTTCCCGAGATACAATATCGAGCAGGTATTTGGAATTTTATAGCCCAAACTGATTTTAATATTCTCATAAACATTTTGCTACTATGGTTTTATTTTTGTGCAGCTCTAGAAAACATGTGAGTGTTCGGCCTCTGTAGTCTGACACAGCCTCCAACGGCGTTCATGTGTGCTCAGTTACATACTTTATATTTTAGATGTTAGAAAAATAATAAACAGAATTCCATCTACATTGGATTTGTTGTTGCATTTTGTGTTTCAAGATGCTCCACACTTTCTTCTCTACTGGGATCATGTCAGGACTGTAACAGACCATCCTCTTCATCCTCAACTCGGCCCTCGTAATTTATGCACAATGTGGGTTCACACTGTCTTGTTGAAATATGCGCAGGTGTCCCTGGAAACGTAGTCGTCTTGAAGGCAGCGTGTATTGCTCCAAAATGTCAGTGTACGTTTCAGCATTAATGGTGCGTCAAACAAGTGACGGTGACCTTTGCCAAAGACGGTGACACAACCTCAGATGATGACAGGCCCTGGAGTTGTTGCCCTGGAATCACTGCAGTAAACAGTGTTCATGTTTTTCCACAAAAAAAGACCTGAATACTGATTGGTCTTTGTACAACCCACATTTCCACTGTGTGATAGTCTGTCTCAGATGCCTGCAACGTGCTTCTGCACACAGTTAATGGGGCTCCTCTTTAGCATCGTAATGTTTAACCTGTCATTTGTTGATGTAGCTCTCTATTATAGTGTTTGACAAAGGTATTCTACAGTAATCCTGACACATTTGCCTCTATTGCTGTGGATAAATAATGGTTCTTGATGGGACGTCGTCTGAGGGATCAGAAATCACGGTGTTGAGCTGTTTCTGCACTGATATGCATTCTGATTGCTTGAAAATTTTAATTCTGTTCTGCACAGAGGAGGTTGAAATATCTCAGTCTCTTTCTATCTATTGCGTAGCATTGGTTTTCAATACATTTGTTGACAAACTGGCGATCCTCAGCCCATCTTTGATTTTAAAGGTGTAGAATTTTCCTGGATTCTTCTTTTGTACAACATCACTTGATTATTTTAACTCATTACTTGCCCTACATTGCTCCAGTCTTAGATTAGGTGAGACTTTATTGATCCCACAATGGGGAAATTCACTGGTCAAGGCGGCAACAGAGTAATGTGTAAAAATAAATGTAGATGCATAAACATAGTGCAAAAGAAAACAATTTAAAAATAATAACAGTTTATGTAATAAAACTGTATAAACAGTAGAACTGCAATATGTCAGACTTCACTTTTTCTTGATTGTGAGGAATAAATGCAGATTTAAAAGATGAAATATGTTGTATTTAAACTGTCTCCAGTGAAATACTAGTTGAAATACATTATAACAAATCACAGGTGTTTTTTGTTTTTTTTTTAAATACTGTATACTTTTTTCACAGTGTCACAACTTTTTCTGATTTGCATTCAAGGAGTCTGTAATCACAGATAATGAAGTTTCTTGCGGTTACAAAATAGACCAATGCATAGATGTGCATTGTTTTGCATATGCACATTTCAGTTGGAGGTGGGCGTATCCATCAAATTAAATATCATCTCCACAGTATGTTCAACCACCAGCAGCTTCTAAATGTCACCTGACAGTCAATGCTATTCCGCCTCCACTGAGTCTTCTGCCCACTCCTCTTACTGTTGCCCGAGTGGATATGACTAACAGCGTGGGAGGAGATGTGTGAGTCAGAGTGGAGCTCACATTAAAAAAAAAGAGAGAGAGATGATGGTGATCTCCATCATGTCCGATTGCTGAAAAGGACTAATGCTGCCAGTAATCACTGAAAATGAAACATTAACGCTGCTACAATTATCTTCAGACCAATACACTACTGGGATTATTCCTCTGACATGTGGTGTTGAATTTCCTACTCTACATGTGTCGTAAATGCTCTGACAGATTTTAGGCCAGTGGCAGCGGCTACCCACTCAGAACAGCATCTATTTGGAGACATGCGCTCAGAAACGTGTCCTCATATGAACCTAATATACGCCCATATTCACACTCATCACCACCTACAACTTGAACTTACTTTACATCCCAGTTTTCTCTGAAGAACACAATGAGATCTGGTGAAAAGTGGACAGTGAATACTCGCTACGTTATATGTAGTTTCTCCTCTAATTATGAGGCCCAGGTACATATAGCACCCAAATCATTGAGGACAACATGTAAATAAAATTATAGTTATACTAAACACTAAAATACGATTTGAGCTGTAACTGAATTTACAGAAATCAGTTTTTTTTTTTAAATGGGTGAAAACAGGCCATGACTACACAAGTCTAGTTGAGTCTGACAGACCTTGTTCATTTTCTGAGGCTGTTATATCCCTTTGTTGAAAAACCCTGCATTCATACACTACCTGTTTGGCTCTAAACTACAGGGTTAAAACACCAAAGTCATGCAGTAGCGCAGTGGGCTGGACGATTGGGATAGAATAATTTAAAACCATATTTTATCGTTTTCATTTTGCTGAATCAGAACTCAGACTGCATTAATTTTCTTTATTTTGATTGAATTGAAATAAGACTTCTGTCATTTCATGAGTCAGTCTACATCAGTAACTATCACCGTGGATGGACGGAGCATCTCACAGAAAACAGCTTTATACTGGAACGTGTTTTAGAAATGTAATGACATCCAGACAGAGGCGCTTGGAAGCTCATTGTTAATAGACATATTCAAGTAGTTACTTTTAGCTGAGAGAAGGTAGGTTATGTGATTGAATCAGATATGTCTGAGCTGGAGGTTTCATCACAGCGACATGTGTAAATGGACTGTTCACACTGTAAAGTTGGATGTTGAAAATCGGTTAATTTATACGATGTTTAATGTTCAGTGTTACATCATAAATAACAGGGTTGTCACTGAGTTTCTCCTCATCCATTGCTGACATTGTATTTCCCTTGGATTCAGTAGGTTTTTTATCATCGTTCTAAAAGTTGAACACTGTTTACAGGGTTTGTAGACATTTTTCAAGGTCAAATTCAAGCATTTTTCAAATACTTTTAAGCGTTTCGACTTTTTCCAGCACACACCTTAAAAAATACATATCTACAGGAATACATATACTTATGATTTTTTTCACTTTTTATCACTATGATGTACATTGCATTATGCTATAAACATCTAAAATTATGTTTCATAATAGCAAAAAGTTTAGAAATTAAAGGAGAACACAAAATTTTATTCAAAAAAAGGGAAGCTACTTGGCGTTCTTAAGACACACTCTCACCGAGCCAAAGATTAAGATAAAAATGTACCTGGATTCTACTGGAGAGCACCTGCTAATTTTCTTTTTTGAAATATAGTTTTATTTTTCAAAATGCATCACCTCTTTGTAAGTAGCTTTGGTTATAATTGTAAGCACTGTCAAGCATTTAAGCTAAAATTCAAACACTTTTCAGACCTTGAAAACACAAAATTGAAATTCAAGTGTTGTCAAGGATTTCAAGCACTCGTATGAACCCTATGTTTAACTCAAAGCGCCGTGTGTGCAGCGGAAAAAATCCAGTGCGCCCAGAGCAATTTTACGCCAAGGACACTGAGTGCTGTGAACACTGAACTGTATTGAATTTGTTTGGAAAATAGGCACCGCCAGAGCAGAAACTGATGCCTATGCACACAGGCCCTAATGAGTTGACATTTATCGATAGTAATGAAAATATTAATGGTGAGAAGATTTTTGTTTGGATCACCCAGAACTAATTAATAATGAGTTATGTGAAATATGACTGAAAATACACTCCTTTGTGACATGCCTGGTGTAAGAATTGGCAAAGAAACATTGCATAGTGTAAAAATACTTCTCCTCCTGAACAATAAAACATGACAGGGTGATGACACAGGACTATTTTTGTGGCAGTGGAGCGGGACAGACACTGAAGTCCACTCCTGTGTCATCACCTAGTGCAGGTGGGTGATTTGTGCTTGACGTACTTGCACAGTGTGGGGCATCTGGAAGTCCTCCTGCTGCTGCAGTTCCACGTGCAGCCTGTGCTTCGCCTGCAGGCTCTCGTTGTCTCTCTGCAGCCGACTGAGCTCATCCGCCACCTGCTCCCTCGACTGCACCAGCACCGCCTGAAACAACCCAAATAAATCAGTCCTTGTGTGTCAGCTTGTTTTTTCTTTTTTTAACTCCTGT
Organism: Apogon talboti; assembly: GCA_037367365.1. Classification (NCBI taxonomy): domain Eukaryota; kingdom Metazoa; phylum Chordata; class Actinopteri; order Kurtiformes; family Apogonidae; genus Apogon; species Apogon talboti. The sequence continues at coordinate 11,530,187 of JAPQRQ010000007.1, read as the reverse complement.
CACAGGGACGCGGCGTCGCCTCGCCACATACTGGAAAGTGACTCACCGGCCTCGGCCTGCGTTTGGACAACACCACAACAAATCCTCTGTGTGCAGAGCCATCATTTCAATTGGTCTAACACTATGACTGAGTTTATGAAAAGTGTACGTTCAGGCATCTTCAGATCAAAGCGGTGGTAGAGCCTAATTTATGTCTCATTGCCCTGGCTGACAACTCGGTTTGACTTCAGAGCTGAGGAATGGCCTCCGGTACAACATACAACTGCACATTCATTACTGGGAACGTTTCTGCTTCGCATGCATCTTCCTGCCTTCCCACACTATTTGGGAAACACTCAATCAGGGAATTATAAACACACAGTTCTTCACAACACATAATGCAAAGCAAAAGGGCTGTGCAATATTGGAGCTGTGACTTTAATAAAACTGTAGTTGGTGATTAACTATCCAAGAAATAACGTGCTTGTTCTGTTAGTTTTATGCACGAATACAGCACAAGTCTAGCAACAATTTATTAACACATATACAGTATACCTAATAAAGAAGAAGAGCAATTTATTAACATTTTATAACACACATATCGTTAGCCTCATAGCATAATTGCCTAAGCCATATACTATTTGGACAAAAATAATGGGACACGTTTGATTTCAGGTGTTTATTTTCTAACAGGGGTCTGGGCTACAAAACAATAATGACAAATGTCTTAATATAGTTTTATATTGTGGTAATATCATATTGATTATTAATATTGATGTTTTTCTCTCAAATTAGTATGAACAGGACATGTTACAGCTGTAGCCATGATGTGTCCCAATATTTTTGTGCATATAGTTTATAAACATCAATATTTCCTTAAAGTTTAATGGAAGATGTTTCTTCCTAAGTGAGATGTGGAAAAAAGTAGATGGTTAGTTGTGGTAGACAATTATTATTTACAGTCAGAGCACGAAAAATATTTTAGAAATTTAAAACATTTAAAATCATAGCGATAGATAAAAAAACAAAACAAAAAAAAAACAAAATCAATGTTGAGAGAAATTAAGATTAATTAAAATCCATCTCTGAGGCATTTTGGAAGCAACGGTAACAGTTTA
>JAPQRQ010000007.1:11502451-11526634 GCA_037367365.1 Apogon talboti | reverse complement strand
TAATTATTTGATATTATTATTTTCTTATTATTTGATACAGCTCAGCTTCTGTATAAAAGTAATGCATTTTTTCTTTTTATTTATTTATCTATTTTTTATTTGGTACATGCTTTAATTCTTGTTTTTATCACAAATTAATTTTCAGTAGTTGCAACTACAATTTCATCATATAGGTGCCTATTCAAGGCTACCTTATCTTATTTTATAACTTTATTGTTTTTTACTGTTTGACCAAGTTTTTGTGTCATGAAAATAAGAAGATTCTTGCTCAACAAAAACTCAAAATCCATTCTGTTTTTTGTCGTAATATAATCACTCTGAGCGTGTTTATCAGTGGTGCTTGACTTTATTTAAAATTATTTGTATTTTTTAATAAATAATACTGTGAAGGCAAATTTTTAATATTTCAAAAATCCATAAAAAATTGTACAATCTAAATTTCTAAAAAATGTGAACAAACTTTGTAGACGTTGTCCCAAGGAAGCTACATATAAAATGTGAAACTAATCCGACCAGTAGTTTTCGGAGAAGATTGTTGAAAGGTAGACATTGGTGACCTTGAGTTTGACCCTTCAAGGTCCCTCCAGGTCAAAGGTCGTGGACCCAAATCTAAGTCCATATATGACTTCCTATCAGTGCTCAATAGTAACTATAGTGATATCTCTAACCATTTCCATGTTATAAGTCATCAAAATATGGCCTATTAAAAGGCACATTTTAAATATTTTAAAAAGTATCTCAAAACTGTGAACAAACTTTGTGAACACTGTCCCAAGGAAGGTACAAAGAAAACTTGAAATGTGTCCGACCAGTAGTTTCGTGAGAGACGATGTTTGAAGAAATTGTTAATGAAGACGACAACGCCGGACACAACGCCTTCACAACAGCTCATGGCCCATCTGCCGGTGAGATAAAAGCCTCTGTGGCGTCCATATTTATCCACACATTCAGCTGTACAGTACATTCACATGAAACAGATTTACTGAACAGCTTTAAAATGAACTGACGCTCATGTCCAGACCTTAGCAGCGGTCTCCTCGTTTCCTGATTTGACTGAATCTTCCAAATTCTGTTTCTCTGTCATCGTCCTCTCCAGCTGGTCGTTGGCCTGACGGAGCATCTGCTGCAGCTTCTTCACCTGGAAGAAATCACAAGAACGTTTCACGCTGAGCTGTTTGTGAAAAAACAACTTCATAATTACAACATGTTGCGTTGTCTCATTTCAGTTCTGACCGATGTGGCTGTGAAAGCATCTAAATATTGAAATGAACAAAGACGTGGATAGAAAAGACTAGGACCTGGTCTCGTGTGTCGGCCTCCTGTCCTTGGATGACCTGCAGCTGTTTCTCGTAGTTGGAGCACATGTCACAGCGTCGCCCCAGCTTCCTGCCAGCATTCTTCACCTGGTGACAATAAGGAGTGCTCGTCATTAGCTCCATGTTTTTTTTCTGTCTTTTTCAATTTTTTTTATTTCAATGGAATCTGTTTGACTTTTTGATATTTCATGAGGTTCGAAACATGTCATTGTGTGTTTTTTTTCCACAAAATTCATAGCACAGTCCAGTCTGACACAGAAGGAATGTTATGTTAAATTGTCAGTTTACAATTTCAAAAACTTGATATTAAATAACTCACTAATCCTGCACCATAGTTGATTTAAGCACAATCTCTCTCAAATCACAGGTTAATTTTACAGGTTGTGACTGGGTGCTGTTGCGTTCATTCAAAGGATAAATTCTACAGAAGTCCACTGAAATAATATGGCAATAAAACAATAATGACAATCATCCTGACATAATTTTCATATAGCATGATGAATTTAGTTGAGCTCAGCAGCCATGATTTTTGCAATATAATTTTATATTGAAACATAATTATAATTATTTTGAATGTTCTAAATCTTGATTAAGGAAATGTTTGACAAAGTGTTAAAAAAAGTTTAAAAGCAAAATCTTGCAAAATAAGATTGTAGTAATATTTGATTTAATGTTCAATAAATAAAAATAAACATGAATGAAATGAGGACTAAATCATTTAAATGTATCACCTCCATGTTGTAAGTTGATCCTATAAAAGTATCCTCCATTCTATTCTCTCATGCTGCTCCTCTTGTTTCATTATCATCTCACTCACCTCCAACAAAAATTTAATTATCCTCATCTTTCACACTGTCTTTCCACCCGCCATCTGAGCCCTCAACAACCTACCCATCACCTGCAGAGCTCTTCATCCCACTCCTCTGTTCCCATCAGGCGGCAGATACAGAAAATTCACCTAAAAATGCCACACTACTCTACCTACAATGTGGTCATGGATGTACAGGTAGGGGAAGGATAAGTGTTTTTACATTAATAAAGCCGGTCTGATACACAATACTGACCAGTGTTTAGTTATTGACAAGTCTGACTGGAATCACTCTGTTCAAAGTACAATAACATCAGCCTACTTTTTAAAACAATGCTTTCTAACGTTGTACAACAACAAATAAATACATGAATTTACTGAATTGTCCTTAAAACAATAAATATTCACACACAGGCAACTTGGTACAAACTATTATTGGTGTCGCAGTGTGAAATGCCTCTAAAGTTCAGACTCTGTCAGTGATTTGTCTTTGTCTTATTAGGACTTATTTTGTAGAAGTAATTTCATTTGCTTTCTGTGTATAGACTGTCTGGTCATTATTTTGTCTGGTGGAATGACACAGTATGAACGTATATGATGATGTAGGACTGAACTAAACAGACGGACCTTGGATGGGAGCAGTTGTCAGTAATATCTGATCCAGCTGTTTGGGTCAGAATTAGTTTAACTGTTCTTTTCTGTGTACCTGCGCATTTATGTGTTGTATATTATTAAGGTTCTTGCTCCGCTGACTGCAACTAATTTCCTCTTTTAAAAGCCAAGAAACTATCCATCTCATTAGCTGTTTGTCTGTTCATTCTGACATGGACTGCAAAAGTTAATGCGTTTCTATCATCTGAATGGAACAGACACCATGAGTGGTCTTCACAGGTTTGCTTTGGTGATGCACCTCTTGTTGCAGCAGGTTCCACTCGCTGTCGCTAACCAGTCTGTATCCGACAGGTGGTAAGTAAGCGGTGTCGGGGGCGTGGGAGATGCTTGACAGCAGCGAAGCCGTCTCCTCCTGCTCGGGCGTCATAGCCTTGATGGCCTTCTCCTGGTCTTTAGTCAGCAGGAAGTGGCTAGCCGTCAGCTTGATGGAGCTAATGGAGGCTGTTTCACTAAAGCTACTGTCCGTTACCCCGTCGGCCCCCACCAATGGCCCAAAGTCTGACTCGTCGAGGTGACTGGCGGATTTGGCTTTGTGGTTGTGGCCCCCGAGGCCCTGCTGGGCGGATAACGAGGAGCCGAGGCTGTCTGTGGACTGGACTCTGCGCAGGTTGTCCTTGTAGGGGTCGACAGGGGTCCCAGTCACCGCATCATTGTCTAAGGAGTGCATGGAGCCGTGACCACTGTGGTTAGCATGAGGCTGGAAGAGGAAAGGAGAGAGGCAGCTTTTTAACATCACTGGATGGTTCAGTTTCATACATACTGTCCTACCACTGGCAGCCTGGGATACTAGGGCTGCCAAGACAATATATATTTTGATATGGCAGAGAAGCATCTATTGTTCCTTTATTGGCTACTTAGTCATCACAAATCACAGATGCAAGGATTATTTTGTAGACTTGTACGGTTTTCCATAACACACTGTGGTAGCACTGACAAAGGAATGCCAAAACATACTGATCTCCCTAATACAGAAACCTAAAGTACATATTCAAGATATTTTTACAAAAGGTGATATCAGGCAGGGGGTTGTGGAGGAGGGGGCTCTCTATGGGGAGTTTGCATGTTCTCCCAGTGTCTGTGTGGGTTCTCTGGCTTCCTCCCTCCATCCAAAGACATGCACTAACAGGTTAACTGGTCAGTCTAAATTGTCCATAGGTGTGACTGTGAGAGTGAATGGTTGTTTGTTTGTATATGTCAGCCCTGTGATGATAAAAAAATAATAGGTAGATGAAAAGTAGCAGTGATAATTATAACCTGTTGGTAATCTACTGTTTATTCAACCAGTATAATATGATTCTGATAGTATTACAGGTGTAGAAGGTATGTAGTTTGCTAGATGACACTTTGTTTCCCTGATGAGCACTTTTTCAACAGAATAAACTGGATCAAGGATATTCACTATCATTTTAACTAATACTTTCTTAATGTCACTGAAATAAAAGACTTATTACATTATACCTGAGTAAATATCACCATGATATTAAGACTTAGGTTTCAGCTACTCCACCCACCTCTGGTAACAACAATGGGATTCTGCTCTAATGTTTGCTACAAATACAACAAAACTCAAGGACAAAAGTCAGCGTTCTACATTGCCTGTTTAAAGATCGTGTTACTCAAAGGGAATTCAATATGACATATGAGGATAAGAGCCCGCTCTCTTCTCTGTGAGGGACGTATCAGATGACCTGACCCCCATACCTCCTCAACGCTCAGCCCGAGGAACAAATCCTCTGAAGCCTCTGTGTTGTCTCCACCGTCGTCCTCGTGCAGCTCCTTCACTTGGTTCAGCCTCTCCTTTTCATCCTCCTCCTGGAAGAAGGAAAAACATCCAGCCCCAATAACATAAATCTGAATGGTTTTGTACAAATTGCAGTGTGATTAGCTGAGAGTGAACTTGAAAAACACTGTCGCGTTAGCACTACATGCCCTCATTCATAGTCTTATGCTTTACTACTCACACATCTCCCCTTCAGTCGATAATGTGGTGAAACATTAATGCATGGTGTTCAGTTACTTCATCGATTGGTCCACACGGGCTGAGATTCACTAATGCTCTCTGTTGGATTATTTGTGTCATCAACGGGTACAATTCATCCTGATTAGTGTTACTTCACCATAGGACTGTTAGAGTTTGGTAGTTTAATAGTTTTTTTTTAATCTACCAGTTTCACTGTTGCAAAGTGAAAACAGTCTAGTCTTCACATAAATATTGATTGAGAAAGATGAGACTGGGATGGAGAGGAGCTCAAATGATCTTTTTTGGTTTGCAAATAAGTATTTCAGTAAGCCTGGCTGTGTGGTAGTACGAGGGCATTTCAAGCAAAAATACCATTAAATCATCACTACACTTTATCAAATATTATTCAAATACTGGAAACAGAGTCATTACTATGGAATCAGTGAAAGGGATTTGTATGTTTTAAAGTGTCTGCTGATAATACTGTCTTTATGCCATGAGAAAAATCACTATTTCATCCTGCAGTGACTTAGACTATAGAATATAAAATGCCAGAAGGTGGAGGATCGATTTGACACCCTTAAATGTCTTGTTTGATCCAAAGACATTCAGTTACTGTCACAGAAGAGCAAAGAAAATGACAAAAATGAAAATGGTGTATCATTGAGATTTTTTTTTTTTAAATGAAAAGGAATGTTTTGGGTTTTTTTTGTTAAGGTCTGTGAAAATAAGCATTTTGGGAAATGATATGTGATCTTTTAGAAGAGACATAACATTTCTTGTGACCCTGGGGGAGGGTAGACACATGTAAGACTGAAAAAAGAAAAGAAAAGCACAATTGGTTGCACAATTCAAGACTGGAAACATGTGAAGGGACCAAAGGAAAGGAAAAATATACTCGGTAAATAAAAAAGTGAAAAGAGGAATGTTTTTCTTTTCCCCCCAAAGTCTTCCCAAATTTCTAATATTTAGCCAAAAAACAGAGCCTCCTCTTTTCCTGTCTCCTCTTTAAGCCAAACTACCTTCACTCTTATTCTTTTTAACAGCCTATACATTGTTAAACATGTCAGAGTTCTTCTACCAGACTGCACCAGTGTTATTTGTTACATTAACATGTCTTTATTTTATGTTGTAGGCTTCATCAGAGGTGATAACCCGCCTCAACACTACTCACATCAACATACCAATGCAGTGGAGCAGTCGCAGTGTGTTTACCTGGTCTTTCTTCTTCATCTCCTCCACCTGACGGAGCTGCTCTGATGACAGGACACTCTCTATCCTCTGCATGTCCCTCATGAGGAGGCGCTGGGACTCCAGGAACTGGTCATTGGCTCTTTGCCACGTGTGTTTGAGCTGGTTGTGCTGCTGACGCTCCAACTCCAGTTTGTGACAGACTACGGTGTAAAATGGCAGAGACACAGAGAGCAGAGGGTGAAGATGGAGTGAGCAGGAGGTGCACTGAGTGAAAATGAAACTACAACTGTTGTGTGGTGAGTGTGTCAAACTTCCGAAAGCAAAGAGGGGTCGTTTTTATAAAGACTTTTATGAATGTTTTTGAGATTTTTAGGATAAAAGGCACCCAGAACATTTTACCACTTCACTGCAGTTCACTTATATATAGAGACACATAACTATTCACCCTCACATTCACACCTACAGCCAATTTAGAATGCTCAGTTGAACTATTAAAATAAACATTGTTGGTTTGTGGGAATGTGAGAGAACCCACACAGACAGAGGGAGAACATGTAAACACCACAAAGGTGTTAAGTCTGGTAGATTGCATTTTAAGCAGTATATCGTGTAAATGGTTATGTACATTATACATTCTGCTGCGACTGCACTTTGGCTCGACTCTACATTTAAAACGTGTCCGGAATTCATCAATATTAAGATTCATTCATTTACACAATGTGTAAGACCACAAACAAATGTGATCGTTTTGAAGTTTTCCACACTACACTTTATTTCTACTGTTAATCTATTATTTTGACATCGGTCTTTATGGATTTAGTTCTAATTTTATAGTTTTGCAGTCAAAATATTAGGGAAAGTTTACAGAGTAAACTAAACCACATGTGCTGCTTTAACTATGAACAAACAACACTTTTTTCCGTTGGATTTTTTCCACAAAGTTCCATTTTTTTGAAAAGCCACTGTATATTTGTGATAAGTGTAAACCCGAAGGGGCTGTAGAGATGAATATTAAAATGTGTTTGCCTACAAAAAAATGATACTTTATGCTGACTTTACCTAAGTCATGAGGCTCAGTAACACGTTACTCAGAAAACTCAAAGTGAATGCTCACTTCTTCATGTTTAATAGCTTACTCATAACTGCAGCAGATAAACCATTTTAAAAGCTCCACATTGTAATAAAATCCTGAGGCACTACCATCATGCAGCTCTTTGCGTAGTTTCTCTGCATCTTCCTGCAGGACAGACTTCTGGGTGTTCAACACAGCCACATACATCTCCAGGTCAGTACGACATGACTTCTCCGCCTCCAGGACATGATTCAGCTCTTTGACCTGTGAAAGGAATCAAAAACATGACTCCTTTTTAATTCAACACATGACACACTTTAAAGATACACTCACAAACTTTAACCAAATGTTTTCCTACACTGTAAGCACAAACAAAGCTATTTATGAAAGTACGTCTGTCAGCATTCAACAGAAGATTTCAATGCCTAAAAATGAAGAGAAATCATGACTTTCCATCTCAGTTTTACTTTCACACTGACACCAAACTTCAAAGATCCAACAGATGTAAAGAGGCTGAACATATCCCTCCTGCATTGACATATAGATATTTTAAGAACATTTCAACACCTAAAAGTTTGAACCAAGTCAAATAAGCCCCTTTTCTAACCCACTATAGATAGAGTTTGTATATTTACAGGCTTTATATTGATGATCTACACCGATCAGCGAAAACATTATGACCACTGACAAGAGAAGTACTAATAATACTTTTGATTTCATTACAATGGTACCTTTTGCTGGGTTTTATATATTAAGCAGCAAGTGAACATTTAGTTCCCAAAGCTGCAACTTAATGAACTGTTTTAAGCCATCAAAATATGTACCACTTCAAAACTTCGTCAAAAATTAAAAAATGAAAATATCTCAAAACTGTGAATACACTTTGTAGACATTAGTCCCAAGGAAGGTACACAGACAATTTGAAATAAATTTGACCCGTAGTTTTGTCAAAGAAGAGGAAAACGAAAATGGACACAATGCCTTCACAATAGTTTGGTGAGCTAAAAACATGAGCTGGTTTGGAGATCCAGGTGTGAAAACAGGCTGACCTTTGATGCCTCCAGCTCCTTCACTCTGTCCTCTGCTGTCATCAGCTTGGCTTTCAGGGCTGCGATCTCCTGCTCCATGGGCATCACCACTGATCGCAGCTTCTCTGCATCCTCCTGGGCCTACAGAAGGTTTCACACTAGTTAGAAATGTTGGAATGTGTCATTTCAGTTTATAATGACAAAACAAAACCATCCGAATGTATGGTCTCTTGAAACGCAAGACCAAGGTTAATATAAGGTTATTAATATTTTGACTGTTGATTCTTTATCCTTTCGGCCCCATATTGTGCATTTACCCTCTCCATTGTAACGTGTACTTGACAGTATGGAAAACACATTCATCATAAATGATAAAGCCTGACTCATGTTTAATGTTGTGTGAATGGGATGAATGTTCTGCCTTCTCTAACTGTAGACTTAACTTCTGACATGTTGTCATTTACAAGTCTTTTTATAGGCCTGCTTTCATCATATTTACAAACAAACAGTCAAAAAGGCGTAGGCAGTTACAGTCACAGAGTCACGATTCTTCATATTATCTGATCCAAAAGCCAGAGCTGACCAGAAAAAGAGGGCTTTGAGTTTGCTGCTCCTCGTTCTTGCCACCAATTACATAACAACCTGAAACTTAAGGCCTGCTCTCATTAGACACATGCAGAAGTCATTTTAAATGACTTGGAGGAACATCTGACTGTGGATATTTTGCCTCATTCATGTATGAAAACCAGTCACTTATGCTGTAGATCCGAGTGCATCTGATTTTTTGACATTCTGTAAGATTCTCTTATTTTTCATGTAAATTTTAGTATGACTGTGTATATATGGCTGCAACATTACTGACAAGTTAACTGTGCTGCTGCTTCTCCTGGTCAGGCTGTTTGTTAAAGAGATTATTTTCCGGGTTAAATAAAAAAAATAAAGTTGCAGAAATGAAAACTGGTCATTACTTCTGACATAAATGAATCAATAATATACAAAGTAGGAAATTTTATCCCCCAAAAATTAAGAAAAAAAATGTTCTGGTGGTTTAGACAAGGTTCCCAAACTTTAAATCAAAGTTCTCTGATTGAATTCAACATGTGGAAAAATGGCAAATTTGACAACACACGACACAAATTATCACTCAGAAGGATCTTAAATATACATATATAAGAAGTATTTCTGCAGGGTAGCTGTTACAGCTGTAACAGCTGATTGGGATCCAAATAAATACATAAATATTTGCGTTGGTTTGCAAACCTCCCCATCACTCAAATGCAGTAAGTCCTCCAGCTGGACACTCAGTCATTTGGCATGGTGTGACATTCACAGGCATGTGTTATGTTTTTTTTTTCCAGAGGGAAATGCTGGAAACTTGGGACTCCATGTTACCACAAAATATGTTCAGCTCCACTGCAAAAATTCAGCTGACCAATAAAAGCCCATCAGCTGAAGCAGAGCAGTGTGTTTCAGCTCCAGATGAAGCGGTAGGAAACGTACCTTCTTCATCTCGTCTTCCAGATTCTCCTCCTCTTGACCCTCTGTGAGCCTCCGTCGCAGGTCGCCCACTTCCCTCTCCATGGCCTCACGGTACTGGTTCCACTGGGCCCGTTCCTGCTCCAGACGCTGGTGGAACTGGACCTCATACTCACGGACTGTTTCTAATACACACAATGAAAGAGAAGAACTGTTTAAAATGGAGAGGATGACTAACGATTACCGGAAAAATTATTTCAAAGCTCAAAATGACGTCGTCACATGTCACGTTTGACCCTGAACCCAAAGAGATTCAGTTTACCGTCACAGAGGGGGAAAGAAACCGCAAAATATTCAGGTCTGAGTCTGAATTAGACTTCAAAGTAGTTGACTAATAGTAGTCGACAAGTAATTTATCAATCACTACAGTTGAAAAAATATCACTTACTTTTTATAGTCATAATTCACTTTTTGACATTTTTACTGCCAAACTTTCTGTCATGCACATGATGAATGTTATTTGCAGAAGCTCTTGGAAATGGTTAATTTTCAACTTCATTTTGTTATGATTTTATATGAAAAATAAAGCTGACAAATGTATCAGTAAAACCTTTCAGTCTATTGGAGTTATTGCTGATAATTAAACCAGAAAAAAAAGGTTCAATTTAACTTTTTTTTTTTTTTTTTGATGAAGCTACACTGTCAGTTATGCAACATTGTATCACATTTATTCTGATGGACATTTTCCCACTTTCACACAGAACATTTATTAAAAATAGTATATGTGTGTGTTATAGAAGTGGGTCACAGTTTTTTCATGTTCAAAGAGTTGTCTATGCTGCTGTCCTGTTGTCTTATATTATACTATATAGTTTCCTTGGTTTTTTTTGTTTGTTTTTTTTTTCCTCTAGCAAGGGTCAGGAATGTCTTTCGGCTTAAATTAAAACATGCTGCTCATATGATCCGTGACTGGACTCGCTGGCCAATCACATTCAGGTAATGGTTGTTAACATTCTGTGTCACTGCCATGAACACTACCATAAGTAGCCGTGTGACCTAAAATTTATAGATTACCTTTGCAGCACTGTGCATGGCTTACAAACTGTGACTCATGTTTCAGCCGCAGATATAATCATGTGTTTATGATCAAAGCAGGAAACACACTTGAGGCTTGTTCTTGCAGCTGAAAATACATATTCGACTTTCACTGCATTTTGCTTTCAATGCTTTTACAAAACGGCAGAATTAATTGAATCACAGTCATAATCACATTATACTGTTGCAAAAGGCTCCAGTTTAAATGTCCACATTTAGCAGGGTTTAACGTGAGCTTGTTCCAAAAAATGGGAAACAACACAATCTCTACTACCTGGTTTTAGTGACGCACAGGAAAAGAGAGGCACAATGTGGAACATGCAAAAGTCAATTGCTACATTTCTTTGTAATTTCTTTTGCATGTTTGTAGTATTTTTATGTTAGCTTAACCCTTTATGCTTGTGAAAATATACATATTTCCAGTGGCGGATCCAGAAAAAATGGAAAGGGGCAGGAGCATGGTGGGGTTCAGGGTTGGAGCCCCAGCAGGGGTTCAAGGGGACAAAGCAAAGAAAGAAAAAAAAAAAAGCTTCAAATCACATAAAACTGTATTTTTTTAGTGTCATATACTAATAAAATTAATACAATTTAACCTCACTAATGTGGAATTAAAGCAAAGAGTTGGCTTTACTAAAGTTGTCCTCAGTTAGGGCAATGAATTCCATTACATTCCAAATATTTTAAAATTAGAAACAACAGGATAGAATAGAGGTATAGGCCTATGTTTGACAACTTTGTTTCACTCAATCAGTGGCTGTGTTCAAAGATATTTAATATTTAGTCCATGCATTTCTATAGCTCCCATTGTAAAATAATAAATTACATACCATCTGTGGTTGCCCGTTTGTTTTTCATTCAAACCCAAATGCTGCTGGAAAAGACAGTCGTCTCTTCATGATTAGACTTTAGTCTAGTTTACATTTAACTCACTTTACCGTATAAACGCTAGATATAAATGGTGCGTGTGCAGTAGATCCTCCTCCAATACAAGCAATAGGACAACATTGGGGCACATACAGTACATTTGTGCTCAAAGGCACATTTAGATAGATAGCTTAGTAGGTAATGCAACAGTTAACGAAGCAGGAGCTCTGGGTTCGAATCTGGGCCGGGTCACTTATATTCTTTTCAACATTTTACATATTCAAACGGGGGGAGTGCAGCGCCGGTAGGTAAATCCGCCATTCCATTTCAAAAGGAGTAATCTGTGTTTTTACTTGAGAGCTTTGCATGTAAATATTGCCCATAATAATTGCAATACAATAAATCCTATATTGTGGCCCTGCATTTAAGTGAACTCATTTTCTTCAAACTATTACTACTTATTGCTACTGATGTGTCTCTTACTAGTATACATCACTATCGTATCATTGTATTCAGGACAAAAGAGGGACAACAGATTCCACACCATGTTACTCCTGCTCTACAATGTAATGCAAACACTGCTCTATCTGTTAGAATCCTTTTTTTTTTCTTATAGCTGCCTTAGTGCACTCCTGAGTCTCAGCTTATTCGCTTTCCTTTCAACCTTATGTCAAATCCCATTTGTTGGTTGTTCTCAAAGGTCCTCTCTCCATCATCTTAACTCTTAAACTTAGTAACACATGATGAAAATGCATGCAAGGACAGAAATGTGATGAAAACTACTTTCACACGTTGTCTCTTTTTCCCCATTTCACACTTAAGCCACTCAGCTTTGACCAGGTTTCAATGAAAAGGGTTCACACCTTTCACAGCTGTGGTCACTCACCACTCTAAAGCTGACAGATTCAATTACAGTATCATCTACTCTCTGTCTGACGCTGTATGGACCACTTCATTAATAATACTGACACAGCCAGTCAGAAAAATCTGGGCTTTTACAGCAGGAAGTAGAGAGGGGCGATGCAGCTAAAAATCAGTCGAATAATTCTACCATTTACAGACTGATTTTTGGTCCAGAACCAAAGTTGACAAAACCAGATATTTATTTGTTGCTTTAAATCATTCATAAAAGATGCAATCAGAAAACAATTTTGCACATAAAAGCCAAAATGTGGTGTTACCTGGCACATTCTAATACCCCCATTCCATCTAACAGACTGAATTATTCAATATTTTACTGTTTTTATTATTGCCTTTTGTCATAGTAAGCATGTAGTGGATTATTTATTTTGTACACAGAAGCTGAGAGTCTCTAAATATTTAAAATAAAACTGAAGACACCACTGCTGTCCATTTAGAATCAGCAGAATGCGCTCGAAATAAATGTCATTAAACTTCCCTTGTCACAAACTGGATTTGGAAATTAATGTTTAGTCTCCGTGCCACTGTGGCTGGTGGATTCCAAAGACTAGCAGCCAGTTTATGTTTTATCCATTAGTGTTTCCCATAAAATGAAATCAATACAAGCGTATCTGCAACATTTATGCCCGATTATTAAGGTAAACACTGACATTCTCTGTCCTTATGGGCCATGAAAGGCATTTTCCGACATAACCAACAGTATGGAGTCTGTGCTTTACAGTTTAACAGTTTCATCAACAGTGTCCAGGCTGGTAATGAAAACTTGACTAGATAGACTAATGTTTGGGCATGACTTTGATTTTACCTCACGCTGACATTAATGAACACAATAAATGCTGTGTTTCGCTCTCACTTAAGTCAAACGTTAAGTCACAGAAAACAGCCATAGGTGTGTCCAGACACCATGTAAAACACAGACGTTATGGTTTTATGGAGACAGTGGACTTTACCCAAATGAGGTTTCTGTGATTCACTCTGACGTATTTCGCTTTTTGTAAATACAGTGTCAGTACTAATACTGCTACATCTGCTCATTTAAGTCGGAAACATTGACACCTGGTTTAAACCACTAGGAGGCAGGGCTATGGCTCAGGTTGCCTCGGTAACAAATGTCCTCCCAAAAATGTCCAAGTGAAACAAACAAACAATCAGTCTGCACTGTAGAACGTCACAAATTGCTCTTGCAAATACAATTGCATTCAGTAGTCAATATATTCAACATTTATGTACCTGTCACTGTGTCAAATCCACCCCACTATGAACAACATCAGCTACATTTGCTAATTTCCAAGCAGGGCAGCTCATACAGCTGAGGTAACATCATCAGTGAAATTACAGCAGCTTGTCACACCTCACTCTGCTGCCTGTACACATGTCCTGTATATTGGGATGTTTCCTTATGCTGATAAACTGACTCATACAAACCTCCAATTTAAGAGAGAGCAAATCCATTTCGTAAACACACCCAGGTGGATAAAAACTAAATATGCTGCTTGTGCACGTTTCATTGATCCCATTTAGGATTTTGTTATTTTTCTCCTACTACTCTAACAGCACATTTACAAAAATAAGACAACAATCATATATGAAAACAAATAAGGCAAAGACAAAAATGCTATATTGCAGGGAGTAAAAAGTAAAATGAGTAAAATAATAACATATTAACTGATAAATAATGACAACTCCATGTTTTTCTGTGTTTTGATGCAAAAAAATAACATTAAATTATGAAAATATTTACATTTACAAATTATCCAAACAATGAAAGATGTGAATTACCTGAAAAACCTAAAATAAGTGCAATTTTGACAATATTATGATTCAACTTATCATTTACACATGTGTATATGGATCAGATTTACAAAGGCACAAAACATTTAGTAACAGGCAGAATATTGTTAAATTGTTAATTTTCTTAAGACATTCCAGGCTGTTCATAATCGTTCAGGTTATTCACATTTAATTGTTAAAGGATAGTTCGTTAATGTAAAATATTTTCAGAATTTAATGTTATTTTTTTGCACTAAAACAAAGAGAAAAATTTTGAGTTGTCATTATTTACAGGCATAATGTAATATTATTTTTTTAAAATTAAAACAAGATGAAAATTTAGAGTCATCATTTATAGGTAGGTTATTATGCTGTTATTTTACCTGTGATCACATTGGTCTGTATGTGGAACCTGAACCAAAACCACATTGACACCCTTGACTGTTAATGTCTTTAGTGTAATTTTTACACTTTGTAAATTCATCCCGCGGTCCGGATTGGAACCTTTGGCGGGCCGGTTTTGGCTCACGGGCCGCATGTTTGACATCTCTGTTATATTGTGATGAGCCCAGCCAGGGGCAGAGGAAGTAGATCTAATTTTATTTGAATAGCATTTTCCGCAGGTTCATAATAAGGAGCTCTAAAATACCACAAGATCATTAACAGAGGTGTTTTACAACCTAATAATCAGCTGACTTTACCTTTCATGATGGCCTGAAGTGACGCCACTTCCTCCTGCCACTGGCTGCGGACCTGGTCGATGGCTTCCTGTTTGGTGTTTTCTGACACCGTCGCCACGGCTTTGATGGTCTCAATCTCGGCCTGGGCCTGAGCCAGCTGGGACTGGATGGAGCTCAGCTCAGCCTGGGACCCCTCCAGGGCCACAGTCTGCCTCTTCAGTTCCTCTGCGGACCACGAAGGGACATTCAACGATGACACCAGTGACGAAGACAGTGTAAATGTTCAAGGAAACTTTGGAAAACGGAGATGGAGGAAGGCCAGAATCTACGACAATAATAATCTACAAATATTAGACCTGTACCTGACATGGACCTGTACCTCCAATTATTAAATTATTATTAATATATGTGACAATAACATTCAAATACATGTGATATGTGTCTATGTGATGAACATGTTTGAAATGTTTCGACTGTCTTAGAGGGAAAATTCCAAAACTTAACCCATAAAGACCCAAACATCCACCATTGACTAAAAACATCTACTGATCTAAACTGTTTAATACCTGTTGATCCATTAATCCTATCAATACATGTAAATAATTGGTGTAAAATACAGTTTGTCATCTTTTCATGGTCATCAGATATGACCTATTTGGATGTTCAGAGGCTCCGTAGTTACCGTGGAAACACCATCATCTTCTACAACATTGATTCACTAGTAAAAACCCATGGAGTTGGATCAATGGCAGTGGATGGACACACTTGTTTTTACATTCAGTTATTAATATCTTTGCTGAAAAAGTCACTTTTTCTTCAGTTTTTGATGTTTCTAATATAATAATCATCAACTTTAATCAAGCTTTTATGGACAGCTACATGATCATTAAATTAATATAGAAAAATACATGATTTTCACTGGAAAAAATGTAAGATACAGAGGATAATATAATAAATGCTGATAAATCACTTAAGAAAGGTTAAATCTAGAGAAAAATTAATTTAGGAACTTCCACAAAAGTAGCACTGGGTCTTTATGGGTTAAGACAACTCCATGAATTTGTTTATTTTTACTGTTCTTCATCCTTCAAGTCTCACTACTTAGTTGAGTTTTTCTAAGTGTTTCTGCTTTTAGCTGCACAAATATATCACCATATCACCTAGATCTTGCTTTGAGAGTGTTGGAAACTATTTTTTACTATATTAGAAACTTGATAACTGCTGAAATGAACAACTAATGCCAAAATAAATTTAGCAAACTATGTGTAAAAATCTTATTCTAGGTTCAATGTTTATTTTTTGAGCTACTGTTTTCCCTCACAGTCAGTAATTCCACTTGAGAAGGTTAATATTATCTTTCAGAGTCAAATTCTGCTGACAGTTTGTAAAATGTCCTATAGGCTCTGATGCCGATTGTAACTGTGCTGTGTGTGTGAGTCTTCAGAAAAACTCTTTTTCTTGTTTATTTTGTTTGATTCACTGCTGAAGATCAATAAAACGACTTTATCTTAGAGTGCACAGTTCATCCGCGTTCCTGCTCATCTCTATTCGTCTGGCAGTGATTTATCAGCTAAACAGGTCCTCACCTTCCTTGGACAGGTAGAGCTCTTTGAACTTTGCCCTCTTCTGGTTGAACTCGGCCTCCAGCTGCTGCTTCAGTTTGATGAACTCAGCCCTCTCCTGCTCCAGCGCTGCCACTCGCTGCTGGAGCACCTCTGGGTGTTGAAGAAAATAAAAACAACTGTAACTGCAGCAGTAGCAAAGAGAGACCAGCAACATTTATTCTACACTTGCTCATTTAAGTGAAATCAATTTCATCGGTTGACAGAAGGATAATCAGGGGACAAGAATTTTCATTTTCATTAAAAGGAAGTACTAAGAACAATTTATTGCACTTCATAAAAGGAAATGTATATTCAGAAGATACCTTGGCAAAAAGAAGAATCAATGTTTCTCTTATGCTGCAGTTGACACTTGCCGTAACTTTCCCAAATTATACAGGACAATAAATTATCACTAAATTTGGACCACATCAAAAGTCTGTTTTTTGGAAACTGTAAATAAACTCCAATGCACAAGTATTTATAAGTAAAATATGGGAAGTATATGAATATGCATTTAAAACTGTAATAATAGACCAGCAATGTAAACCAACTGCTGTAAGCTCATCAGTGTTATGGACCATAACTTATGGTCCATAACACTGATGAGCTTACAGCATCAGTGTTATGGACCATAACATTGGACCATAACATTATGTTGTATATCACATAATGTGATATACAACAACACTATGGTTTTACAACAATAATAATGTTCTTCAAGTACAGGCCTGTCGGTCACAGAGTAGACAGACAGACAGATAGATTGATATACTTTATTGATCCCAAATGGGAAAATAACAGTGCAGCAGCAGCATGACAAAGAGTAAAAATAGAATACAAGAATAAAAAATAGAACACAAGGACAAACACACTATACATAATAAATTAGAAATATAAAACAGAACTGGTAAAAAATCTGGACAATCAAACAGTAAGGTACAACAATAAACTGTAATGTGCAAAGTAAAAGTGGAAATTTTCAGTGGAAACAGGTGCATAAATGACATTAATGAGCAGAGTGGAAATAGGTTTATGACCTGGTTTAAGCATCAGGCAGAGGTGAGTTTATTGTAAAGTGAAATGGAATGTGGAATATGATCCTAAGCAACACATATATCCTCAGTATTCAGATCATTGAACAGTGTTTCTTCTGAATCTTCCTTCACTGAACCAAAACGTCTGCTAAAATATAGTCTCTAACTGTCCTGCAACGTGTCATGAGTTTTTCCTTCATCTACTGATGGCGACACCTTCCTCATTTCCTTTCTCATTCAGACCCAGCAGAGCGAAGAGGGGCCATATCCTCAAACGCTCTCAGATGAATGGAAACATTTACCAGCGCAGGCAGTTTAACTCAGCTGCACCACAGTCATGTGACAGCAGAGCAAACTCTAATGCGGACATCAGCCTATAAAGGCTTTTACAACCTGCTGCTACTCAAACACCGTGTCCATCTTCCTTTCATTTGTCACAGTGCAGTTTCATGTAAAACACCAACTCTGGTTGGAAATGCACAAAGATCACATAAACCACTATGTAAACAAAGCCACTGTAATGAACCTGTAATTTCACCTCACTCTACAGCTCAACGGAAATAAATATAGCTAAAATTACAAAAAAAAGTCTTTAAAGATAAACAGAGATTATTAAACATGAAGGAAAATCACTGAAAGCCTCATTATAACCTGCGTGCACTATGCTATCACTGTTACAACAACCAGCTGTTCCATAAACTGACCTACATTGAAGTGAAGACTGGTAGTTAATAGAGAGTAATACAACCTAGAAATCAGCAGGTATGAGTATCATGACATAAATTAGAATACATGCGTTTCATTTGCCTTTGGGGTTCATTTCTTTCACCACCTAAACCACTGACTAATGTTTCAATGGTCTCATCTTGTTGCATGAGAAGAATTGAACTAATTTCTACAGAAAAATAATATTAATAAAACAAGCAGTAAATCAATAACATATACTATAAGTGTATCTTGTCACATCTCTCATTTCCATATTCTTGCATCTTTTACAAATAATTTCTGACATAAACTATTTGGCTTCTTCGATTTCCACTCAAGACCAAAAAAAAGCCTTTGATCTAAGAAATACTGATTTGACATTTATCATAATTATCAATACTGACTCATGACAAGGTTTTCCCTTGGTTTTCAGAGAGCTTAGGTGCTGTTTTGTTTCTTTCATTTTTATGGAAGTTTGTGAAAGATTTAGGAACATGGTTAAAGAATCTGGGGGTTCCTCCACATGGAAATTGTATACTTTCAATAAATAATATATAATTTAGCATCATTTCAGACTATTTTTGTTTTATCAAAATCTCCAAGAGTTTGGAAAAGCATACAAAACTTAAAAACAAAGAACCCTGCATGATGATATATTTGGCTACATTAACAGCCCTAAAGCAACTGATGGCAAAATACATGAGCTGAACTTGATTTAAGTTTGTCAGATTTGATGTAGTGGTGCCACTCCATATCTATCCACATAGTATGCACTCATGAACGTTCAAATGTGTATGACAGAGTATAATTTATTAAAATGGCCATTAGCTATAGAGCTGCAGCACCTCCTTTGACACTGAATCATAACAACATACAATACTTTGCAATGTGAACAAGTCAATGACTAGAACATGCACAAAGTCTGAAAAGCACAATCTCATGACTTTGTGTTGACATCAAAACAATGTTGACTTTAATGTCCCCAAGCCACAGACACAGACAGACCCTCACAGCTACAAAAAAAAAACCAACAGAATACAACCTTGCACAGTTTCGTTCAGTTGACAAAAACAACCCTTGCAACCACTGTCACACACAAAAAAACACTATCACATCAAGTCCCTGCTGGGTACTGTCAGGGCGGTTTCTGTTGTCAGCCACCAGTGAAACAAATATAACTGCAGGGTGCCACCTCAAACATGTGTATGTACAAATCCATGTCCCCTCTACACCCTTTTATGCTTGTACAAAGAAAACTGTACAAGCATTACAAATTTGAATTACTTTACTTAAGAATATCTTAAGTACAGCATTGTACTTCCACTCCTTAGAGGCAAATGCTGTAGATTTTTACATGACTAGAGGCTGGGTAATATGAGTAAAAATCTTATAATGATAGAAATATATTCATATTAGTCGATACTAATGAAAAATACAAAAATGTCAACTCCCTATTTCTTTTAAAGGCTGATTTTTTGGCCCCAAGTAATAGTTGAAGACACAAGATGGTTATGTTGTGGTTCATGGTTATCTAAATCACTTATAAAGGACATAATAAGATGAAATCAAATCAAATATGGCACAGGATCAACATTTTGCAAAACAAAAGAAAAATATAAGACATTACAAAAACACATCTATAGTCTTCACTTTCATGGTTTAGTTCTTAATTTGTTGATTTACTTTATTTTGATTTGATTTTGTACAAACCACAACATCAAGTTAAAATATTCAATATTATTCTTACTCAACAAGATCAAAATTATGAAAAAACATCTGCCTGTAGTTTTAATCTGTTGTGCATAAAGTAAAAACATGTTAAATACTTCAAAAGACTTCACTGATCCAGAGTTAGAACATTCAAAATAGTTTGAATATTGAGGACGCTGACCACCACATATAACATCAAAATGACAGGACATGGTTGTAACCATTTGTAACTTAAATGTTACTATTCTGCATGATGTAAAAACAAACACTAAATGTGCACTGAGCAAGGCTACTGCATACTGGAGGATGGTCCTGAGAACCAGACAGAGAATTCTTCCTGCAGCACCAGGAACCAGGACCAGCCTCCTCTGTTATGATCCGCACACACACACAGCACACTGGACCAGACTGATAAGATCCATATGATCCATGTTAGGGACTGACAGGGCTGAGTCAGGCTAACACAGGCCAGTGCTTGTAGATTACATCAAATTAATCAGTGGCTCAGGCTAAAAGCTAACAAGCTAGGTTACAGAAAACAACGTTGGCTTGGTAGTTTAAATACGCAATAACACACTGTTCACTGCTAACCAAAGACACATATAGTGATTTCAAACAAGATATTTCAAGCCAATACCCACAGCGGAGTATAAAATATACAATATGAGCCTGTGACAGCCAGTGACACGTCGCATTGAAGATGCTAACAAGCTAAAGCTGTCAAGGATGCAGAGGCCGCTGGCTCCGGTGCACTCAGCCCGCAACACCTCCACCGCAAAACCCCGCAAACACAAGACATTTACCGTCATGTTGGTAGGACAGAGGGGATCCCGAGGCCTGCTCGGCCATGGTTTCCTGAGGGGTGCTTGAGGCAATTAGCAGAGAAGTGGGATAAGAGCTAGGAGTGTCCAAGAAAACAGGCTAACATCACAACTTATGTCAAGTAACAATAGTAGAGACAGTCGCTTCCGGTTGGCCCTTCAAAATAAAACATAATATTTACTGTTCGGTTATGTCTGTTTTAGACGATGACGTGTAAAACAGGTAAAACAAACAAATAACATAATAATTCTACTTTATTCTCAGGTTTACAGTCAGGTTTTATCATCTGCGCGAACTTATTTATCAATAAATCAATTTCTCTCAAAATTTCCCAATGTTCCGCTTATATTTTGAGACCTTAAGTTAATTTCCTGTAAATTGATTTAACTTACGTAACTTTACTGAATCCGGTTTCACTTTCCAAAATAAAAACGAATATTTTTTTTTTGTTTGTTTTAACTATCCAGCCAAATCAGAAATATGACGATTATTTCTTGCCAAAACTTACCAAACAAACAAAATATGTACAAAAAAATGCCTTGGGATTCACTGGTAAATATATAAATAACAGTGACATGCTGTGTCAACATGATGATGGCTCACTATTAATAATCTAATGACAGTTACAAAGGGAGAGGATTTCAGTTCCAATATGAAACCATTGTGGATGTATTACTGTGGATGTCCAGTAGATGCTGCCCCCCAAAAGGCATAGACTTATACCAATCTTCTCTCTGAAAATTTGAAATTCCATGATTTTTCCCCCAGGATTCATTCTGGTCTCATTCACTTTATTTGGAACCTCTAATAGGTGTTCTGGTCCATCTATTTCCTCCATGAATAACATCTTAGGGTTTTCATTAACAGGTCTGCAATGAGATACAGTGATACATTAATCAAAAGACCAAACCATTATTTTTACGTCAATACTATACTGCTAATATTTGTAATTGAGTAAGATTTTTCATATAGAGTTTTTTTACGTTTCTAAATTTGTATGTCTACTTAATGATTGGAAATTTGAAGCAGCTGTTAGAGTGATGTTTTTGCATAAATGTAGAATGTACTGTTTATAATGCATTGGTTTACAAGCAGGATTAAAAATGGATTGCAGGTGCTGGTTGTGACAAGGTAACATTGCACCGGTTTAGGAGGAACTGAAAATGTAAAGAGACTCGGAAATGCACAATCACTCATTGCTCTGCATATAATAAGTTAAATATGTGAAAGCAGTACAATGTGCCTGGAAGCTTATTATTCTCCATTATATTCTGAATTGTCATCTAAGGTCTGAATTTTTCTACTTTTCATCATAAAAAGATACAGAAAAGGCACAAATTGGTGGGAAAAAATACACTAGAACACAGGGAATGGAGTGTGTGTTGCTTAATGTTCCCAACAACATGCAACCAAACCTTATATCCATGTACTTGACTAAATGGTAAAAGAGTTAATATTGCTTTATGTCATGGACCCTCACTCACACACACTGTGTATGTGGTCTGTGGAGCGTAGCAGAAGGTCTGTTTCAGTTTTGTAGGAAAATTAGAAGCTGTATGCAAATATGACTGACTCTTGTCACATCTGTCATTAAAACTAAACTCATTATGGATTTAGTGAGAGTTCAGACAACCCTACTTTGAGCCCAAGTAGAGGTCACCGCTCTAAAGAGGTAGGATTCATTCATTTTAAGTTTTTTATCAGCTGATTGGCCAGTCGTGGTACATCACACCTCTTACACCTCAAAGTGGAACTATTCAGGCACAGATAAAACCTAAGTTCTTCATAATTGTTTTATTTTTCATTTTGTGTGGATAGCTGTGTGTATCTGGAAGAAGAAGAATCACCTTTATTCCTCAGGATTTAGTTTGCATGTGAATACACACTGAATTTAAACCTCCACATTTAAGCCATAACTAGCTGACTGTGCCACACACTTCAAATTAAAAGGGGAGTTAAGTGCCATGATCAAGGGTACATCAGCTAACAATTTCTCCGCTGGTTTGGGGAACTGAACTAGCAACCATTCGATCACAAGCTGATTCTCCAACCTTCTGTCTACATCCTGAAATTCTGTTGAAATAGTAAGAAGAAGCTGGAAGCACCCTCTTACTATTAAATTACACTATAGCTTTGTGTATAAATGTACTATCCTGAACATTTCATTTCCCTTTCAAAATCATCTAATTATATGTTAAATACATGAGTAGATCTCTGGAAAAACTGGCAACACGTCTAGAATGTACCTCCCCTTTGTCCATTAGTAACTGGAAAAGGCTCCAGTTACCCCTCGACCCTCCAGAGGATTAAGCAGATCAGAAAATGAATAAATAAAATAAACCATATATAATACATTAGTAATATAATAGGCATAAGAACCTATAAATAGTAATCCACATTTTTCTCTTTGTTTTAGTGTGAGTAAAGTCAAATTGCATTATGAAAATGTGAACAACCTAAACAACCAAGTACAACTTGAAATTTCTTAAGGAAAGTAATTTTCAACATTTTCAACAATATTATGTTTCAGCTTATTATTAGTTTTTCTCCACTAGTTTGGCTCATTTCTTGAAACAGAAATTACATTCTCAAAATAACATGGACAAACCTTCAAACCACTTGGCAATTGGTCACAACAGAACTGAATTTCTCATTCATTTCATCAAATTGCAGATGTCTTAGTATTTGTCTCAATGTCTTTGCAAATGATTAAGGACAGTTAACCTACATTTAGCACAATTCCCAAGTGAATAGATCCTGTTGATGTAAACCGATTGTTCATTCTCAGTCTAATGGTTGTTCTCTCCAAAACATTTCAGCCTCATTTCACTGTATAAGTCATCACATGCACTGTGGAGTGAGGAAACTAACATTTCCTTACTCCACAGTGAGGAAATGTTAGTTGTGAAAGCTTTATTTACAGCACTGTAGGCTACATATAATGTTCCCTGTTTTTGTTTATGTGTTTATATTACAGTATATTATGCTGTATACATTTTCTTTATCCTGATGTATGTATGGTATTTTTTTGTGTGTGTGTGAATTGAAATGGTTATAATTTCCTTGGTAGTATGAGTGCAATGTGTGATGTCAAACCTACTCTTACAGTAAAATCCTTTTTTTCCCCAGTTTTATACACAATTGTATTCTGTTAGCTAGACAAAAGAAACTACTACAGTAATCATTACAGTGCTTACACATTGCCGAAGGGACAATGTACTTTGGGGGCACTGACTATTTATATGAAGGTGAGCTATGGTGTTGTACTGAACTGTAAGACTGGTTTGCCAAATGATCTTAGAGTTTTGAGAATGTAATTTCTGTTTCCAGAAATGAGCCAAACCAATGGAGAAAAACTGTAATTTTTGGCAGTCAATTACATAGATAGATAGATAGATAGATAGATAGATAGATAGATAGATAGATAGATAGATAGATAGATAGATAGATAG
>JAPQRQ010000007.1:11455003-11484138 GCA_037367365.1 Apogon talboti | reverse complement strand
AGATAGATAGATAGATAGATAGATAGATAGATAGATAGATAGATAGATAGATAGATAGATAGATAGATAGATTTTTATTTTGTCAATTCACTTGATGCACAGGACATACAGAGAATTGAGATATCGTTACTCTCTCACCTTGTAATTAAAAAGTCATGCAATTTTGTTTAGAAAGAGGTAAAAATAGAATAAGAATAAATAGTGGTAGTGGTATAAAGAATAAACTATAATAGAATAATATAAAGTGTATATGTAAGTCTATTTACAATAACAGCATTAGTGCAAAACACTGATGGTTATGAGGTGAATAATGCATCAGAATGGCATCAGATATGACAATAGTGCAATAAGTATATGTAAATTAGTTGAAAATGAAAATGGAAAGTGATTCTCACCAAGATGTTGAACAAAAACATGTTTTAGCATTAAACCAGTCCTGACCTGCTGAAGTATGATGCACTGATGTTCAGGGAGAGGAGACGACAAACGCCTCCTATGTTTATTGTGAAACACAAGGTTTTCTGTGCCAGCGAATATTTCATGACACATTCACTCAGTCCACATGAAACACACGGGCTTCGTCCACTAAACCCAAAGTTTATACATGGTACCGCTTTGTGGCAGCGGCTCAGACGTAATGTGTGGGTCTTAACTGCCAACCGTCCAACAAGAAACCAAGATGAAGTTCATTTCCTGTTAAGTCAAAAGGTCAACACAAACAAAACAAAAACGCCAATGAAGACAATTCAGCATCAGATCTTAGGATACCTGAGATCAGTTCAGCAGCCTGTGTTAAACATGTTTACATAATTCCAGTCATTCCTGAAGATGTTTCCAGTATCATAAAGATTTGTAGGCGTTTTCAGGTACTTCATACCTGTACTATGTGCTTTTCCAACAGGTTTTTTCTTTTTTACTTACTACATCTTAACACAAATATCTATACTTTCTACTACATTTTCAGGACATCCATTATTTTTTAGTTCTATCATTGAATATCAGGATCAGGATAAACTTTATTGTCCCACACGGGAAATTTGTCAGTGCTACACATTGCTACATATGTATTTGTACACATATAATAGACAAAACACACTCTCAAGGTTAGAATCAGCATGATCACAATTTGTAATACACCTAATCTATTGCACCTTCCACTCCAAGATCAAATAAATAAAATAAAATACAACAGAACAAATTACTTTAAATAGATGAGAGTGCATTCTGTAAAAAAATATTTCCTCCATTTTTACAGTGCCAAGGATAAATGGAATGCTTTATTGTCATTGTACACAATGTACAATGAAATTAAAAGACAGCTCTCTTGTGGTGCAAGTTTTTTTCACTTCCACAATTGTTGGATGAAATGCCCTCTAGTGGCTTTAGGATCCTAAATATCTGTTCTGTCAGCTTTTGCCTTAAAGGTGTTATATGTAGTATTGATATTCCAAACTCCTGTACCAGAACACATATACATCTACCAAAACCACCTAAAAAAAGTATAAAACTCATTGTTTATACACATGTGTATTATGGTGTCATCAAGTTTTCTTCAAACTAAAACTAATACCTATTAGATATATCTTCTTATAACATAAAAATATCTTTAAAATGTCTTGTTATAACATGAATGTGATTGTGATGTAAAATGTCTTGTTTTAGAATAAACATATCTTATGATAGAATGAACATACTTTTTTATAACATAAAATATCATAGAAATATCTTGTTATGATGTAAAATGTCTTAATAGTTACAGTAATAGTAATAGTTACAAAATAAGAATACCTTATAACGTAAATATATTTTCAAAATATTGTTATAATATGAGAAACCCTATTGTATCATTCTAACCCATTAATATATTGTATCTTGTTACATCATGTGAAAGTGTTGTTATAACATAAACATACCTTTCTGATAGAATGAAAATATTTTGAAGACGTTTTATGTCTTGTTATAACATAAAAAGTGTCTTCAAAATATAGTCAAACATGAAAATACCTGGAGGAATGTGATCCTCATATAAAAATGTCTTAGTACCTCTGCCAAGGAGGTTATGTATTCACTAGGGTTTGTTTGTCTGTTTGTTAGTTAGCAACATAACGCAAAAAGTTATGGATGGATTTTAATGAAATTTTCATGTCCAAAATGGGACAAGTAACAGTGATTAGATTTTGGGGGTGATCCAGATCATCGTCTGGATCCAGGGTTTTTTTTAATGGCGTTTTCAGTTGAATAACCTCTCAGCTGGCATGTCTGTTTCTGCACATGACATTTGACACCATGTCAACGTCGCCCTATTGTTTATCTGTTGCCAGGTAACCCCCTTCAAGGCTATTATATGTTATTGCTGAAAAGACATGCCGCCACATGCACTGCTGACTGCTGACATCACTGTTGCATTTAGCTGGTAAAACCACACGTTCTCAGACTGCACTCAAGGAATGATGATATCAGTACTGGGATTCCCCAGTATCCAGCAGCATGGTGGGAACTGAGCTGCCTTGGCGGAGGTCTGTGCTCTCCGAGTGCCTTTCTAGTTATTACATAAAAATATGTTAAAATTTGTTTTATTTTGTCATGAAACAAGAATATCCTGCTAGAACAAGAGTATCTTTAAAAAAATATTGCTATAACATGAACATGGCTTTTCCTAAAGTGGAATGGAATTGCAATTGTTTTGTATGTTATCATAAAATTATATTAAAATATCTTGCCATTACATAAAAATATCGGTCTTGTAACATTAAAATGTTTTATTTAGTTACAAAATCATACTATTTTGTTATAACGTATACATATCTGAGAAATATCTTATAACACGAAAATATGTAGTAATCTGTTATAATAATCATCATAAAACTAAATATTTGACCTTATAAGTGACAAGAAACCACATTTATAGACTTCCAAATGAATAATCCGCAGTGTTTTGTCATGAATTTGGCGCAGAAATTTGGACAAAATGTAAGACGGAGAATGTTTCTGTAGTTCTGTAATCTTCTTCACTGCTTCTATCAGACCCTTTCTCTGTGTTTGTATGTAAAAAGCCGTGATCCCGGTGTTTTATTTTCCAGTGTGCGGACAGGAAGTGTGCGTCTTGGCGCAGTGTGTGCGTCTTGATGCCTCGCGCTGCTGCTGCTGCTCCTGAACGCACCGCATTCCGATGTGAACGAGATGTGACCACTGCGCGGACTTTATGTTTCTAAACCTCTTCCAGCCGCAATCTGAAGGAATAAAATGTCCACGGTGAAGGAGTCCAACAGTTGCCCTGACGGCTACAGGGCACTCAGCACCTCGGAACTGAGGGAGCTTTTACAAAACGACGACAAAATGGACCAAATCATTCGACTCAATGAAAAGGTTGGTTTCCTCTGTTCCTCACAGAGCCAAAGTGCCGAGAGGAATGTGCTCTGTTCAGGCGCTTTTTTCTGCATCCTTTTTACATTTTTAACCGCTCTGATCCCTGGTCTGTTAGATCCCTGTGCTAAGAAATATCCATTTACACGTTTTGCTCATGAATTGTAATGTCCAGTGTGAACGTAAATCCGCTTTACATGGCTCATCGATTGTCTGCGTGGCGAGTGGTCGCATTTCCAATCCCCTTAAAAAAAACAATTTCTCATAAAATCTGCGATTGATCATTAGTACCCAGGTTGGATGAAGCTCAGAAGAATGATCCTGTGTGATGTTCATGAGTGTGGTTGTTGTGTTCATTGTGCAGGACGCATCTTTGTGGTGGGCTTGAAGCCCCCATACGCGCCGTTGTGTGGTTG
This sequence comes from Apogon talboti, assembly GCA_037367365.1. Lineage (NCBI taxonomy): Eukaryota > Metazoa > Chordata > Actinopteri > Kurtiformes > Apogonidae > Apogon > Apogon talboti. Next base: position 11,480,359 of record JAPQRQ010000007.1, on the reverse strand, counting down.
GAGACCCGACGCAAAACCCCCTTTAAAAACGTGGTAAAAACACTGGTTCTACGCTGTTGGATGGACTTAAACACAGGATTAAACATGCACGTAGGAATAACAGATACACACTGTCATCCTCATTAATTCGGCTTCCGATCAGGGTGCAAACAAAGTGTTATTTGACTAAAATTTCAACTTTTAAAAGTGCTTGTTACCAGTATTCTACCCTGGAAACGGAACCAAACTGCGCTTTTTGGCACAACGCAGGTGTTCCTCCTCACATAAGTCATTTTTATGGGATTAGAGGTGATATTTGTCTGCCTTAAAGGTCGTTTGGATTCAATGAGCTGTAATATTTTAGTCAATTACAGCATTTGGATAGAAACCAACCGGGCTTAAAAGCAAAGACTGATGTTTGATGTGCATTTATTAGGTTTTACTTCAGTGTTAAGTGTCCTTGTCTCTTTTAGTCAATGCAGTTTGTCTCACATAACCATCCAGGTCCTTTTCAGCATTTCCTATTCATCTAAAGGACTAATTCCACCAGTAAAGTGGACTTTTTATTTTTTTTTTGCAAGGCTATACTTATAGGATTAGAGGTGATAATTGTCTGTGATAAGGGTTGACTTGTTTCAATGAGCTTTGGAATTTATTCAGTTACAAATAAGACGATTGTGTAGGCGTAGGTATGTGCATTTATCAAGGAACAAAAGGATATTTGGAGTCCATTTATTAGTGTGAAGTGTCCTTGTCTCATTTATCACATCTGTGGCTTTTACTCACAATACTAAGTAATAACAAACCTTCCAGACTTACAATAGTTTCAATGTTTATAAATGACTAGTTCCAACAGTAAAGTGGCGTTTACAATACTTGCATTAACTCAACACTCCGACTTTTTGCATGGAAGTTGATGTATTTTGTTTATACAATATTTTGACTGAACGTCATGATGATTTTTTCTGCTGTTAAAGACAAAACTGGCACAGAGCAGGTGTTCTACGGTCATAAACAGGATGTACGTATCATTTAGGTTTTATATACGGATTTAGAGGTCATATCTGTCTGTGATAAAGGTCGATTTATTTCGGTGGTGTTGGAGCCAGTTACAAATGAAACAAAGGATTGGATGGTTTGGATGTAGGGATTGAATGGACCCTTCACCCAGTGGTAGCTGGGATAGGCTCCAGCACCCCCACCACCTTCGATGGAGTCATTAACCTGTTCCTTTCTGCCGAATTTGTGTTCATTTTCACCTTTTTCCCACGCCAAGTTCTAAAGCTTAGAACTGAAGAACTACAAGGTCAAAATTAATCAATGACACCTCATGTGAAAGCTAATAATGTCTAGTTTTGTTACTAGGTGGCTAAAGTCAGCTACATATTTTGAGTCTTGCAGCTTATTCTCAACACACTAATCGGTTAGAACCTTTCTGGTGGATGCTAAAAGCTGTGATCATTCGTGAGCAGTGTTTTCACGTCTATTCTGTTTGGCAAATCATGTAATTGTCTTGAATTCTCGCTGTAATTGTGCACGTGTGAAAAAAAAAATTGTATATTCAATCGATGATATGTTGTCTATAGTGTGATTTCAGGTTTTGGGTTAGTGTTGCCTCCAAGATACTCACGACTTTTACTATGTGCCGAACTTTCTTCTTGTGTGGTCTGTGAGAACTACTGCATGATTGGTCAGAAATTTGAAGTGGGCATGGTTAACGCGAAAAAGTGGAGGACCTCCCACGACTTGGGTTTCTCATCAAGTATGAAATATCGTGGCCAGACCGAACGTTGTTCTTGTTCTTGCCACCTCCAGATTAATTCTTCTATGTCTCCTGTTGTTGTGCACTTCATTTTCCTTTTCCCTACCTTCAGAAACTTTCATTTGAGGGGGCAGGACGTTTGTTGCCCCCCTTGAACCGGGCCCGGATGACGCCCTGATGTTTGCTCTGCCGCTAGATTCACAAGTGTCACTAAGTAGCGTATCAAACATGTGACATTCCTGCAAATGAATTGCATGCTGTGTGGACGAATGTTTGGCATATTGGAGGTATTTCCCCCTTTGAAGAAATGGAAGCTTTGCAAGTGTTCCAAGTAGTCCTGGTGTCATCTTTACCCGTGAAATATAACCACACTTTGGAGCGTTTCTGCCTCGACACCATGTTGGCTACATTCTAAACCAAAACAATGCAGCACATGTGACGTCATCACACATGTGCAATGAATCAATAAGCAGAATTGTTTAGCAGGCAGGCAAACGATTCCAAGGAACTGAACTACCAGGAACCGGCTCTCAAAAAGAACCGGTTCTCGATTCCCATCCCTAATAGTAACACTCAATAAAAACAATACTAATAAATAAGTACAGAAAAATAAGTAAAAACAAAGCATGAACAGTATTTACAATAAGTCTTCTACCTTTATTAGAGATATTTACTCTACAATAATTGCAAAAAAAAAAAGCTGTCAATCAGTATTGATAATTATTGTAACATGGCATCATGGTTGCTTTCAGAGGGTCATTTTTAGTGTTGAGTCTAGGCTGAAGAAAGAAGATAATTATTATTATTATTATTATTATTATTATTCATGAAAGGGGCAACAAGACAAAGATGAGATCATTAAAACTGAAGCTGTGATAGCTAATAATAAACCCACCAGAACTGGTTTCAATGTATGTAAAGGTTTAACTCAAGTACAAGAGTGGAGTTTAACACCTTCATTAATTCATGTCCTGTTTGCATTAGGTTACGTCTCCATTTATGGGCTTTATACCGGATTGAAGAGGTGTTTAATGGCCTAAATAAAAACCTCTTCATTCATACTCTGCCTTGGTGCGTCACATTCTCAGAGGGCTTCCCACATGCCTTAGTCTTTACAGAGGAGGTGGTTCAGGCTGCTTCAAGTCCTTCCTGTCTGCAACACCTCCTTCAACTTGTTCTGAGGCTCTGAACTTCTTCCCGGGCCCCTCTTTGATTCGTTTAGCCCCGGGTGGGCTCAGAGAAGACTGTGGTGGTCATGAATCAGCGGACTGTGGAAGTGAGTGGCTGTTACAGCGGCGGGTGGTGAAGACAACAGAGGATGCAGTGAAACATGGGCTGAGTGGGCGACCCGTCCACATACATATATGACTGGGTTAACGTCGATGTAGGCGAATTACAAACACAGATATTCTTAAAATGCAGGAGGCAGGATGAGCCTGTTCAGGACATTGCTGCATTTAACCCTCGAAGACCCAAACTGCCACTGGCGACCAAAATCATCCACTGATCTAAAATGTTTCATAATTTATGATCCTCTAAACCTATCAATACATGCCAATAATTGGTGTAAAATTCAGTTTGTCATCTTTTCATGGTCATCAGTTATGACCCGTGTTACCGTGGAAACACCGTCATCTTCTACAACATTGATTTACCAGTAAAACCCATGGAGTTGGAGGACAGTGGACAGACACTTGGTTTTGCATTCAGTTATTGATATATTTGTTGAAAAAGTCACTTTTTCTTCAGTTTTCTCTGTTTCTGATATAATAACCTCCAACTTTAATCTGAGTTTTTATGAACATCTACATGATCAGTACATGAAAGACAGGAAAATACCTGATTTTCACTGAAAAATTCAGAGGATAATAGAAAGGTTAAATAGAGAGAAATATTTATTTGGGAACTGCTACAAAAGTAACACTGGGTCTTTATGGGTTAAAGACACTTTAAATGCTTGATTAAAATATGAATATGAAATTAAGTAACAGGAAAATATCTTAAAAATATGCTGTATCTAGTTACAAAATGAGGACATCTTGTTATAACATAAATACATCTGCAAAATATATTGTGATAACAGGAAAATATCTTGAAGAATGTGATTATGGCATAAAATATTTTGTTGTACAGGGTGTCCACTAAGTCTCTATACAAAATTTGAAAAATGTATTACAAAAGCAATTGATTAGATATGTTCATCAGATTTGTTCTATGTACTCAGTCGTTTTCAAAGTGTTTAATCCCATTGTGGGATCATGTACAATCCAGTCATTGGTCCATTTTTCGTCAATTACTGTAAATGTTGACCTTGACCTTTAGACTGAATATGTGTCACCACAACTGGATGACCTTCACCCAACCATCGTTTTCCAGGTAGATGGTGCACCACCATATTGGGGACTGCATGTTGGTGGGTTCTAAAATCAAACATTTCCAGACTGGTGGATTGAAAGGGATGGTCCAAGTCCCTGGACACATCCTCCACCAGATATCACTGCCGAATATCAAATATCGAGTATCGAACCAAGATACAAGACATCAACGACCGGAAGCAAAACATCACTGATGTCATTGATACCACTGATGAGAAGATGATACAGACAACATGGAAACAAACCCAGTACAACTAATGGTGTCCATTAGAGGTGGATTAAATGAGGCAAAAAACCTCAACTTCTACTTTTAATTGTGTAATAATTTCTACAGATTTGTCTATACATTTGCTTTGTAATAAAGAGACTTTATGGACACCCTGTATAATGAAACATGGTCTGAGTGGGAGACTCGTCCTCATATGTATGACTGGGTTAATGTCTATGTAGGCAAGTCACAAATGGAGGTATTCTTGAAATGCAGGAGGTGGTATGAGTCTGCTCTGGACTTCACTGTATTTAAAGACACTTTTTATCCTTGATTTACTGAAAATATACCGAGCCTTAAAGAAGAATTCAGTATGACTGAGGTTTTATTTCCACATAAAATGGGCTGATAGACAGTTTTATGCCCCACCGTCGCTGACTGGACCTGAAGGTTTGACTTCAACATTTACTTTTTCTATGATACAGCAGCGAGCAATAAGGTAATCATGCAGAATTTCACACCAGAAATGTTTCATGGCATCAGGTCACTGCGGTGCATCATGGGTCATTAGCATTACTGTGAGTAGACTAGCAGGTTAGTTTCAGTGTGTTTAACCGGCAGTAAAATATAAAACTCGAGGGTCCATTAGGTAAAGAACGGAATACATTTCTTTCTTTCATGAGGCAATAGTTAAGTTTCAGAAAAAAATAATTAATTCGTGATTTGTTTGCACAGTCTGTGTTTTAGATGGTTGTTTTTAATGTCTAAATTTGCACTGTTTTTTTATTCATCTATTTTATTATCATTATTATACTACTATGGTTATTTTTTGTTTTTGTTTTTTGTTATTTTTAAGTGTCTTTTTAAGTATCCTTGAGTATTTTTCAAGGCGCCCAGGAGTTGGTGACAGGAGGAATGTACTTTAAAGTTGGAAGTCACCTGAGATAAAACAGAACCATGAAAACACACAGTAATATGGTGTGTTCTGTGCATGTGACCACTGTGCAAACAACAATGATTCTTATTTTCCTGTGATTATACATAAATGAAAACATAATTATGCAGTTAGCTCCTCCTAAATCTGACACACTGTAAGGTAGGGTGTCCAAACAGTGCATTGTTATAAGCTGTAATAATAATGTTTTTAAGGAAAAAATCAATAGCCAAGAAATGATCTGATTAGAAATTGGCCAATTTTAGAAATCACTTAGAAAATACTAGACCTTTTCACTCTTTACACAAGCTTCTCGTAGACAGAAACAGTAGTTCTGTGTGTCTATGACATAAAACAAAAATTTCCTCCCGCCACAAAAAAAATAAAAATTTAAAAAAACTTAAAAAAGACGTAAACTCTGCTCTGGATTAATCTACTTATTGATTATTCCAGCAAATCCCTCATCTTCATTTAGACATTAACCCTTTTAAGACGGTTGTGTCTCCGGCGCTACATTTTGCTTGCATTCAAATTACTGTAAATCCTTAACCGTTTGCATTTGTAGAGTTCATTGATAGTTGTATTTTAGCTGTAAATATTATATAAATGTATATATGTGTAACTCTATATGCATAGAACTAGCCAGGGCAGAAAGAGATGCAGTGTCTGTAAAAGAAGCAGATCATGGAGGTTTTTGTCAGTGAGATGAGGGGCTCTGTCTACAACTGGACAGAAAGTAAACAGAGTCTATCACACAGGATAAAAATAACATGCTGTGCACTAATACCCCTTGGCCAGAATGGGCGGACGGACGGATGGACAGACAGACGACAAAACGATTACCCCTTCGGCCCGAAGTTGGCCAAGGGGTAAAAATGACTAGAAATAATAAAAAATAAGAAGCTGGAACATGGACACAGAATGATCCAAACAAAAATGTTTGTGCACATAAAATAGTTGAATGTTAATTTCTGTAAGCTCATAAAGTTTCATTGTGAGCATTTACAGTAATTTTTCATAATAAATATGATAAAAAAATTGCAATCAATTCTTTTTATTTTTTATACTGTTTTAAGAATTTATTACATATAATAATGAACCTTAAATGGCCAGATATTGAAAATTAAGTTCCTCCTGAAAACATTTCCTAAATAATTGGCAAAAAAGACAGTTTCTTACACTGTTATAATGGTAGTCCTTAAAGGGTTAAACACATGCTTATTCTCACCTGAAACTTGGCCAAAAATTGTTTCACAGGAAAGATATTAATATGAAGCAATATTGATAATCATTAATGAGAAAATAAAGATAAAAGAAGAAAATGACATAAAAAATGATGAAAAGAGGTATCGATACAAAGACTCTCCTGTTTTCTCTGATTTCATGATATATTGCTGCATTTCATAAATTAAATAGATCATATGTTTACATAACGACAACAATTATTATTATCTACTTCTTGGAGATGACCAGCTCTGTTGAAGCAGTTCAGAAAAGGAATCAATCTGCTGTAAATATAAAATTTTTGCTGATATAAGAGTGATCATATTTCTATACACTAAAGGCAGATGACATCATCTACTGTGTATAATTAAATCCAATTTTACTGATATAAAGACACTAGTGGCAATTTTATCAGTGTTTTATCCAAACATGTATCTGGTTCACTGTTTTTCGGTTGTTTTTTCCAGTTGATATGAATCAGTGTATGTAATGAACTAACTATAGATACATACTTCCTAAAACCCCCACACCACAGAATCCACAGTGAGTCTGTAAAATCGTCTGTCAGGTGACGTTACCTATGAACAAACAGGTTCCTCGTCGGTCCTGTATCGGTCTCCGGGTCTGGGCGTCGGTCGTGACATTTAAGCCTGTCTGTGGTGGATCAGGTCATTTAATTCTCTCCTGGGAGTCGAGCAGAGTGAGTCCCAGACCCCGTCCAGACTCTGCTGTTGGTTCAGTTTTCACCAGGCATCCATTCACTGTCTGTCAGTAACTAATGGAGATGTTTCTCTTTGTGTTTCTGTGTCGTTTAATCTGCTTTTCTCTTTCACATGTTCCTCGTCTCATGTTTTCTATATAGTTTTCATCTCATTATGTTTACATCTTTTTCCTCTCACTGCTTTTTTTTAATGTCATTTTCATCTTTCATGTCATTTTTATCTCTTATGCCACTTCATTTTGTTTTGTCTTTTACATACTGTAATTTTCATCTTGCTGCAGTTTTTTTTCCCATTGTTTTCATCCCCTTTATGTCAGTTTTACCTGGTCTTGTCTTGTATTTTACAGATAATTTTAGATGAACTGGTCCTGTGTAGGAACTTAAACTAGGTTAATTTACTTATTCTGGCTGAACCAACATTTATCATTATGACAGGTTGTGTTAAATTAAAAATTGTCCTCCATCATGGCGTCACGGCACTAAGTCCAATTTGTTTTTCATCAGTCATAATCAACTACATGATGAATGTAATACTATTAAGTAGTTTATATCATATTATTATAAGCAGAATAATTGAGTCACCAGCATCTGACTAACCCTTAGTGATTTGCTATTGAGTCAAAGCTGGTAACATGGAAGATCACATTTCAGCTCAGGGATGCATGTTGTGTTTGTTTGCTACAAATTTCATGTGTTAACATGTAATCCTGCACCAATCTGGCAACATGACCAATACGAAGCTGACGTAATTAATGAGCTGAAAAATGTACGTGACACATTGTGGAAAACCTGATTACAGCATTGCGGTAGTCCTACAGAGTCAGTCAGCCCTAACTCAACGGTGCTTTGTCCTGCTTCTTCGTCTCATTATTTAACGGTTGGAAAACCAGAGTAGAGGAGTATTACTGCCACCAAGTGGACTGGAGTTACCACGCTTTCAGTCATGGGCTTTAGTAGTCTCATTTCTTCTCCTCTACTGAGTTGAGGTGTAGCCAATACTGGTTAAATCCAGTTCACCAGTTTGGTTTGTTGTTAAGCTTTGTATCAAACCGGTTTTAACAGTTTTACACCAGTTCATCATTTATGGCATTTTGTGTCTTTTTCATTGTTTCTTTTTGTCTTATTGTGCCTTTTACAACATTTCTTCCTTGTTGTGTTTTTTATGTTGGTACATATGTCATTTTCTTGTTGTCTTTTTATGTTATTTTCATCTCATTGCATCTTTTTCATTGGTTTCCATAATCCATTTGTTTCCATAATCATTTAAAATGACAAATAACTGTATGGTTTCTTAAACTGTTACCAAAAATCAACCTTGAAACTTTAAAATCCTTTAAAAGAAACTTGACATTTATCATGCTAGTTATCACTACCAACTGGTATGATGTTTTGCCCATATGACCTTTATAACTGTGTAAATTATTATTATTATTATTATTATTTAACCTTTATTTAACCTAAGACAATAAAAGGAGCATTAAAATAATATTAAACATGAAAATATTTAGTTTTCATCATGACGCCAGTTTAGACAGTGTCGTCCATTTCTAGTCTTACTGTTACATGAAGAATTCTCTTTCATAGAAAAGTTGACTAAAACATGAAATTGATGGTTTTGTGTCTAATTAGGCCTGAGCCTCATTTAAGCGAAAACAGAAACACCTATTTACTGCATTGCAAGTGGTCAGACATGTTGAACCGCAGAAAACAACAGCGCCTGTCTTCTCTGTGGCAGAACTCCCACCGCTTTATGCTCCCTAAGCATCATTCGTCAGCGATGGTAAACACTGTCAACCAAGCATCAGAACACAAACGCTCCCTAAAGACTGCAGCAGCTCAAGATAAGGCGGGAACGGGGGAAATGAAATGAAATGTTTGAGGAAAACCGGACGCATAATTGGCCGTAAACCTGACTGGAGCTGCTGCGTTTATTCTCGCAGGACATTTTGAGATTGAACAGTGGATGCAGTCGTGTCCTTTCTTCACTCTCGCACAGAGACTCTTTTGACTACAGGGCACATTCTGCAAATTCCTACGAACACATCCTTTTGATGACCCGTAAAATGTGACACAGATGCACCGCATGAAACTGAAATGGCCTTCAGGTCCAAAGTGACTGACTGTTGAAAGAAGGCAATCGAGCAGGAAAAGTATCCGTCGGGGCAGAGTCGAAGGAATGTTGAGACTGATGGAATATTCACAGACTTTAGATTTCCGTAGTGTGAAGCTCATAACGTGGCCTCGTGTCAGAGTCTGACAGTAAAAGTCTTTTAACAGCAACGACAGCGTAAGTTGGCAGGACTTAAAGAGAGCGGCGTTGGCTTCAATAATGTATGGGCTTTTGTTTGGTCTAGTGACAATGAGTCCACACCCTAACAAATTGACTTCCCCTCCCCCAGAAGACCTCAATCTCCTCTCAGGCCCGAACACGGCTGATGGCAACAGTATGTTAGACTCATAAACCTTTAGAAGTACAACCTCTATCCATAAAAGATTTTTGAATTTATTTTTTTCAAGGTAAAGACCCATATTTTGCGTCCACTTTAAAAATATATCACAGTCCAGCATGTTTTATTGACTTGAATATCAGGTGAAGAAAAGATTTACCCATTTGCTGAATGGAAAACAATTCATTAAAGTGTCTAATGTGTCACATTTAGAAGGGTGCATCTGTAAAAATGGATTATATTCATATATTCACGGATTAATATTCGTAATTATGTTTTCATTAGTGTATAATGAGCAGAAAATATGGTTGTTGTTTTCATTCCGTTAGAGGGAGTTGTTCATATCTACAGAGGGAGCAGGTCGCCTCCACAGAGTCCACCATGTTTAGAAAGGCAGATCAGAATAGAATTTACATCACAGAGTAAAACCAGCATATGCAAATTAACACTGTGGCTTAAAGTCAAGACTCTTGAAGTGTCTTCATTGTTCGACACCACAAAGTGTTGATTTAACACTTGAATTGACACAGGAGTGTTAGTATTTTAACACTTTTTGCAAAGAACATTGACATTTATCTTTCATGTAGTTCATATTTCACACTCTTCAACAGTCTGTTTACATGACTCTTAAAAAATGAATTATTTTCTTAGTTTGACTAAAACTGAACTTTAGAAGTACATGTATGTGTGTTAGCTAGACTGAAATTGAAGTTCTAATAGTCGGACTAACAGACCCAGATAATATAATTGAAAGTTGATGTACTCCTGCTTGTAAACACCCCAGTCAGACTGGAACTGGATTAAGTGTTCTCCACATGTGCTAGAACTCTGCGACAAGTACTGGCCTGGAATTCAAACATCACGCATCTCATCTGCACAAAAAGTTGAGCGAACTGAAAGTACACTACAAATTGGCAATGCTGTCCATTGTTGTGCCAGTTTACCTCTGGGCTGCTAACTTACTCATTGTTGAATATTGTTGTGGTCTGTGTTATCGTAGGTGAACCGGAAATAGTTAAATGTAAACAAACTCAAAGAGTGCATATTGGCACCCATGGCTGAGATGACATGATATCAACAATAAATCGAGTACACTCCCGTGAATGTAGACTGGGACAAAGATAACAGTCCAATTTAAAAGGCTTTGTTGAGCTGCGGTTGGAGCTCGACTAAGTTGTGCATGTAAATGTACTAACTAACCAACATTATCTGTTCTTATTACCAGTGTCCAATGTTATACATGACGGCTCCTGTAGATTTCATACTGACAATAAAGAACCTGTGTATATATATTTGTACTGCCCGGTTGTTAAAGTCTGATGTCATGGTTTCCGTTTCCAGTGAGTCCCAGGTCGTCTTTGGTCCAAGGTCAGCATCTGTCCATGAACGTCCCTATACATCCAGAAAACTCATCATGGGATCTATTGTCTAATGTTGAACTTCCTGCTGATTGCACTTCTGGTTCGATGCCAAACTGCATTTCATTGCCATCTACTTGTACATGTGTAATGGCAATAAAGATTACTCTAATGTTACCCCAAGGTGCGTGAGGCATGAGCAGTAAGACAGAATAATTGGATAAAGTCTTGTCTTGGTGCATCTTTTACATCAAACAAGATATTTCTAACATACTGGACCACAGAATCCTTCACTCGCTCACTTTCATCACATCCCTGAAACCCTCCTCCTCTTCTTTATTGCAAAGAACGTTACAAGCACCATCTGGACTGACATGTGTTGCTGCAGACACAGTGGATTATGGGATAGACTCGACAGCTTTGAAGCAGTGATATGAAAAGTGTGCATCCAGGGTGGGTTTCATATCTCACCTACTACCTGATCTCACACTTCAGAGTCCAGCCCTGAAAGTCTGGGTTCAGGAACAGCATTTCACAGCTCTGCCTCCCTCTGCCACTTCCCCGTCTGTAACTGAAACTGAACAAAATCTCCATTCCAGGACCTACATGTGCCGTCAAATCACACCGAGATGAATCCTAGTGACACGTGTCAGTTTTCTTCTCCCCATCAGTATTATCAAATCAACTCAGCCTGTTTTTCGTTCCATGGCCACGAGCGGTGACTGCTGTGCCTAATCAGAGCTATTGAGTCAAATTAATACTGTCTTCATACATATGCACATTATTATGTAACATAATTATCCATTAGCCTGAGGACTTTAATACATCAGTTAACCTGATCATTCAATCATTTCACTCAGCTCCTGGGTCTGGGGCTTGTTGAAGTAGAAGTAGAAGTGACTGTGCTCCTCGGTTTATTCTGGTTTGAGTATCTACGTCATGGTAACAAGACCGAAGGCCAGGATCTGAGCTCAGGTTCAGTGTCAGACCGGTGTATGCTTGAATAATGTAGTTAGTGTGACGTGATGTCTGAACGCTGCTGTCAGTCCTCTACATACAGTATGGTGTTTCAAGCATCCTGGTGTTTAAAGTCAAACATTAAAACTCAAGTAATCATATAAGTTACAGTGGTAGTCCTAGAGTGGAACTACTGAACTAAGCTCAGTAAATGAATGAATGCTCACTCAGAGTCATTCAGAGGCACTTAGTGATGGCATCATGAGTGGTGTAGTTTGACTGATTATTATCCTGGTGTTGAGACTTTCACCAGGTCCCAGTCGAGGGTTTATTCACCATCAGTTTTGCATCTTCAGAGTAGTTTAAGGATGCAGCAGCGTTACCATGGTGACCAATACTGATCAAACTGACCCAAAGATAGAAGGATAACCCACTAGCCTTGTTTCACGACACAATGACTTCAGTTTGTTTTTACATGTGACAAATACACAACTGTACCAGGACTCTGCAAACGCTTTGTGTGTGTTAAAAAAAAGGCTGTTTGTGAGACATAAATTATTCTGTTTTCCAAAATGACCCACTTTTCAGTTCTCAAACAGATGGACTGTCATTCATGTAGGAAACAGTTCAGTGTTTGTGTTAGTAATTCAGAATCACAGAGTTGTGATGTAGTCATAATTTTTGTACCTTATAGTGTAAGTTTTCAGGTTTGTAGGTTTTAGTTTATAGTGTAGTTTTGGAGCATAGCAGAACCAATCAGATTTGAGGTAACATTTGTTAGCCCCACCCATTTTCAATTCCTAACAACAGAACGCTGACGATATAAACTAGTTATGAAGTGTATAACTAGTTTATAGTTAATGAATCAAAATTACTTCACAGCCTGTAAAGGGGAGAAATATTACAGATTAGTGGATGGATTTTACGTCTTACGTCAATGTAACTCAGGTGTTTTTGGATGTATACAGCATGTTAATATCTCAGTCAATAATTTTGTTGTTGCTAATGGTTAGCTAGCTCTGTTAGAACATGTCTTGTTAGCATTGTGCAAGTCATAGTTAACATAACAGATTTTTTTAGCAGTCATTATAGTAAGAAAAGGTATAGTCATTTAGTCTGTATTGGTGTTTTATTTCACCAAAGCCAACAGCTAACACTAACTAGCTAGTCAATGTAGAGGTGACTGAGTTTAAACTATGACTGTAACTGTACATGTATATTATTGGATGTATTTATCATGAGTGTTGGTGGGTTTATGTCAAAATCTGATGTCAGCCGCTTTGTCAGCTGATCTGCGTTTAGCCAATCAGAGTGTTTGCTAATGAAAAGTGGGCGGTGACATTCGCTTGGCAGTTAGGTGGCAGAGGAAAAAATTAAATCTATACTCGTTTTTTGTCAACACTACACAAAGTCTGTAATTTTCACATATATATTAGAATTATATATCTTATATATTAGAATTATATAAGATACAGGACCTTTAAGTCATTCTCATCTTTTATTTTACATCCTTTTAATTTTTTTTTTACTTGTACTCATTTTCTTTGTCTTGCTTCCAGTTCTTAGACCTTTTTGTCATTCTTGTTACGTCTTTTATGAATAATTTATTAACTGTTTATTAACTCTATTAACAAGGCCCAAAAGTCCACCTTTAAACTTTTAGCCTTTCAAACAAATTCTAATTGATATTTTTATTAGTATCATCTGATATGAACATTTTGTTATAATGACAGTTTTGTCTGTATCAGATTTTGTATTTAGGCTTAGTTAAAGTCCATTTCGACTGTTCGTGGTGTTGATTTTTAAGGTTTTAGATGATCTGATATCACCATACTTTCCACTTCCACCTTTGTGCAGAGTCTGTGCTACTCTCCATGAAGCTTCCTGTTGGTGGTGACTTCCTCTGACAAATTTAGAAACTTTTTGACAGTCACAAAAATGTACCAGTTTACACCAGATTCATCTGTTTACAGGTCTAATACATCCATGACAGCATCATTAATTATTTCACAGACAGAAGATCTCAAAATGTTGCACTGTGAAGGCCGAACTGAAAACATTTCTGTCTGACCACGCTGAATAAAGTGTTTATAGTTCTTTCCATTTTCCACTTGAACATGGATTATGAGGAGACAGAACAGTGTTTAAAGACATACAGTATATCTGAAGACAGTCTCGCCTGGAAAACTTTAATAGCATTGCTCTTTGTTGTTGACATGAAAAGTGACAGAAATAGCAAGAAGAGAAGATCTAGTGAAGTAACTGTGGTTGGTGGTGTTTGAAGACTGCAGTGCATTTCTTGCGGTATGTCTGTGTGTTAATGTGACTTTGGGAAGGTGTAAAGTTTATATTTTATGTTCTATCATTTCTATCACAAACTCAAAGTGATTCATTATCTTCATATCCATCCTTCATTGTGTCTCTTCAGCAGGTATAAACATATGGTCAGATCAGTGGTGCTGTCATGGTCATAAAAGCTTAGTTGGTAATTAATTGCCTTTTTCTGGTAACTTATGCCACTTTTACCATCTAAAGTGTATAATAGTTTGAAATACATGCACTTTATGAAGACGAGGAGCCGCTGAATGTTGGTACATGATAATAAAAATGACATTTGTGGTTTACTTTCAGCCTTTGGAAACAAATTGACAGAAATAATAGAGGTCGAACTATTAAATTTGTCTGAGTATACCAACAAACTGAAACCAACTATTATAAATGGAACAATGTTAGGTTGTTGAGCTAATATCTTTCCTCATATTCAGTGTTTCCAGTTTGAAAACATATTGTTAACCATTAACCACAATCAGAGCCAAATTCTACTGATGACATAAATAGTAAGAAAGTCAAATATTAGAGGTCAAGCTACTCAACATAAACAGTTTTCATTCGTGCCATTAAAGATGAAGGTGGATTCAACAAGATGACGAATGTGATAAAAAAAAAAGTGCAACAATATTGGCAGAAATGACCGCAGATATTGGCTGATGGATAATATTAAACTTGTTAACTGGTAATACTGACCTTGAGGGAAAATAACCCTCAAAAGATAGAAACTTTCCCACCTGCATTACATTATTTTTCATTGTATGTTGACTCAGTTCTGTTCAGACATGCATAATGCATTTCAAGTGTTGAGTTTTTTTGGTTGAGAAAGAGTGAAATCGGCTGGTCAATGAACAACCACCTTTTTCCCACTCCAAAATGTCACTATTCATTTCTATTAAAACTCCATCATCATTCAACTCTGATTTTAATGGAAAATGATCATGGTCAACTGAATAACACACACTGAGACTTTTATTAGTGTAAGTCGTTGAATTGGAGAATGTGACTGTCAAACCCTCTTCCTTTTTGCGGTGGTTACTACTGATGTGCCTCTGAGCAGGGGCGTTTATTTGCTTTTGGTGAGCATGTGCTGTGCATTGCTTCGACGTACCTGCAGGATGAGATCAGTCAGAAGGCCTGCAGCACTGACTGCATCAGGCAGCTCCCTCTGACTCTCATACACTGGAAAAAATCCAACTGATTTCCACCTCCTGCTCCGTTTTAACACTCCTAATGTTTTTATGTATATGACAAGCAGGGATCTTTCATCTAATTGCCATAAAATAACATGGATGGCTGCATGCTGTGCTCAAAATGAACGTTGGTTTTTATTCAGATTTCTAATGTCAGTGATCTACTTTGCATTGCAGAGGAACACTAACACCAGCTCCAGTCCACTGAGCAGCTTAGTTTACTCAAAAATCAGTCATTTATTTTCTATGGATGCACCAATTTGCTAAATTCTTGGCCAATATAAGTACTGGTGTCACTGGGGTCTGATCTGACATTTTGGCTGATAGCTGAGGCTGATGTTAATGTCTGTTTCTTTATTTCATTTTTGTTGTTTTTTTTATCCTTCCTTGACAAAGAGATCTTCATCATGAATATAGAATAGTTACTGTTTTAACGTCTTTCAGTGTTTAATCACATTATCTATGGAAAAAACACACAGTCGCACAGAAAAAGTTATGAAAAACCTTAAATAACACAATAGATAAATATCTTTCACTGCCGTCTGTGAAAAGACATCTTACACACTGATGCCAATGTCTGACTGATGTGTGGGTGCATCTTAAATAGTTGGATTTTACCGTCAAACAGCTAAACAGTAAATGTTTAGTGTGTTCTGAACCACTAATCCTATTGATACATGTAAATAATTCAGGTAAAATGAAGATTCTCATCTTTTCCTGGTCATCAGATATGATCCATTTGGACGTTCAGAGATTTTGTAGTGAACGTGGAAACACCTTTATCTTCTGTAGCATTGATTCACCAGTAAAACCCATGGAGTTGGACAAAAGACAGTGGTTGCAGACGCTTGAGTTTACACACAGTTAATGAAATACTTTTCTAAAAAGTCACTTTTTCTTCAGTTTTCTCTGTTTAGATGTAATAACCTTTGAACTATAGGTTAAAGACATACAGTATTTCTGTTCACTGGTCTTTGACTAATCGTCCAGTCTGTCTTCATGACTTTAACTCACATTCCTTATTGTTTGTTATCCTTTGCACATGTACTGAGTGTTCTCTACTTATAAACATGACTTACTTACTACTTACTACTGTACTGTTACTGTAATGATGCATATTCACCATTATTTAAAAAAATGGTCAAATGCTGCTCCAGTCGAATGAATCCAGATAAAGTTGGCTAACTTTGGAGATAATTTATGCTTTATAAAGAGTCAAACTGAGTCTTTGTTTTTTTTTTTGCCAGTTTCAGGTTTTGCAGGTGGACAGGGAGACGCTGCTGACGTCCAATCGGAGCTTGGCCGAGGAGAGCCTTGCCCGACGACCTCGCCTTAATAATGGAAAACTCCAACTCGCCGAGAAATACCGTGAACTGTCCAACCTGGCCACCACATGCTGGGAAAAACAGAGCCAGCTTGGTGAGTTTACCCCACGGTCAAAGAGACAATTGGGGGGGGGGGGGGGGACGCGTGTCTGATGACAAAACTCAAAATGTGAGATCACTGGTTCAGATTCGTTGCACCAAAACTGACAAAAATGTTTTTTTCATAATTGACAATATAAGTAAAGTTTCAGGTAATAAGACTACAATAAAATAATGGCATAAAAAAGAGCAAATCTGGAATATAGATTCACTTTTAAAGGACAGTTTCATATTTTAATCTGATCACTTTTTTATGACTTGATAACCAGAGAAGCCTTTTAAATTCTAGGTAAAAGATGAAAACATGTCTGAAAGATCTTCTTCTAGATAAGAGTTCAAAACCTGAGCAGTCTGATCCTGTATCAAACTATTGTGGCCATAAAAGGTGTGAACGGAACGAAACTTATGTCTTAAAACAAAAACATACTAGTGTGGATGCAGCCTTAAGTTTGAGAAATACAACGTTTTTTCTCCAGTTCATGGTTTCAATTTTCGACCTCCAGACAAATGTGCCTTTAGGTGCAGGTTTTCATTGTTTCTTTCTTTCTTTCTTTGAGAAGTTAAGCTGCAGCTTTGTGGAAGCTCAGTGTGATGAAAGGGGAGCTTTCTATATGACTTTACACAACCAGATACTGTTGTCATTCTGATTTCCATACATGGACTCACATCCTCCCAAAGGTTTTGTGTAGATCTCAATGAAAACAAACCAAAAGAAGAAATCGCCGAAAACCCAAAGAAAAGGTTGTATTTAACCACTTAAGGCTAAATGTAATTATACACGATATCCCACACTGGCTCCTCATTGTCTTCCCTTGTAATTGCACTTCGACAAACAGTATTTACTGTGCGCTTTGAGACATAGAAGGCATGAATAATTTGGAATCACTTCTTCAGACTTGCTGTGACACTGTTTTCTAAGCTTAGAGAATGAGGGAAGTTTCACATCGAGTCGAGAAAAGCTTGATAGTGTCAGTGAGACGAGCCTTCAACTGCTCAGCGAACGCCTCAGCGTGACTCGAGTTTGGTCATGGGAACGAAATGGAGCATATCAAATGCCAGCAGGAAGCTTGCAGCAGTTGTCAAGGAATTTGTGGGGTGAAAGGGGCCTTGTCTTTGTTTAGGCAAGTCATGCTTTTGACAGGGCAACTCCAGAGGATGTTCACTAAGCCTCGGCCCTAAAGTCTAAAGCCTCCTGGGCAAGCGGCAGAAATTCGTGCCAGCAGAACGAGCCAAGCAAGAGCAGGTGATAAAATAAATCCCGCTGCATAAATTTCCTGAGGTAATGTCAACTGCTGCTTATTTACAACACAGACTGTAAGCTTCTCTGCTTGATTTATCCTAATGAAAGGCGCTGCCAGATTTCTGCCTCAGTTGCCGACCGGCCGGTGATGGAAGTCGTGTGGAATGTTAAACTTCCTGTCAATGCGCTCGCTGAACACAGATGCGATCCCACCTCCCCAGCAGAGCAGGATGGGTGGGGGTCCGTCCTTCCTCTGCAAAACATCTGACTCTCATTTGGTGCAGAAAGGAAAGGATGAATGAGGAGGGTTTTACTTGAGGCAAGTAATCGCAGCGGAGACAAACTGTGCACAGGATCAAGGCGGACAGATGGATTATTTAAACATCCTGCTGTTGGTTCGATGGGATCTGTGACCAGAGCAATGGAGGAAATGCACCCTTGAACGCCTCTTCTCACCACTGTTGCGTTGTTGTTGTTGTTGGTTGTTGTCTGGTTCTTTCTGGTGTTACTATGGTTATAAATCATTGGTACGAACTTTAAAGATTAAAGTTAATCCTGGGATGACTCGGCTATGCTGACCAAAACCTAAAATCCTGATCAGTGGTTAAATGTAATAGTGAAAGGTGACGTGTATAAACTTGACATGTGACGATGTGGATGGGTGATGACAATGCATGGATGGGGATGTCCACTCATGTCACACAGGATTAAATGAAAATCCCACAAGTGCGAAATACCCACCCACCAATATTTTGCATCAAAACTATTTATACTAGCGATGCAAGCTTGCAGCCGTTCAATATTGTTCAATATAAGAATCAAATGGAGCCATTTGGCAGAAATACTGGAGTCAACATCATTTAGAGTCTCATCTGAAGCCTTTGTATCTGATTCGTTGCCTTCACTTCCTTTATATTGAGTTTCCAGAGCCCAGATCTGATTCATATGACAGTCATGTTACAGAAACTCCTCTCTCTCCTGATCGTCTAGTTGTTCGCTGATGCTGCTCCATATATTATCATTGACTCCATACAAAACAGTGTGGCGAGAAGTCAACCGGTCTATCTATAAATTTCACACATATGATTAATTTATGCCTTTTTTAAACTATTTTATTTTCTTCAAAGGCCTGGAAAAATCAACTTTGGGCAAAAATAAAACGCTGCATTTTCACAGCTTACTGTATATATTATGTGTGAAAACAAGGGTTAAAAAAATATAGTGACGTGAGAATTAATCACATGAAAAAATGCCTCCAGTGTGTAAAGACCTTCATGCTGTTAAATTAATTAAAACAACCTAATGTGTTCACTGGAATAGTGGCCAGAGCTTTTATTTACTGTAACCAGGCCTTCATTTAACAGAGGTCTGTATTAGAGACAGGCCTTTATTCTCATTTCCTATGTTTAGTAAGTAGAAATGGTCATATTTCGTGAAATAAAAACGTTAAAATAATGTATTTATATTTAGTATGATCTGCTTATGTTTGCAATCTTGGAAGTACTGCATTTTGCATCTCTACGAAGGTTTCTACAAAGACAATTTCTCTGAAAAAGTACGACACACACACCTGCAGTGACTGAAATTGGACAAACCTCAAATGAGTGATCAAAACAGCTCGATTATGTTGTTGAATGAATTAAATCAAATGTTGTGTTTAACTGGCAGCACATTACATGACAGGTGCCAGAACTTTATCCATATTATTTATTACTTGGCATGTAACTGAGACCTGGCTTTTACTTGTTTGTGTTGACCTCAACACCGGTTATTATTAGTGACCTGGCTTGTACTTGACTCCTGGTTTTATTTTAGGAAATGAAACATAAGCGGTGTGTTACGCTGTTACTGGTAAAAGGTCAGTTCAGTTCAGTTTATTTTGAATATGCAACAAAACAAACTAAATAATCCTACTTTAGGGCCTAGAAATAAAACAGAATTCAAGAAAACATGAAAACTTATACATATATATGATAACAAAATATGACTTCATTTGCGTATTTGTAGTTATAGACAGATTAACGTAGCAGAATTGAATTTAGAATGCAGCGTTAACTCTGCACTATGTTAAAGCATTTGTGGAAGTGAAGAAAAGACAAAAGAAAAGAGGCAGAGAAACAGTTTGTGCTCAGAACATTCATGCTGTTCTTTGTCTTTATTGAGATCTGATATTTTTAAAGGTAGCTCATCAGTTGACGCATTGAAACGTGTTATTGGTAAAACCTTGTACGGTGACCTTTTAAAGTATAAACTGTACTGAAGAGAAAACATCACAGGCAGCTACTGTACAATCAGAAAAAAAAACAGAGCAGATTTATGCCTCATACAGAGCTCTGTATTCTCATATGCAGACATGCACATGGACGGGTGCAGTAACCACGGACACCATGACTTTTTCCTGAGGGGGGTGGGGGCGTCCTGATGACTGGTTCAACATCATGATGACTGTTAGCCATCAGCGATAGACGGTCCAGCCCTAGAATATAACATCTCCCAAGCAAATATTGTACTTTCTACTCCACTACATTTGTCTGACGGCTTTAGGTCATTTTCAGATACATTTGTAGAGATTCGTCATTTGTCAGGGTTTTTAGTGGTATTTGAGTCTGGGTTTTCTGGCCCAGTATTACCCTTTTGTATCCAACCCTCATCCATGGTTTTATTTATTTATTTATTTATTTCTCTCTCTCTCTCTATCTGTCTGTCTGTCTGTCTGTTTGTCTGTCTGGCTATACAGTCACGTCTTTACAGTTTTACAATCATAAAAGCATTTTCAAACACAGAAAAAGCATATACAATCAGTCAAAGCATCTACAGAAGTAGCTCCTCTGTTTTATGTCTGTTGGTCAAAATTCTCTTGCTGTTCAGGATTAAACAGAATAATCATTCTGTGTCACATTCACTATAGAGATAAGACATAATATGGAACTCATCAGACATGAAATTATACAAAAATCATTTTAGTTTAGTTCAGTTTATGTGACTATCATCCTGTATATTTTCATTTTTTCGTAGCAGTGCTGGTTCACAGAGGCTCTCAGACAGACCAGGGGCGTCTGTCATTCATCACATCATACATGATCCAGGACTGGACGCCCTCAACGTCCACAGCCGTTTTAAATGATGCTCATTTTAGATTCATGTAAAAGCTGCACACAGCGATTTTTGGCATGTTGGTTTAGCAACAAAGGCCGTTTTCAGGACTGTGGAGTAAATGTAATGCAGAAGACGAACCCGTTAATGTCAGAACCCAAAGGTTTAGCCTCGTTCATGGGTTTCATTACTGTACAATGCAGTCACTGTCCAGCATTTCAGATGTTACACCAGCGCTCAGTCTCAATGTGCTTGAATACACTGTTTCAATCGCGCTCAATGCACTATAGAGCTGTTTTTTTTTTAAAAATCATTTGTCAGAATATTGAGCAAATCAGAAAAGCTAATTCTCTTATAACTGTACTTTAGCTCCATCCCTACTTTAGTCGCCTCCATGTTTGTTTGTGTTGCCTTCATGCAGATTTCCCATCTGTGCTAGTATGAAGAAACAGCAGCCAATTAATGCAGCAGAGTGTGATGTATAAACAATAGAGCTTAAAAAGGAAATAGAAAATGTTTTTCTAACAACATATATTGCCGTGACGCACATCCATACCCTGTTTATTTAAGGAATATACACTTGTTAAATAATAGTCGTCTATTGGCATGTGTTTGTTGTCTTTCCAGTGTGTTTTTAAGACCACAATAGGACAGCATTAGATCCCTTTGAGAAACTTCTAAAGCTACTATCTTAAACATCTATACAAGGCTTCAGAGACAAGAAAAAAAGCACTGAGGTTTAACAATTAATAATCACGTGAAATTTTAGTTTCAACTTGGAGTGTCGACCACAGAGAATTACACTCACACATCAGTTTTCACAAGAGAAACATTAATTCAACCATATGGCTACTTTTAATAATTATTCTAGGACTCTATTATAAAGATGTTAGTTATGCAGTACTAATTGTTCAGCCTCCTGGGAGATTTTACTGCTTTATTATGCATCTGTGTAATAACTAGGTATGTGTGAGTAAAAAATACCTAAGTGATTTAATGTTTCACTTCAATAGATTTTCAGAGATTAAAAAATATGACACAATCGAGGGATCATCTCCTCTTGGTCCTTGTGTTAAAGAACCAGAAATAACAGGCACCACATGTATCATTTATAATATACAATAAGACAGAATTGTATTAGATAGAAGAGATGAGTAATACATATCATTTCAGTATTAAAAGATCTAAAAATAACTCGATCCATGTTCAATATTTAGTTAATTAAGTCAAGTTTAATTTTAGTCGTGTCAGTGACGTCGCGTCCACTTCACTAATATTAATGTTTAACACAAATAAATGATAAAAACTAAACTAAAGCACTGGAAACATTACCACGGGATTAAAATAAATGCAACTCCTAAGCATTACCTACTATGTATTTTACTGTAGTTTTATTTTACAGCCTCCTAGCAGCAGAAATGATATACAGTGTATTTAATTTAATCAGTAAATGAATAAATATAACAACAGAACTTTTGAGCTCTAGGAGAATCAGCTGCTTTCTAAACATTTTGTTGAGTAAATATGATGTTAAATGAGCAGCAATGGTCTGACATAAATTTACAGTCTGTATGCCGTATGGTTCAGTAGAGAAGATTTCTTATCCTTGAGCACAAGGTTGTAGTGATCTGTGATACGTTACGAGTTTGGTTATTTTTAACTTTGGCTGCGATGATATAAAGAAGAACAGAGATATAAAGGTCAAATGTGTTCAGCAACATGACAGACTGAAGAGCTGCTGTGAATGAAAACACCTCAAACTGTCACTGCCTCGCAAAAAATGTTATTCATTTGATTTTACATCTTAGCAGGTGGAGTCATAATGTGTTAGTGTGCAGATAAGATGTTGAAGACCCAACTGTTTTCACTAAGTAGAGGAGTTCTATTAAGATACTGAGTCTTCTCCCATAGGAATCCATTAAAAGACCCTAGAGGTATGAATATGTTAAGGTTTTATGACAAAATGCACAGCCAAAAAAGTCTGAAAATGTCCAATATTATATTATATCATATATATGGGAACTGTATTATATACCAGTAGAATATGTAAGGGAATATGGGAAATTTCTAGTTTTTACCTGTAGAAAGTCTTATAATAGACACATGCTCTTTCCTGTACACCTAATCATACATAGCCATAAATCAAGTCCAAAAAACCTGGAAAGTTACGTCACATTAAGGCAAAAGAATGTAAATGAAAGAAAAGTAAATACTGAAAACAATGAATAGACAACTAAATATGCTCATGTAATGTACTGTACATACTAGGACTTTGTAGGATGTGGCATATTTACACCCAAATATTGTAGAATATTTTGACCTTAAGCAAAAAATAACATTAATGGCATCTTTAGTGTCAAAATACCTTCCCCTAACACATGAAAACGTAGAACAGATTAAGAGAATGTGAAGCATCCTATTAATCTCCTAATTAATAATAAGCTTTATGTGCAAAACTGGAGAGTATGTGCTTAAATTTGTCACACCTACTGTATTATACACTGAATTTAACAACTTTTAGCTGCAAAAAAAGCATCCTAGAAACTGAATTCATTGTTTCCCGATGCTGAGAGACAATGAACATGCAGAAATTGTATTGTTTTTAAAGAAAACATCACAGTTGTTTTAAGCTGTACCCGCTGACCACAAAGGAGATGCTTCACACACCCAGCGACTATTTCAGCTCAAGAAAAGGTCAACGTCTGACAGGACTGGACTCGCCACGTCTTACTTTCATACTTGCATTTGTATGATGTTGGGTGTGGTTATCAGGATGGGATTATGGGCCGTTGTGCTGCATCAGACACCAGATCAAAGTGGAAGACAAAGCTGTTGTGTTCACTTCCTGTGGGAAAGCGGCTGACTGTTCACATCCTGCACCTCTGTAGCCCGGAGAACAAAGTGCGTAAGACGTCTGGTAACCAGGAACTTTGTTTGGGACTTTCCATGTTCACATTTGAATAAAAGCCTTACATTGTTTGCCTGAAAGTCAACTTGTAACCTTGAAAGAGGTGTAAAGGATGAAAAGGATCAGAAGGTGTGATAAAGACCCAAACAGCCCCCAGCACCCAAAAGCATCTACTGATCTAAAACGTTTAATAACTTCTGATCCACTAATCTGATCAAAACATTTAAATAACTGGCGTAAAATACAGTTTGTCGTCTTTTCACGGTCATTAGATATGACCCATTTGGACTTTCAGAGGGTCCGTAGTTACCATGGAAACAACGTCATCTTCCACACCGTTGATTCACCAGTAAAACTCATGGAGTTTAATAAATGACAGTGGATGGAGACACTTGTTTTTATGTTCAGTTGTTGATATCTTTGCTAAAAAAGTCACTTTTTTTTGAGTTTTCTCTGTTTCTGATATAATAACCCTCAACTTCAATCTGAGCTTTTATGAACATCTACAGTTGTCCTCAAAATTATTCATATGCCTGCCATTTTTTGTGATTTTTTTTGTTTTTGTGATTAAATGAATCAGTTTCGTCAAGTTTGTTTGTGACTTATATGTGATACACAAGTGAGGGAATAGCAACAAATGATACGTGAGGCTGAGAAACACCAGATTGGTCCTGATTGGACGTCCTAGCAGGACAATGACCCCAGGCATACAGCCAAGGTAGTGAAGCAGTGGTTCAAGGACATGGCCCAGTCAAAGTCCTGACCTAAATCATATGGAGAATCTGTGGAGGGAGCTGAAGACCAGAGTGATGGGTAGAAGACATCCAACTGGTCCCAGCTGGAGGCTTTGGTCCAGGATGAGTGGGCCAACATCCCACAGGAGACATAAGAGAGGCTGTGGACACTAACAGGAACCATCATCAAGAACAAAGACTACTCTATTGACTTTTTAGAAGAGACACTGGACTTAGAAAACCTATGGTATGAATAATTTTGAACATTGTGTTTTTTGGAAATCCATTAATAAAATACTCCTGAGATGAAGTATTTCTTCAACTATCATTTGTTGTTATTCCCTCACTTGTGTATCACATATAAGTAACAAACAAACTTGACGAAACTCATTCATTTTTAACCCTACGTTAGTCACCTGGGGTGTTTCGACACCCCAACTTTTTTAAATTGCTCATAAATTATAGTAGTTC
>JAPQRQ010000007.1:11441863-11453470 GCA_037367365.1 Apogon talboti | reverse complement strand
TTATCTTATCTTATCTTATCTTATCTTATCTTATCTTATCTTATCTTATCTTATCTTATCTTATCAGCAGACATGAAGTAACATTTGCTACATGTCTCAATAAACCCTACAGTGTTAACAGAAGGAAGGTATCAATGCTTCACACTCTTTACTTTCATTCCCAATTCTACTGGTTCTCACCCTAGAACAGAACTGCATAAAACCTGCACCCCTGATGTGAATCGGTTGTGACGGTTGACTTGTCTGTTTTTGGCTTTGAGAAAAACTATTATAGACACACCCTCTGTCAGTCCTGCTGTCAGAAGCTGGTGAATGATGTGACAATGAAGGCCGGCTGATTTGACTGGGATTTATCAAAGACCCGCAGTCCATGCAAAACTATGATTATTAAACATCAGCGTGTCAGTACAGGATTCTAGAATAGAGCAGGATAGAAGATATTATATTCATCCCACGGGCGACATTCAAGGTATCAGGTAGCCTACATAGAATCCACAATCACAACAACACAACAAGTACAGGTATATATAAATATTAAAGTTAGATAGTAATGTAACAAATACCATAGTTGTAAAAGTAAAATAGGAAAAGAGGAATTAAAATTAAAGCAAGATAAAATAAAAATAATGATTGCACAGTCCAGTCCTGGTGGATGCTGTAACAAAGCAGAGCAGTGACACCAGTTGGACTGCACTGGCCTTTTTCCAACAGTGTGATCCTGGTGTCTGCAGACAGCTGTTAACTCCTGTTATCTGTCCGGATACATGACAGGGACACACTGAGCACAGTCCACACACTCTGGTACATCCAAACCACGGCTTCACCTCTTGTTGTAAGAGGTGATAACACAAACTAATCCAGATGGTTTCGCAAATACAATGGAATAGTCGTTGCTGTGACTGAAGTATGCATAGGTTCTGTTATAGTAAACATGTTAACAGTTGAATGAATGAATGAATGTTATTCAGATATATAGAAAAGCACAAGCAAATGCCCGAAGCAAATTAATAACATAACACAATAAAAACAAAAAAAGAAATTTATACTATTATACAAAAAATACTTGATATAGTTTTGATATTCAAAAAGGAGTGGGAACCAGTAAACACATTTTTAATTCCATCCCCAGGACATGTATACACGTCCACAGCAGTCATTATAATAATCATCACACATATACAAATCCACTACACATGTCATCCCCTTCCTAAGTAATTTTTGGCTAAATCATCTCCTCATGATGCTGGCCACCTCTGGTAAATTCACCTACATTCCCAGTTGAACAGATTATGATATTCTACCTCATTAGATACTTGCCAATGTATAAATTAGGCCTGGTTAAGGTTTGTGTTTCCTGAAAAATATATATTAAAAAAAAAAAGAGTAAGGCAATTATTTTAGGAAGGTGACAATATGTTCAATATAAACCCATTTAAATACTATACATAATTGCCTACAATCCATAATTATATACAATCTTCCCTACAATCTACACTATATCTCAATTGTTTATTGCTCTTACTGATCCTGGTTATTGCTATGGTTCTTTAGTGATAGTCATATTGGTTTGTCATGTTAGGTCACGGTTATGGGGGAATTAATCTATTTTCTCATATGTATTGTGAATAAACAATGACTCAGAATAACAGCAGTAATAAATAGGAAATCTAATGCCTTAAATTGCTGTAATTTACATGTACTGAAATGAAAACCACCAATGTCAGCACTTGTCAGTTCTCTGATCTTTAACAATTTCGCCTTGGGGCCTGTTTAATCCTTGGTGTCAATACCCAGCCCTCGTTCAGACATGTATTAACATCTGTGCTGAAAAAAACAAACGCATGTGGACAGCCCTTATGCCAGGTGTGAACACACTCAGGAGGTTCTGGGAACACCGTCATAACGCAATCTCTGAGGATGCATGCGTCCACACTTCCTATCAGTGTAAACAGGAATGTGTTCGGGGACGGACTGAAGGACGGAATACTCTACTGTTCTCTGTGTTAGCAAATAATCAGAAAATTCTTATCATTTTATCTCTCAGTGCACAAACAAACAGGAAAAAAAATACTTTCTCTATTGACAAATGAAAAGAAATATCAGTGCGTGGCGTATCTTACAGCTTCCATTCTTGGCTCTGAACTCACATATTTCCTTTTTTCATGGTTGACCTGCCAACAGCGTCACTTCTGGTCAAACGCTGCTAGAAATCCATGTGTCTGACTGACAGAGTTCCAGCTGGAAACAACACACACACACACACACACACACACACACACACACACACACACACGCTCATAGCATCAGTGGACAACCAATACAACCATCCCAAAAGCTGCTAACGCTACTGTACTGGAGGCCCGTGAGAAATGAGGTGAAGAAATGCAGTTTAATGTGGCGGGACGGCGATCTGTGACTGATTATCCACAAATAGGTCATGGTTTTACAGATGGGGCCACGCAGGGCATGGACGCAGCCCAGGCTTGAAAATCAGCCAGCGAGTCAGCGATGAACTCTACCCCTGCTGCGTCTTTGTCCTCAGTGACAACCTGAGAGCTTTTACATCACAGGTGTCAAACATGTGGCCCGTGGGCTAAAACCGGCCAACCAAAGGCTCCAAACCGGCCCATGGGATGAATTTGTGAAATGCAAAGATTACACTGAAGATATTAACAATCATTGGTGTCAGAATCATTAAGTTCAGGTTCCACATACAGACTAATATGATCTCAAGTGGATCAGACCAGTAAAATAGTATCATAATAACCTAGAAATAATGAAAACTCCGAATTTTCTTTTTGTTGTATTGTAAAAAGTAAAATTACATGAAAATGTTTACATTTACAAGCTATGCTTTTACAAAAAATGTGAATAACCTCAACAAATATGAACAACCTGAAATGTCTTAAGAGAAGTAAGTGCAATTTTAACAATATTCTGCCTGTTATTAAATGTTTTGTGTATTTGAAATTGTAATGTTGGAGTGCACATGATGCAAATAATGAAATAAACTGAGGCAAAATATTGTTAAAATTGTGCTTATTTTTCTTGAGACATTTCGAGTTGTTCATGTGATTCAGATTTTTAAGGAAACTTTGTAGATGTAAACATTTTCATAATATAATTTTACTTTTTCCACTGTTATTATTTTGCTGGTCCGGCCCACTGTAGGTCATATTAGGCTGTATGTGGCATCTGAGCTAAAATGAGTTTGACACCCCTGATTTAGATACAACACACGTGTGAAAACAGCTTCACAGCTCCACAGCTCCACAGCTTCATGCGCAGGACTACAGTCTACACCAGCAGTGTCTCTATAAATGACATTTAGATTTATGGGCTGAAAACTGCCACATGCTGCTGAGACAAATCCAAATGCCAGCCAGTGTCATCCATCAGTTAATCATTTTCATGCTGCAGCGGGCTATCAATCAAACTGTAGTCTTTGTCTCAGACTTTCTGCAGGTTCTTGTCTTACTATGTTGATGCATGGTCAGTGCAGCCCATAGGATTATTAGAGGCTTTAAGGCTGTTGTTCCTAATGCTGGTTAGTAAAACAGGAGATGCTCTGCTTCCTACTCACACGCTCCAAGTCCAGACACACTTTGATCCTGTCACTGCTTCAGACAGTATGTGTTCAGTCAATCTTACTGTCCTGTAAACTGTGAATTCCAGACTAGATGCTTTGTCTGTGCTCTAGCTCTAAGGTCGTCCATTCACAGCTCACAATAAAACACTTCTTTAAGTGTGTCGTTCAGAGTAGATCGACCATCCTTTCATTTGAGGTTGAAATCAATGTTAGATTTGCGATGTTACTGTGGTTATGTCACTGTGTGTTGTGTATACAGTCGACAACTTACAATCTGTACGGTTGTTTTGTTTTTGTTTTTTTTTAATACCTGTTAATCACTGCAGGAGGTGACAACATGAGTTATTTCATACGCCTTAACCTGTTAAACCCTGGGCTTTTGTTTCCAGTGGGAATCATTTTGATGTAACACAAAGCAATGGATTAGCCAATAGCCGAAGCTTAAGTCATATAAAACCAAGTTATGATCAGAAAACAGTAAAGGAAAGACAACATTTCGAGTCATTATTTCATAATGGGACCTTTAGTTTTGCTCTTCTTTGTCTCGTTCAGTGAGTTTTAGTGGTGGAGAAATAATACTTGTACTGTTGGATCTGTTTAGTGTTAGCTTAGCGCTGCAAAGTTGATGTCATTGGTCTGTTTTATTAAATTATTCATGACATACACTGGTCTCAGACTGTTAACTTGTTTTTGATATTTGTCCTTTTAAGTGTTTCTTCTTTGAATTTTCTTCTGTTGTCTGATAATTGCTTTTTGTTGAGCTTTTAGCTGATGTTCTTCTGGTTACGAGAATACATAGCATGTGTATATTGCTACAAGCATAGCGTAGCATTACCATGGCAACACAGATGGAACTGTGGTTCCTTCTGGTACCGGTACTGAAAGGCCCAGCTAACCACCGTGCCACCACAACTTTTTTCATTCATTGTGTTTTCATTGGATCTTTTCATGATCTGCACTTTAATGATGATCACATCCAGATCATAAGTGTAATTTAAAGCCAGTATCCCCAACTTCCAGCGAAAAACAAAAATCAGCGTTTAGACTTCAAGAAATAATGATTTGACATTTATTATAATAATTACCAGTATTGATTTGCAGTCATCAGTTTTGATCATATTAAATTTCATCAGTTTTTACCACTTTTCATCTGCCTTTCAGTGGGATTGTACAGATCATATCATTAGTAAATAATCATTTCTGTGCAAACTTTCCTATTCACTTCATTTTAAAGGTCTTGAATACCAGACTTATTACAGTATTTTTCATAGAGAGTTGAATTATTGTTTGTGGCGTTAATGTCATGTGGCTAGTGAGTATATTTTTATTGTATATCTGCACTGAAATTGTTAAATTCTCCTTGAACCTACAGAGTTTGTGTGTTGTTTTGTCGATGATGAAATAATAACTTCAGAAAGTGAATCACAGTAACTCTGTGAGCTGGTTAGACTCCTAAACTCAAGTATGATTTACACTTTTGAGTAAAAACATTTAATTTCCTATGTAATTAATGTCTATGTAATTAATGAGCAACTGCTGCGTCAGAAATGTATGCCCAGTTAGGAACATGTGGATTAGTGTTTCCTTCAGACGTGTTTTCTATCATCCAGACCTCAGCTCCATGTTAACTCATTCAACCAGGACCTGGAGGTTATGGATGGAGCAGTAATGCCTGTGTGATCTGAGGGATGTTTCAACCCTGACTCAAAGCAGGGGGTGATGCATAATGAATGGGAAGAGATATTGTTTGACCTTTTAATGTCATCCAGAGGAAATGTCTTCTTTTCTTTTTTTTTAATATATATAAATCTTTAATCCTGTTAAGAGTTTTTGTGACATTTCACCTTTTGGAACTACCAATGAGGAACAAGGTAGAAGGATGTCCTCAGGAATAAGAAGACAAAATATAATTAATCTGAATGTGTTCAGTGGAATT
Source organism: Apogon talboti (assembly GCA_037367365.1). Classification (NCBI taxonomy): domain Eukaryota; kingdom Metazoa; phylum Chordata; class Actinopteri; order Kurtiformes; family Apogonidae; genus Apogon; species Apogon talboti. The sequence continues at coordinate 11,447,945 of JAPQRQ010000007.1, read as the reverse complement.
TATTGCAGTTATCTGTGATTTTTTTCTTTGTTTACACTCATTTAAGGGTAGGTTTATGGCTACATGATCCCACCGTTATGATTATGACAGATGTTACATCATTTACATTGTTATGGTGTGTCTTTTAAATAATTTTTATCTTGTTAAATATTAACATCATTTACGTTTGGTTGCATTTTTAGGTCAGGTTGTCTGGTGTCTTTTATGTTGCTTTCTTCTTGTTGCTATTTGCATTTGTACCTCAAGTAATTTGTAATAATGTCTGAGTAAAAATGATCTACATTTTATTGAACACAGATGTGCCGGAATATTATTAGTCCTGTGCAAATTGAGATCTCTGTAATTTGGTGTTGCATTTTTGTTTCTTTCTTAGATTTATTCTACCTGTTTCCTGGTTGAGGATGTTGGAAGAGGTTCTAGTCATAGTAAAGTTTTGCAAGTGTTATAGGTGGAAATTCAGGAGTTTAATGTCACAAAATAACATGGATATTCACTGAAAGAGAAAACTTAAACCTGTCAGAAGAGCAACATCTGGAAAGATTGATGGATGACATGATGACAGCTACTGTAAGGAACATTTTCTCTATTTTTTAGCAGTTATCTGTAAGCGATGAACCTGCTCTCAACATCAGAACCGAGGAATAATGTTAGTAAATTCTAGTAAAAAACATACTTTATCGGTTTGAATACAAATGTGGGGGTTAATTTCCAAATCAACAGTGGGGAAATGTAAGTGTCTCAGCAACAAGGCTGACAGTAAAGTGACAGTAAAAGAAATAAAATATGAAGAATATGAAAATAAAAACAGTAATATAAAATAGTAATTAAAAAAAATCTACACATTTAGAGATGTTTACAGATCAAATACAGATATTTAAAGATCAGAATGAAAAATGAATTCACATATGCCATTTGTCGACCTAATAAAAACAGCTTTGCCATTGATTTCGGGTTGCACTTAACCCTTTACATGGTACTCATAGAAATACTCCGGAATTCAGAATTTGAACCTTAGTGAGTTATTAAGGACATAACAAGACTTTATTACTTTTGTGAAATAAAAAAAAAAAGATTGTCTTCTAGAAAATCAAGGTTAATGAAGTTACCATATTTGGTTCCTTTACCTTAAGTAGCAAAACAAAACAAAAACAAGAAGTATATATAAAAAATATAACAAAAACACGTAATGTGAAAGGAACATGTATTTTCGAACATTAGAACATCACTTTTAGAACATTAGACCAACATAAGTGCTGATCCAGACACCTGTCAACATCCACATTATCTCTTTGAACATCATTACTTACATTAGTACCATTACTTCATGGTACCTAACACAGCAGATACACTCAGTGTTCATGCAGAGGTGGACCTTACAGACCCTGTAGACCACATTGGACCTGAGATAGTTGACTCACTTTCCTTACTGTAACAGTTGCTGTCACTGTCTTGTAATGTATTCAGAAATGATCAAAAATAGTCACTTGCCCAAAAAAAGGTTAAGAGTTATGAAAGATTGTAAAAATTTGTCATATTATGTGGGAACACTAATGATGTGAGTTCCTTACTTGACATTGCACGTCCTGTGTTGTAATTACTGTCACACATTTCAATGACGATGCTCAGAGGATTTTATTGCGTAGTCGTATAGATGTTGTCAGTGCTTGATAGAGAACAAGCAGATACTGTGGGAACATAAAACATGTCCGATCACGTTCTGTGCAGGCGTCTAAAATGTGACGCACATCTATAAATCTGATCTATGCAGTGAGGTATGCACAGCGGGACTCATTTACAGTCCCACTACAGATCCACCTTCAACATGTCAGCTTTAAGCAAAGGATTGTACAATGTGTTCTGCAACTGTCAGATTCTGCTCTGGGATCAGCGCTTCATGTAAAGGATCCACAGAGGTTAAGTCTGAGATGAACACATGGCTTTGATCTGAAGATGTAGGTGCTGATACCGGCGACAGGTTTTCTCTCAGAAAGCTTAAAAGCAGCAGATCAAAGTGTACTCTCAGATGATTACTGGACAGTTTTTACTGGGAGACAGGAGCGTTTTACTGTCCTGTGTGTCTGTGTTTACTGGAGCTGTCTTTCCCATCAGCGGCCTCTGCTAACATGTTGACATCAGCTATTTTTCTTGGAGGTTTCTTTGTCCACTCTGTGTTTTCACTAGAACTGTCACATCGATCCCTGTTTCCTGCTGAACGAGTTGGTTCGGGCTCCGAAAAACTGCCTGTTTTTTTTTTTTTTTTTTTTTTAGCTCCAGCAAAAAGAGGTTAAGTTTTATAAATAACATGACATGATTCTGTTTTCATTGCTCTGGCTGTCAAGGAACAGATATAGGGTCTCGTCTTTCTCACACAGTGAGCGTTAACCTGCAGTTCCTCATCTGAGATTCACTTTAATCACTCGCCTCTAATTTCAGAACCCAACGTTAATTCACAGCAAGAAAAACACTATTTGCATGAAGTTTTTTCAATTTAAAGTGGAAAAACAAATAAAGTCACAAACAAGATACTGGGAAAATGTTGCTACAGCGCAGATGTTGCATTGATGAAGTGACCCTTTAAGAGCAGGACTAAAGGGACATGAGGTAAACATGTCCATCTGTTCATCAGGACATTTCAGGGGTTTATAATGAACCGGGGTGGAAATGCTAAGACTACACCCTCAAGGTCCTGAACATGAGATCTGATGACGTAAACAACAGGGTGTGTATTGACGATTCGTTACACTTCTAAATACATGAGGTTATGGCACATTGCATTGATGATGCATTTTAACCCTTTAACAACGGTTATCTCTCGGCGCTGCATTTTGCGTTTTACAGCATTCAGATTACTGTAACTCCTGAACTGTTAACACTATCCACAAAATTCAAATGGCTTTCAATTCAAGCTTTCCAACACTATATAACATTTTATGTGGGACTCTATTACAAGTAGAAAGGGACTGTTTCAGAGACTTCCACACAGGCTAAAAATGCCTGGAAATAATAAAAAATATGAAGCCATAATATGGATACTGAATGTTCAAGACCAAAAAATATGTTTGAGCAGATGTAAAATAGTTGCAATCTCAGAAAGTTTCATTATGGACATTTACAGTTATTTCTGATAATAAAAATGCTAAAAAGCTCAAGTCCTTTTTTTTCTTTTTTTTTTTGTTACTAAAATACACTGTTTTAAGCATTTATTATTTATAGTAATGATAATTAATGGCCAGATATTGAAAGTTAAGTTCTTCCTGAAAACGAAGGTGCAAAAGAATTGGCAAAAAAAAAAAATTCTGACACTTTTATTGCATAAAAAACATGAAGACTCCTAGGCGGCCTGTTATAACGGCAGTCTTAGAAGAGTTAATTATGAACAAACTAACCATAAAAAATCTAAGTGATTGATTCTAGGTGTTGTTTTTATCGTTTTAGCTAGTCTGTTCCCTCAAAGTCATCCATTCCAGTTGAGAAGCCTGATATTAACCATCAACCGATACAGAGTTAACGTACTTTCTGAACTGACTAAGGCTGAGGTGAAAGCAGAACCTCTTGACCCTTCTAATTTATGGGTTTTAAAGCTGAAGGAGTCAAAATCAGGCCAAAAAACTGCAGAATTTATAAGTCCAGCCTCTTCTTCTGCAGCTCTCTCTTCTCAGTCCAAAACAGATCAGATTAAATACATCATCTAAGTGGATCTGAGCAGAGATTGGTTATTACAGCTGTCAATCATGTATGTTCTGTCTACCTGCTTAAAAAGAAAAAAACCAGGAGTGGTCAAAACCTCCTGTCATGGCGTTGATTTTCTACAGCAGAGTCTAGAGAAGGAGGTAAAGTTCAAGATGAATTGAATTATTCTACAGTTAAAAGTAATTATAGACTCTGGTGGTTTCTGTCGTGGTGCATGTTTGTTGTTCACACTGTATTTTCTGTCATCCACTATTTTGTAGGCCTTTATAAAATTACATCTGCTTATCTGCTTGGCATTTAAATTAAAAAAACACCTGTTGGGTCTCAGCTTAGTTTCTCTGCTCAGCACATCAAATCCAGGCCAGACCTCAGCTTTTCATTATCACCACAACCACTATATTTTGTGTTTGATAAATCCTGTGACTTAGTACGGCATGGTATGATTTTATTTGAACAGGAACAGTGCACGACAATACATTGACCTATAGACAAAAGAGTCAATATATATACATATACCCTGGACAGGTATATGTATTTATGTATCTATATAATGTATCTATATCTATATCTATATAGATATAGATACAGATATAGATATAGATATAGATATATGAAATTATCTGTGTGTGTGTGTGTGTGTGTGTGTGTGTGTGTGTGTGTGTGTGTGTGTGTGTGTGTGTGTGTTTGTGTTTCTTGTATTATGTGCAGTTTTACAATGAAATGTGGTTCACTTCTGCCTGTTTGAGCGTCAAAAATCCCTGGACTTCACATGTTCTGTAAACGTCTGGTATGAAGCACTGATCCGAGGCCAGCTGTCAGGTCCTGCCTTCTGGGCTCAGAAATATGTTCCCATGAATTTGACAGTTAATGTGGTTAAAACTTCACTGCCAGTGGATTTCCTGAACAAAGAGCAAAATCTGAGTTGCGTTTTAATTCTGTGTCAGATGCTGCTCCAGTGAATTTTGTTGTTTCAGAACCGATGATATAGTTGTTTGGCTGGCGTCTTGAGCTTTTATTATGTGCATATTTAAAATCAGCACTTCGCTTTTTGGTAAATAATGTGTAGTTCTGCATAAAATGATAGTAAAAAAAAAAAAAACCCTTGTCGTCCTATTTTTTTCTACATTTCTGGTATGAAGCACTGAACTGAGTCCAGTTAAGTGAAAAGGCGATGGTACAACACTTCAGTGAGTTTCATGATGCTGATGATTCTTTACTGTGTATGAAGGGAATTAAATCTTTGGCAGAAAGCAAAAGCTTACCAGAGGGAGGTTTTTAGATTCACCACCTGGGTGCTTTAAGACACCCCTGGTATTAATGAAGATAATGATGTGTTTTTTATAGTCCTAATAATATCTGTGATGAAGTTAGTGATAATGATTTGGACAGTTATGACGGTATATCTATGTCTTTATTTATCCTACTTCATTCTTACTTATGATTGCCTCCAATTTTCTCATTACATAATTGATGCTACACCTGGGTTGTGTTTATCTGTAGCCCTGACAAGACCAGGCTCAAACACCTTGACTTTCTAAAGAGAGAATAAATTCTTTTTACATTTCCGTCCTGAAGTGCTTGGATGTCTTCCCTGTTTTCAGAAAAGGGGCTTTTGGAGAAATATTATACAGGCAAACGTCAGCTTTAGCCCACACGCTTCTTAAGCCAGTGAGGATTTTTTTTTTTTTTTTTTTTTTTTTACAGCAGCATTTGTTCTCTATGGCAACAACAGCAGAACAACCCAGCCCATTATCTCATATGCTCTCCCTGAAGAAAACTGTTACTCCATCACTAACAGCGGCTGCATCGGCCTCAGGTCCACCCCCACCTCTGTCACTCTCCACCTCCTAAAATGTAGGTCATATACAGCTGCTCTAGGAGTATTTGTTTGCCTGCTTGTCACCTCTCATTACGGCCCCATCTCCAACATCTGCAGTGAAGGGTCACGGACGAAGCCTTCCTTCACACGTGCTTGTTTTTTGTTTTTTTTTACACAAGGGTAGCCACGACAATGGAACGTGATGTTTTTTCTGCTCAAACAGCTCGCTCCTTTATCGCCGCTATAGATCTAGAGCGCCATTATTACACTCCAGTGACAAGCATAACATTAAAGACACCATCCTGACAGGGAATCTGCTCCTTACATCCTACCGGCAACTCACTGTCCGATTTCTCGAGATGTTTTTTTCCCTGAGGGGCTTAAGACGTATTAGAGTCATTACAGTGACCTCTATTTGGCCCCCGGTCCCTATTGAACCTTGTCTGACTTGCGAGGGGTTAGCGTGGCTGTCACAGCGTCTCTCAGAGCGAAAAGACACACTTTAGAGTCACCAAGGTCAAGCCTGTTAATAATAATGGCCGACTGTGTGTGTGTGTGTGTGTGTGTGTGTGT
>JAPQRQ010000007.1:11415443-11434831 GCA_037367365.1 Apogon talboti | reverse complement strand
AAATGGGTCATATCTGATGACCATGAAAAGATGACAAACTGCATTTTACACCAATTATTTACATGTATTGATAGAATCAATAGATCAGCAGATCTTAAACAGTTCAGATCAGTAGATGCTTTTGGTCAGTGATGAATGGGTTTTTATGGGTTAAATAAAAGTGTAGGAAGTCAGAAGATATTACATTTTCAGTCTGATTTGTTTTCAATTCCTCTGCACATTTGGAGTCTTATGATTAAAAACTCCCACATTAAAACTGACATTTCTCTGCGTGTAGGTGTACGTATGAAGGACTAATCAGTACAAAGTGATTTCCTTCAGCCGGGATTTTATCAGACTGAAATTAATGCAAGCCTATCTCTGTGAAGTCCTGATGCTGTGACTATCTCTGCTGATCTGTTTGAGATTAAACCCTCAGAAGCCAGAGGCATAAACCTCTAAAATGTCCTGATAGTTCTGCAGCAGCAGCAGCACATCATCATCATCATCATCATTCAAACCTCACATTAGTGGCCATGGAAATCTGGAAAAGCCCGTTTAGTTTTTTTTCTGGCCTCGGTGACAGACACATGCAGTATCGCTGCCTTTGAAAACTGTGGCCAACAGCTTCTTCTTCTCCTCCTGTTGCCTAAAGTCAAACAAGCCTCCCTGTTAGGAGGATTCCTGTCAGGTAGTGACATGAAAAGTGAAATCTGACGAGAGAGACAAACTGACTGTTGTCTCCGGTGCTTGTACAAATCACCCAAGTTACAGTGAGTTTCGTGGTAAAACTGACAAGAGGGTTTGTGTGGTTGTACAAATGATCCCTCAGACTCGACACGGAGCTTGTTTCTCTCTATTTGCAGAAGTATATTTGAACTGAGGACACCCACAGCACACTGGCTATAGGTTTTGGTTTTTTTTGTCAGTAACCATAGTTCACAGGCTCATTTTCTCAGGGTCGTGCTGCGCTAAAGCTGCTGGACAGCAGCCAACAGAGACCGAAGTTACATCAAACATCGATAAATGACCCCGACACAAACGCCGTGTCCGTGAGCACTGTGTTCAGCTGTGTATGACACATTCTTAAACTATTCCAGCTGTCAGCGCACGTGACTGCGGTTAGAGCTGAGCAGTGTAACAGTATATACATCATGTGACGACAGACAAATAGCAAACATTTGGTAAACAATGGGCTTGATGAACCCTGAAAGACACAAACAGCTGCCGGCAACCAAAAGGATATACTGAAATGAAATTATTAATAACTTTGCAACTACTTATCCATCAGAACATTTAAATTATTCAGGTAAAATGGAGTTTCTCAGCTTTTAATGATCATCAGATATGACCCATTTGGACGTTCAGAGGCTACGTAGTGAACATGGAAACACATTCTACAACACTGATTTACCAGTAAAACCCATGGACTTTGACAAATGACAGTGGCTGTGAAAGCTTGTTTTTGTGTGAATTATATATTTTGTCTATATTTTCTATATATTCTCTGTTTTGATATAATAACCTTTGAATTTACTCTTAGTTTTGATGAACACATGATTGGTAAATTAGGGAAATACTTGTTAATCACTGAAAAATGCAGAGGATAATATAATAAATGGTGATAAATCATGTGGGATAGGTTAGATGTAGAGAAAAATTAATTTAGAAATCAACGGAAAATTAATTCTAGGTTTTTAAGGCTAAAATATCAAACATCATATCATATTAATAGGTATTACAAAAAATCTTTTAAAGTTTAGAAGTTGATGTATGATCTTGAGAAACCAGACAGATGTTTTGCACCTCAGAATTATTTGTAAAAGTCATAGTAAGGTGACAGTCACATAAAGAACTGACAACATGAAGACAACACAAGATAAAAGCGTTGGTAAAGGCAAAGCTGAAAATGGTAAAAAAAAAAAAAAAAAGACGTAAGCAGATGTAAAATTCAAAAACAACACAAAAGACACAAGGTGAAAAAAACATAAAACAGGGAATAAGACAAAAACAGCAAGCAATAAAAGACACAACAAGACAAAATGGCACAAAAGACACAAAAAAGGGAAAACATGCATGACATTTGTTATTTCTATCTTGTTGCATCTTTAATGAATAATTTAAAGCCATAACTTACTGACAAATTACTGACATTACTGACAACTTTTATTTTCATGGCACTTGACCCTGTCTGCACACACCCAGCAAAACACATGGATAACATAAAGCACATATAAATGCACAAATACAAAAACATACGCATAGATCTTATAGACAGTTTACACAGTGTACAGGATAGAAGATTAGAGTACATAAAGTATAAGTGATGCATGAACACCTCAGCAGACACTCCACTGTCCTTAATCAGGTCAGTTTGATGCTCTGGGAACGTGTTCTGTATGTTCTGACCTCATTTCTCCCGCTGACCTGGTTTCCTGTGGACATGTCAACTTACTGTGTGGTCGTTTTCATGAGATGACCTGCTGGTTAATAAGTGCATTTTATTTTAAAAAAAACTTTTTGAGCCGTGGGTACATTTTCTTGAAACAACGCGGTGAGACAACTTTTTTCAGTGTTGAACAATCCCCATTAACACACATCATATCCGAGTACAAGTCTTCAGATGGATGCTTTTGCACGTCCTCGTCCACCACTCAGCCACTGGTCAACCATGTCATGTGATTGGTTTCCAGTTTATTGCTCCTCCTCCCGCTGCTCTGCCATCTGGCACTGACACCCTTAACTAAACCTGAGGTCAATGAATGTATTGGCCTTACCTCCTGTATACTGTTTTTACAAGCACTGCAGGTTTATTTCATCTGGAGCTCACTGGAGCCTGAACGATAAAAATATTATGTTCATACATTGCAATAAAGCAAAGTTTTAGGAGACCACAGGGTGTCGTTAAATCAATTTGAAGCGTAAAAGCACAGCTGAAATTGAAGCACGAGAAACATTAAAGAGAAAAGAATCTCAGTTGTAGATATAGATTTATTTGTACAAATGTCCTTTTGCTGAAGAAAAATGTCTGGAAGAGAAAACAAAGGCCACTGGACCGGACTGCTGCTCTAAATAATGTACATTTAAAAACTAACATATTGCACTAGGTTTAAATTATGCAGTTACCTATGATGCTTCCACAGGACTGTATGGTCTGGTTTATTTTTATTCTGACAACCAGTGAAATTGGAATTGGAGCTGAATAGAAAATAATGACGGTTTTGATATTCTTATGGGATACATTGCTAGACAAAAGCAACTTTGACTTCAGCAAGACTCATGCGAAGAAATCTGATTACATTTATAGAGTTGGACCAGAGCCTCAGAGTTTACCTCTTCTCTCTGAGCAGGTTTCCTCAGGGTTAAGGCTTAAAGGTTAACTTGCCTAATTTTTTCAAGCACTGAATTAACATTACTTGAAGAAACTGAATGATATGCAGTATGTCTAATAAGGTATGATTGAGGATGTGTATGTGGAGTGGATGTGAGTAGTGTGTATCATTCTTTTATTTTGCTTTTATTTTTTTTCTTATTCTATTTTATTTTTACTTCAGTTTATCATACTATTTATTATTACATGTCTTCCATTTTAACCTGGTCTTTTAATTGACAATAAAGGAAATATAATATAATATAATATAATATAATATGTATGATCCTGGTACGGAAATTTGGTCTCTGCAGTTTATATAAACACAGTATCTAGCATTAGCATTAGCACATATTAGAAGCAGTGATCTGCCATTGAAGGCGCTTTGGGACCAACTCCAGATCTTCATCAGTACTATAGAATTAATGGCAGTTTACCTCTATAAAAATTTTTTTTATAAGGTACAGATAGGTTACACATAGGTACATGTAGCTCTTAATGTGTGCTATGTGCTAATGCAAATCACTAATGCTAATGCTAGCTACTCTGTGTATCATATTAGGATGGGTAAAATGCAGAGACTGAATTTCCTTATGGGGATAATAAAGCAAGTTAACCTAACCTTAATCTAAAATACATCAGCGGTTTAGGGACACTTAGGGTAAATAAAAAAAAAAACAAAACAGTTCAAGTAAGAAGATTATTTTTGCTTCACTTTCACTCATCCTCCTTGTGTCAAATGAGGTTTTTCTGTGATTTTACAGTATCAACATATTTCATAGCCCTAAGGCACGCATATCTCTGTATTTCTAATATTCCAGGTCAAACTGCATTTTTACATGCTATATACATCATCTCAATACCTTTAAACATGCAATTATTAGTGATGTTTTTGTGCTGATATATCTAGTGTTTCTCCTTGTGTTGTGTGGGCTGAGATGGGAGCCGCTGTGCTGAAACTAATTTCCTGTTTGGATTAATAAAGTATGTATCCTGTCCTAATGCAGACAGAGAGTAGCATCTGTACTAACACTGTGTGCAGTATTGGGGATTTCAGATGTAATTACACTGAAATTATGGCATTACAGAATCCAATATTTGAAGTGGAACTGGATGCTGTGGCCAAAACTGTAATCATGATGAAAATGTTAAAGTCATATTGACAATTGTCGCAATAAATTTCAAATCATTGTTTCTTTTAAAGACTCTTGAAGGTTAAAGTCTCATTTTTGCTGACAGAAAGTTGACAAAAAGATGAAAACAGTCATTATCATATTTTAAGGTACACCACTGCATGTTAATATCCTGCCATTTCACTCCACTATACTCCTTTAACCTTGTACAAAGAAAACATCATTTATCTTTGTTGGTATAAAATGTTTCAGTCACTTTCTGAAGCTACACACATTACACAAACCTACTCTCACCATTCAGTACCTGGTGCTCTTTTAATGTATTTTTTTATGATGTTTTATGTAAATATCCTCTAAACTATCTGGATACGCATTTCATATATTCTTTTTAATAACATATTCCTGCACACACAAACTAATCTTGTAAAAGTACACAGCACACTATCATCAGTCTAGGATAAGATTTTACCATCATAAGAAGTTGTCATGACAGCAGTTATTTTGTCATCCATCTTGGCAGTTTTTGAAAGATCCATTGTTCTTGTTGTAAATTTATCTGTCAGGACTGTGCCTGTGCATGCATTTAATTGGCCGGTGTAGTCAACTGCTACAATCAGATTGCTGTTGTATAAGCAGCAATGACTCTGGGTTCTGGGTTTTGTTGCGATTACTTCACAAATAATGACGCTTCCACCCAGCTCCTAGTATCCTGGGAACACATTCAGACGCAGATCACAGGCCTTTCAGGCTTTGGCACATATAGCAGTTGCTGCACATGGACCATTGTTAGCTGAGTAAAATGTACTTGGAGTGAAATATTGTTACAGACTAACTATGCCAAAGTTCATGGGTAAACATCCCCGAGCTTATTAAATCCTCTTTCTACTCAGAGGAGTTTGTTTGAATGATTTTCCGGGGTCGGACCTCCCTTTGTGTGTTGTCCTGTCTGCTGATGCTGGTTTATTTGTCCGTCTTACTTCACAGGAGCTGCTGGAAAAGTTCATGGAGGGGAACGTAAGCCTTGATGCGTTCCTGGAATCGTTCCAGAGCTCCAGGAAGACGTACCATATCCGCCGGGCTCAAGTGGAGAAGATGCAGGAGATCTCTCATGCAAAGCAGCAGCCGGGGAAAAACAGAAGAGCAGAGGAACAGGAGAGCAAAGTCCCAGAGGTGAAGAAGGACTCAGAGCAGAACCAGGATCCTCAGCGGCCCAACGGCTTCGTAGCTCAAGGACCTCTCAGAGTGTTCCAGGTCCGCTACGGGCTGACGCCGGCCATCCTGCTCCCCCATTACCCCGTTTCTCCACCGGCCTCGGCTCCATGCCATCAGAGTAATACGCCCCCACCAGAACCCCCGTTGGGACAGACCCACATCCTCAGCCCCAGTACCCCACTTCCAGGACACGGCCAGCCAGTAGGCCTCAGGGTCATCGGACAGTTACCGGGCGGCTGGCCGGCCAACGGGCGGCCAGTCCGAGTGCAGCAGCTGTACAGGCCCAACCCCCAACAGCCGGAGCCGCCGTTCCGATAAGCCCACGTGGGGGACGAGGATGAGGAGCCGGTCGAGAGGTCTTCCAAGACATGGAACCAAACAGTGGCTGTCACAATCATGTAAGCAAAGACTGATCCAGAGACAGACAGCACTGCAAACGTCCGTTTCTGTTCTCCATCCATGACACATTATGAAACCATCTGACATAGGGCGAACTAGTGGAGCAGAGAGACGCCGTGTTTCCATATGTTCGTCATGCAATTTTGAAGTGAAATGTTGCAGCGCTACAGTCTACGCTAGAGGACGTAGAGGTCGGAATTAGGGATGGGAATTGATACAGTTTTATATATATATATATATATATATATATGTCAGTGCGATTATTGAGTCATTATTCTTTCTCTTAATTCCTAATTCGTGATTATTTTTCTATGGGAACAAGTAGAGCTAGAAAGTTCTTCATGACAGCTGTTTTATTTTCTGAAGCTGAGTGACAGCTTTGAGATTTGATGCATTGGTGTTGTTGTAACATAGGGTAAAGTGCCAGACATAAAGCATTCCTGGAATTAAAACCCACATTGTTTTGAGAATAGTGTCAGCATGTTTCTGCAGTTACTTGCAAATGTTAATTTTATAGACATAACAGCACACTGTCATGTTTTTTGTGAAATGAAGGCACACTTGGTTGAACTGTTTCTTCATCTCTGCTGTCACTCCTGATATAGGTGCAGAAGTTTGACAACATTGTTCTGTAATGTACAGCTGTCAGAAAAACATGCTACAAATACAGCCAAAAAAAGATGCATGTCCGAATAAACTTTAAGTTATTAAGTTGATTTTGAGGCTGAATGAAAGTTAAAGAAACCTGAAGGTTAAAGGTTTATGAAACAAGAGGAAAGAGCAACTGTAAACTCATTTAGGACTCTTTTTCTTCTTTTGTAATATTATTAGATTTAACATTAAATCAAATGAATAAATAACACAATGAGCTTAATCTGAGATTTTATTCAACGGTGTATACCATGATAATGTAATGCTTCACATACAGAACATTTCTCAAATCTAGACTATGAGTAAAAATTTAAGAAAAAAAATAAATAAACACCAAGATACACAGGAGTAGAATTAACCCAGCCCTGCTGACATGGGTATAGGAGTCAATTCCCATCCTTAATCGCAAACCAGAACCATGTGTCTTATTTTTGACGGATGAAACTGGAATAATTTGGTCTCATCAGTCCACATATCCAGACATGTTTTCATGCTTGATGTGAATATGTGGGAGTCAGCGGATCAGCCACGTGAACTGTTTGCTATGTCACAACCCAACAAGGTGACTCCATTTCCCATAAACCCCATTGTTGCCTTCATCCTTTTTTCTAATATGATACTTCAAAATGCACATTAAACCCATGAATGGAAACACGGCGGCATTATTTTATTTTATTTTTTTATATAAATTACACTGAGGGATGTGAAGCACAGGGTTGTGAAGCACATGAAGAGAACAAAAAACAAAGAAGATCCCATTGTTCATTCATAAAGCATCAAAAAGGGAGGCTCTGTGAAAAGCCAAGAGTCATCACAATGAAAGATGACATCAATAAAGTGCTGTTTAATATAAACTCTCATTGTTTTTTCATCTCTCAAATAAAGCAGTGACATTCATACTTGGAACATTCCCAATATCGTGAATGCTGATAATGCTCAATCACTGCAGAACAAAGTGTGAACAAAAGCAGGTGGTATTTATTACTGAATCCCAGAGTGTAGCCTGCTGTTTTATTTGCAGTGTCATATATGTTATCCCAAAACCTTTTATGAGCAGCATTGGAACTCACATCAGTGAGCGATTTATTTATTCATGTAAATCCTATTTTAAATGGCTGACTTCAAAGCTTCTTGTTTACCGTGGTAAATGAAAAGCTGCCTCTCCTTTCAAGGCAGCCACTTGTTTTTATTTCTCCCCCAAACTGAGCTGCAGAGTGAGGGGAATTTAATCTCTATGAGTATGGCTGCATTCTGCAAAGCCTCAGTTAATAGCAGGAGGTTTAAGAGGTACAGTACACCCCTCTCATTTCACTCTGCCTTTTCTCATTATCCATCCTCCTCATTTAAAGGAAGAGGCCTTGGTTGAAATGATAATGGTTCTGCTACAACAGTTAATTTTCCTCAAAAATACGTCATATACCCACATGTTTACATGAAAGTACATGAAAATGCCTTTTGCAAACCAGTGCCCAGATGCATCAAATGTCTAAAGAAAACATCATCCTTCACTATTTTTACTGTAAAGAATTTAATTTGTGAAGAAAAACTTACTTAACTGACTCCTCATAAAAGAGCTGAGGCCAAAAATATTACACTAATGTTCATATCAGTTGACAGTAGTAGTTATCACGTTAAATATCAAATTATTATTTCTTTGTATTAGATGAAAAAAAGACCAAAACTATGTAAAAAGACAAAATGGAGAAAAAAAAAACAGACAAAATGACACAAAATGAGATGAAACTAAATGGAACAAAATGAGACAAAATGACAAAATTAACATATGGATTAACACCTACACAGACCACTCCCCCTGCAGGTTTAAAAATCCAGTTTCCCCCACCAGATTTTAGAACTGAAGAAGTCTCTTGGATGAGAGACGAAACGTATTCAAAAGAATGAAACCAGTCCAGTTGAACCGAGAAGGACGAAATGAGACAAAGGCTATGTTCAGACTGCAGGCAAAATTGGCTCAAATCCGATTTTTTTTTTTTATATATATATATATGTGACCTGTATCCGATCTGTTAAAGACAGTTTGAACAGCACTAATCCGATTTTTTCAAATCCGACCCTGGCCACTTTCACATGTGCTCCTAAATCTGATGCGTATCCGATGTTTTGCAATGTGACTTCAGTCATGTCGCATTTATCCGACCTTAAGTCATTGAAATGCGACAAACATCACAATTTTGCGTCCAAGGAGGAGGAGCGGCAGGACAAACATATTTACTTCCGTAAACACAGTGTGTGCCTGCGTGGTTACGTATTACATCAGGACCTCTTTTGCGCATGCGGGTCACTTCAGGGTCACATTCAGTTCATACTTAAAACTGACAGAAGTCGCATTTAATATGTATTATGAACGGGCACACAAAAAAATCTGATTTCACCAAAAAATCCGAATTGTGCATCAAGACCTGCTGTCTGAGTGTAGCCAAAATGATACTGAGATTAAACAACGAAGATGTAAAATGAGACAGAACAGAAGGAAACGAGGCAAAAATGAGACAAAACAAGACAAAATGGAATGACATGAGACACAATGAGATTTAGATGAAATGAAAAAAAGAGACAAAAGATAACGAAATGAGTCAGAGACAAAACAAGATGAAACAAGACGAAACTATACCAAATTAGAAAAATAAGTAAGACTATGCAGGAGGTATGTCAAATTAAGTAGTTTTAATTTCCATAAAAGCATGAAACATGTCACTACAACTGGGCAATATGCCACATCACCAAAAATGATCAATTATTATTATCATTTAAAAATAACAAACAAGGAAAAAAAAACTGATTTCCAAATAACCAGTTGGCTATTTACCTAATATCCTTTAAAAATCCACTACTGTTTGACCTCTTGTACACCAAGTGGATTTATTTCGACATCACAGTGTTGGTAATTTGGTCTCAAATCACCCCACGTTTCATACTTTGATGCTTTTATGAGGAATTTCTCATGTTTATTTGGAACTTTTACCTCTGCATATATAAAAGACGGTTTGTTTTCATACAAAACATCAGAAACATCATGATGATGATGATGATGATGATGATGACGATGATGATGCACCTGGGCACTGGTTCCAGCCACACATGCAGTTTTGTGTCCACTCAGGGTCTTTAACAGTTTTCAATGCAGTGCGGCCTCTCTTCCTGTAGCACAGATAGACCCAGGGTGAAGGGGAACCTGTACCCATGGATCTCATGTTGCCCCCCCCACCAGAGAGACTCCAACCGTAACCATAGTAACACTAATCACCTCTCCTCCTCCGTTGCCTCCAACATTTCATTGTTGCAGTGAGACTTGACCGAATGAAGGTTTGAAGCCTGTGTTATTTGCTTGAGAGTAATAGGGAATTTGGTTTCAACCCATTTAGTGCTGTCTGTTGTGGCTAAAAAAAAACAAAAAACACAAGGATCCACACTGTCCAAATTTTCTGGGATTTTTTTATTCTGGCCAGATGATTAATGTAAGATTGGAAGCTTATGTGTTTGGAAAATGTAAAGTGCTTGTTTCTGCGACTGTGGTTTTGTTTGTCCAGTCTGTTATATTGTGTGTGTCTTTTTTTATCATGAACTAATCCCAGCAGCCTTCATTGGGTTAAAAAAAAAAAAAAGTGAACTAATAAAAAAGATAAATGAATGTCGTTTTCTAATTGGAATACAGTGTGTCCGAGCGTGTGCGATGATTTGTGTAGATGAAGGAGCTGTGGCTGCGGCCGTTCGTACCAGATGATTATGAGCAATGTCAAAGCTGATCAGCGCCGCAGTGAGTGAAGATGAGCTAATAATAAACCTGTCAAGTCATTTCCACCCCCCCTCCTCCCATCTCCCGATGGAGGACATCAGTGTGTATGTTTAGCAGTCGTACAAGTGTGTGTGTGTAACTGGATGCACGTGGCTGTCGAAGCGCCTCCGGATGAAAGCATGGAGTAGAAGTTTAGAAATGTCAGCTCCTAGGAATGATCTGATTACATGAGAAGAAACAAAAAAAAGAGCCGTGTCATCCACTGGGTAACAGCATGCTTTAAAACGCCTCAGTCTCTGAATGCATTATCTTATCGTCGAACGTTGCTAATTTTTTTGTTTTCACTTTCATTTTATGGTGAGTTTTCTGAGGTTTTTTTGGGAAATTAAAACTGTGTTCAACTGGCAACAAGCACCTCAGAGAGAGAGTTTATTTATTTAACAGACGCATTATGTAGATTTAACTGAAAATCTGATTCTAGTATTATAGTACTGAAACCTCATTTGCAGCAGCTACTAAAGAGCTAGATGCCAAAAATGTTAGAGCAATGAATATTTCTATGTCAGTCATTATCAATAGTTGTCAAAATAATTGTGTAGTTGCAAGTTTAAAGGCTGTTTTGTTTGGTCCTGAGTGGAAGGTGAAGAAATCAGACAGTTATTTGTGGTTTTAAATTATTCATAAAAGGTGCAACATCCCCCCAAAAAAAACAAAAATGTAAAAGCCACAATAACATTTATCAAAAAGTTCAATAAGGCGGCAGAAATTGTTATTTGTAGTTTTTGTGGTTATTTTCCAAATCTAAAGAGGGAACATTCATAACATCCCAAAAAAACAAAATAAAAATGTATGCTGTAATAAATCAAAAAGAATTTCAGTGCACTTGGCTACTAATTCATAAAAAAAAAGCTATTCATATCAGAAGACTAAATATAAAGATAGATGATACATGGAGCCAAAAATTATAGTAGTAGAGTCGCTTTTGACTGAATCTGGACAGTGATCTGTAAGTCCAGCTGTCAATCCCATATTTAACACCGACCAAAACCTTCCATGACAGGACAGGTCTCAAAGTCCTGAAAGGTCATTATCAAATTTTTGTCCAGTGATGCTTTGCTAAAACTAACGAGCACTGCAGCTTTAATATAAGTAGTCAAATAAGTCAGATTTTCTTAGTATCAGCAGTAACATCCTTTCAACCCCTATATCTGCGTGAAAGAATATATAACTGGATGTCTCTGAATATTACACATTGAACCTTTAATATAATTTATAAAGATAGCTTCATTTACTAAAATTGTATTTAGACTCAATAGCATTTATACTTTTAATGTAAACGAGCTTAATACCTTTCTTAAAATGAATAGCAATATGAATAGTGATTCCAAAAGTTAATTTGATAACTTGTATCTGGCATCTGAGAAATATATAAATATCTTTGGTTAGAAAATTAACAACATTAACACTGGTGTAGTAAACCCAGACATTTAAAATGATTCGTCTAAAACTGACATGCATCTTAAAAATGATGAAATTATTGCTCATTAGTCAAACCATTGGCAGAAAGCTGTGAAAAAATAACAGAAGCTGCCATAACAGTGTTACAGAACACATCATAATAATTAAGGCTGTTAGCGCAGAATCCATTTGTCCTTGCTCACCAGCTCAGCGGCAGCAGGAACAGTTCATTGCTCTGAGTTAAGTCAGTGATTCATGACAGACTGATGACATGTGTCACAATCATATCAGCGTTCCTATTGGCCCAAAGCGAACATGGGAGGGACTCACAAACGCAATACATTTGTTTGTGCAGACAATCCCCATCTGTAGATATGCACTTTTAATGGTACTGTACAGTCGTGTAATTTACATCCCATTATTTTGTGGACCCTCTGGCTGTGAGTCCCATCTTCACAGATTCCCACACCCTGCTTTAAGCACCACTGAGCCTTATACAGAGCATGTTAAAGAGCCCAGACAATGAGGCACAGTTGGTGACTCACAGGGCTGTTATGTATACACCAAGCATCATTTATTCATGTAAACTGGCAAAATGGCAAAAACAAACACTCTGAAACCATTGGGAAAATACAAGAAAAGCCACTCATCTGTGTCGTTTTATTGAGGACATCCGTTAAAGAGGAAATGTTCATCTCTTCCAGTACTATATGGATTTAAATATGCATATAATCAAGCATCAGAGCAGCATCAGCACTATGACGGTTATTTTATCATGTCATTTATACATATACTATAAATAATCTCCAGAATAGACTTTATGCAACGCAACACATGTGTTGTAATAGACCAAAATAAATCATCTACAGACACAGCGTTCATATTTTCCAGCCACTTCAGCCCAAGATGAAGCTTTGCAATTGCAGCGCCCCATTAATTATGGAAGTAATTCTGTGTATGGATGCACATGAGTCAGTTTATCAGCGTAAAATACTGAGGCAGCCCTTGAGTGAATAGATGTCAACATCTAGGCTGATAATGGAAAGGACTGGGACAACAAAATTTAGAATGTATGAAGATACAGACAAATCCAGCCTCTGTTTAAGAAAAAATATGAACTGAGCCTGTCCAGTTAAAGGATATTCAAGTAAATCAGTTTTAGTAGAAAATGAATAAAAGCATTTATCTTTATGCCAGCAGGGCTGTGACTATGAGTCCAGTGATTTATGTCACATGATCCAACTGGGAGAGAAAATAACCATTAACCTTGTCCATTAATTCCAGCATGAAACCCACATCTGTCTTCTAAAGTGGCCAATAAAATGCTTCATACACACTGACTTTAGCTCGTTTCATTTTGTTGAGGAAAAAAGAAAAAGAGAAAATAAATTCATGTCATATATTACATGAGACTTTACAGTTCTTCCCATGCTGAACATTTCCAAGCTGGTCTTTAAATGCTGCAGAGTAAAGCTCACATTTTTTGCGTTAAAATATTTATATGAAGTACATCAGGCCATACTTCACCACACCACGGCCGCTAAACTGTACATGTGATGAATATTTTTGATGGCAGCAGACCAGCTGGTCGACCGAGACTCCGTCTGAACATCTGACATAATGAAACACAATGAGCCAGAGCCGTGTGTGTGTGTGTGTGTGTGTGTGGGTGTGTGTGAGGGTGTGTGTGTGTGTGTGTGTGTGTGTGTGTGTGTGTGTGTGTGTGTGTGTGTGTGTGTGTGTGTGTGTGTGTGTGGGTCTTAACCACTGCAGACTGTGTTCAGCTGAAATGTCATTTCAAGAACAATGGTGTAAAAAGATTGTGCAATGGTGTACACATCATTTTCATCTCTCTGTCATACAAGAAACATCTCAAGCAATGGAGAGAAATGAAAAGAAAAATGTCAAAACCACAGATGTCATATGTGGGATTGAAAACAGTAACCCCCGAGGTCAGAGAGCAAACACACCTGCTTCCCTGACAGTAATGCACCATTCACATTTATCACACTGGTAAACAAAAGCCTGCTTAAATCTGTGTCCTATTTCATTTGTTTCTAATGTCACTATGCTACCTTTCCATTCTGACTAATTAAAACTGACAGGGTTCTAACAAATATCTCACATAACTCAGTCTACAAGAGCTCTTTTCAGCCCCTTTTATCCCTATTTTTGTACAAATACTGTCATCCACCCCCTGCAGGCCTCACAAGATGAGAACTGAAATTTCAGAAAGCACATATTTACTGACTCATTAGTTCATTGTAAAATATCTAAAATATCTGATCTATAAAGAGAATCTGATTTATGGATAACGGCAGCTATGTTTTTAAGTGTCATGAAGCAGATAAGGTCTGTATACTCTGCATGTAGGATGTGTATTTCACTCTCTTAATCAAACTGTGAAATTAATTAAAGTAAAAATGCAGATAATAGTTCACTTCCCTACCAAAGTAATAGTCAGCTGTCTAATCTTAACCACAATCTTGAATTATTTACAAAAGCCTATATTTTTCTGTACATTCAGGCTTCTCATCCACATATAAATATAAGGAGAGTTTTATATGAATGAAAACTAAGATATGAAATTGCCTTCCAAAGTGAATGCTCATAGATCTGAAACATCCTATATGAGTCATGTAGATGTATTAGAGTATTGTCTGCAGGAGTTGTCACCACATATTGGAGAAATGTACTAGTGTTTTGGAAAAATCTATGCACATAATATAAAAACTACTCTTTGACAACTTTAGGTTATAACTTAACTTGTCATTACTGCTCAATTTCATGACAGACTACAGCCTCTGCACCTGCTATGTCCAATGTTTTCTACCACAAAAACATACATATAATACAGCCATAGGTCCACCATAAAATGTTAGTTATTGTGTTCAACTGTAAAATGTCACATGAGCAGACTTTTTTTCTTTATAAATAAAAGTGCAGTGGTAAAATACCCATTTAGAAGTATTACTAAGTCGTTTAGTGACTTTGAGCGTGCTGCAGTTAGTGTTAGCTCACAAGCATCATTTTGCTAACATTAGTTACTGTCTACATTAAATTAATACTTAAAAGCCAATGCTTGCTACTGTCTGCATTTTTCCTTACTAAATAAAGACTTGGTGGGGAAGCTAAAAAAAAATTTAATTTACAATAATTTCAACTTTATGTCATTTTGGCCTGGTAGGCTATGCTACAGTTAGCTTGCTAGCAGCTGATTTGATTATATTTGAGTGTAAATTGTCTAATTTATGAATTCAGTGTATATTTTTTAATAAGAAATGTTTTAATCGTCTATGCCATTGTAAAAAAAAAAAACAAAAAAAAACAAAGATAACTTTATTTTTAACAAATGTTTTGAAATATTGGTGATTTCCAGGTTCCAGGTTTGGCTTACTGTACTGTTTGGGTTGTCAAACATAATAGTAGCAGGTGTAATGCCAGATAATGTTACGTGTTTAATGATATCCTGGATCAGTTTTGTGTGTATAGGCTTAATATAATCAAAAATGCAGTTTTGCCTCGTGAAGCAGCTAAAAAAAAGGAGCCACAGTGGTAAGTAATCCACAGAATTAGGTCCTAAATGAAAGGTATCATTATTAGGCTGCACTAATTAATTTATCATTAGATAAATGATTAAAATGCAGTCACTAAGACTCCATGGCTAGTGCTGTTGGAGCTGTTCTGTTCTCCCCCTTCCTACATTTTTCTCATCACTCAATATGCAGCGTAGTATTGCATTTTTATGGAACTAATTACATTTCGCTTCTGTCATGCATTTAATTAGACACCAAAAAATGGTGCTTCCAGCATAGTTCCAGTGAGATGGTTCTTAAAAATGATGATGTGTATCAGTTATCTGTGTTAATAACCTCGAATTGTGACACTAATCTGTGTTTGAAGTAATATTTAATTTAATAATCAGTTCTTCATGTTCTAAAATACAGGCTGATGGCTGCTTGTTGTCAGTCAATAGTGAAAGCCCAGGTGATTGCATGAAGCATGAGGGATTGACAACTTTGGTGTGTTTGCACAGTCGTTATTATGTGTTGTTTTGTATAATCAGACCATGTCCCACTTGGTGTCGCAAGCTGTAAACAGTTTTTATACCATGTGTCTGCAGTGAATCCCAATCTGAGTCGTGTGCAGACTTCAGGGCATAAACACTGTTATGAGTCTCCAGTGTAATGGACGTGATGGAAATTTCCAAAACATTACCCTGTAAGAAAGGTTATGCATTGCATACATTTTCTCTGACCTTAACTGACCTGTGACGACATCACTGGAGGCTGCTGGGAAAGTTCTTATGCATGCTTAGCTTTAAGAAATTTACAATTATGATCAAGTTGACATATTATTGAACAAGACTTTAAGTGGGATGACATCTTCTCTGGCTATTGTATGTGTCCTGCAAACACTCCAACATTCAAGTGACCTTATATGACATGTTTACATGTGAAACGATTTACATTTACTTTCCATATGGATCTGGGAGTTGTCAATAAAACCATTTGCGACTCTGATTGGATGTGCCTTTCAGTCTGTTGTCCTACATTGGTGTTTAGATATTACTGTTTTTATATTGTTTCTGTTGTTCCAAAAATTATGATAAAATAATAATTAAAAAAAAAAAATGAACTTAAGGCATTACTTTTCATTATCTTTTAATAAAAATCAAATCGCCCCCTTCCTCCATGTTAAGGCTCAGAATAATGAAACAAAATCTCAATGTGATTAATCCATATTTTAAAAAGAAAGTTAAAATGACATGAAAAATGTGGTTTTGGAGATGTAATAAATATGGAAACTGTATAATATCAAAGAATCTGAGGGAAAATTCTAAAAGCTAGAGAATAAAGCACTAAGATGAGGTTTATGTGTGATTTCCATTCGCTTCCCATACGGATCCAGGACACCCATATGTAGCTAGGATAGGCTAATGCACCTCCATGACCCGCAAAAGGACAAAGCACTTCAGAGAATGGATGGATCCAGTCGTCAATAAAACCATTTGCTGTGATTGAATGTACTGTTCAGTTTGTCACGTCATTCAAGGACAAAACAACTCCAGTTTGCTGTTCCAATCCTTTCTATGTGGTGTTTCTGTTGTTACTGAGATTTTATTGCTAAAAAAAAAAAAAAATCACCTAAATGTAAAACCTGTAACTATGAATATGGTTGTAAAAAGTGGTGAAAATGTCATGTTAATAGTGCACAAAAGCTAACACTAACATTCTGTTAACAATTCACCAGTCCTTAGGAAAAAAGATTTGAACAATAGATCACATTGGGTTAAAATGGAAAACATAATGTAATATTGGTATTTTAAAAAAGAAAGTCAAATTTTATGACAGATATACTTAAGCCAAAAAAGTCTATGGTGAGAGCAGTGATTTTGTAGGTAAAACTAAGTATTAAGTGAGAAATGGAGGAGCAGACTGACTAATCCAACACAAAGTGCATGTAAGCACACAAAAACCCAAAGGTTACATACTGAATTTTAAACTCTAATTTAGAAACAAAAAATACCATAGATGATGACTTAAAAAGGTGAAAAAAATGGGGAAAAAAAGAAAAAAATCGAACGGCAAAACTAATGTAAACAGACAGAAACTATAAAAAGTAAAATGTAAATATAAAAATAACTCTAAAAAGAAAAGAAAACCATGGTATTAAATGACTAAAACTATGTAAAAAGATCAACACTGTGTAGAATGACAAAAACTATGTAAAAAGACAAAAACTACACAAAGAAAAACAAAAATCAGGACAATGATGTAAAATGACAAAATCAATGTAAAAAAGATAACAATGGTATTAAAAATTAAATCTATGTAAAACAGACTAAAGCAGTATAAAATGACAAAAACTATAAAAAATAATGTTAAAAGACAACAATTACTAATAAAGAGAGAAAAAAATAAAAAGGACAAATAGTGATAAATGGAAAAAAAGGAAAATATTAAAACTATGTATAATGTCCAAAACAATATAAAAAGAAAACAACAATATTCAATGACAAAAAAATGCTTAAAAAGAGTAAAAGTACAAAAAAAGACCAAAATGATGTTAAATGATAGAAACAACAGAAGAGACGTAAACATGTTAACACAGCACAAAGATAACACTGATAAAAAATGGCAAAATAATCTGATGTTATTGAAGTTGTATGTCTTTCCTGCACTGATTCACATTTATGAGCCAATGTCTTAAGGTCTTAAATGTTTAAATACAGGAACGTCTGCTCTGAACAGTTCTGGGTAAATGCATGAAACGTGTGTGTGTGTGTGTGTGTGTGTGTGTGTGTGTGTCTGTGCATATTTGGCCTTTTTCCATCACACTGGGGATAAAGTAGGACGCTTATCTGTGCACCAGCCCTTGGCTCTATCAGTTTAACACACACTGTACCTTCCACTCAGCCTTCTCATCTCCGTCTGGCCTTTTTTTTTTTTTTTTTCCATTTCAGCTGCTTCAAACTCTCAGTGTTCCAATCCCTCTCAACACTTCTGTTCATTGTTATGCAGATGAAACCCAGTTAAGTTGCCTCCATAAACCCAAATGGAATGAAAGCAATTTCCAGACGTCTCTGCCTCACTGACAGAAACACTGCAGCTATTTCAACACACGACAAAGTGTTAAATGAACAACCCGCCTCCCGCTGGAACACATGCAACTGCTCCAGTCACCAGGTTTAACTGGTCCATCACTCCGGCGTCAGGAGCAGGATGTTGTTTTGTTGTTGCTGCTGCTGTCAGTAAACTGGAGGACACTGGGGAAAACACTGAGCATCGCAAGTTTGTAGGCTGCACCTTCTCCAACATCCCTGAGCAAATGAAAGGGAGAATTCTGACAGAACTGGGACGCTTTGGAACAAACATTTTATTGCAGAATTAATTGTTAATAATTATATTCTTAAGGTATTCACACAAAACCCTGCCAGCGCTCTAATGCTCTCTAGTGGTCAGGCTGGACGTCACAGTCCTGATGTTAGTGGTGAAACATGTTCTCAGATCCTTTTAGAACTGCAGCTCAAGGTTATTTTCATTGGTGGTTATTTTCTCTAGTAACTGTTTGATTTGTAAAATATCAGATAATGGTGAAAACATGTTTCATAAAGCCAAGATAACATCCACAGATGTCCTGTTTGAGCCACAACCCAAAGAGATTCAGTTTACTGTCACCACAAAAAGTAATAGTACTAATACATGCTGTAAAAATACACCACTAAAAGTAATAGTACTAATACATGCTGTAAAAAATACACCACTGAAAGTAATAGTACTAATACATGCTGTAAAAATACACCACTAAAAGTAATAGTACTAATACATGCTGTAAAAATACACCACTAAAAGTAATAGTACTAATACATGCTGTAAAAATACACCACTAAAAGTAATAGTACTAATA
Source organism: Apogon talboti (assembly GCA_037367365.1). Lineage (NCBI taxonomy): Eukaryota > Metazoa > Chordata > Actinopteri > Kurtiformes > Apogonidae > Apogon > Apogon talboti. The sequence continues at coordinate 11,415,465 of JAPQRQ010000007.1, read as the reverse complement.
CATGCTGTAAAAATACACCACT
>JAPQRQ010000007.1:11395890-11409774 GCA_037367365.1 Apogon talboti | reverse complement strand
GTCTCTACGACCTTCGGTTGCTCTAACCCTAACCCTAGCCCCAGCCCTAACCCTAACCCTAACCCTAACCCTAACCCCTAACCCTAACCCCAACCATAACCCTAACCCTACCTCTAACCATAACCCTAACCCTAACCCTACCCCTACCCCTAACTCTAACCAGAAACAGCACCCTAACCCCAAGCCTCGGTGCGTGTCACGTGACACAGCATTCACATACACACAGAATGCTTAAAATGCGTACATATAACACGCCAGTGACACTGGCGTGTATATCAACTCAACTTCACAAGGTTATGTTGTCTGACCCAGTGATTTGACCATCACTGTATTTTTCTCTTGTCAAAGTTGCTCAGATCCATACTCTTACCCATTTTGCTGTTTGTAACTCATCAACGTCGAGGTTTAAATGTTAATTCCCACCCACCGACAGAGGCCATTGTAATGAGATATTCAGTATTAATACCACTTTACCTGTCAGGGGTCACAATGTTATGGATGATCAGTGTAAATGATGATATATCTGAAATATGTTATTTGTTTGATAGATGTATTAGTAAAAACAAAACACAGCTGTTCATTTGCAAACCAAACTGTATTAATGATTCACAAAGCAACTGATTACATGTTTGTGTGTTTGTTAGGTTTTCGCTGGGAATTGCTGTGTATCCATGGTTATCATTTATTCACATATTTGTAATGTCTACAGACTCGTGAATGTCTATCACTTGAAAGCCCAGATTGTCAATGCCCCCCTTCAGCGCACTGTTGTGGTTTTCTTCAGTGTGGGTGTGGGGGTTTCTGTGGTCCACATCCGACTCAAAACAGTAGGCACAATGTGGCGTAGTGACCTTAACACTTTTAGAAAAGTTTGAGAAATCCACACAATACTTTCCAGTCTTGGTGCGGGAGATGATGGGGAGGAAACTGTACCCCCATCGGATCTCCTGGGGGATGTAGGACGTTCTGACCTGGCAGGAGGAGCTGGTGGACTCGGCGGTCCCGTCCAGAAACACCACCAATTCAAAGTCCTGTTGTGGCAGAGTGTCAGCTGATAACTCATACAACGGACTAGATCTGTCTATTATGTGGTAGATTGTGAGCGGGCAAACAAAAAACAAGTTATCCTTTCCGGTGTCGACCATGAAGTCGATGTCCACCTGGTCCAGAATGGTGGTGTCTCCATCTGATGCCGTGGTTGTCCTTAAGAGTTTACCATAGATCTGGCTCCCGATTAATAAAGTTTTCCGAAGGTTGGCCACTCTGATCAGGAGACACAGGCTGCCTTTCTTTAAGCAGACAACAGCTGTGTCGCTGAAAGTGACAGTTTTGGCCCTCTTTTTGGGTAAGGAGATCTTAGCTAGAATGACCCCACACATGAAGCAGTTGATGAAGACCCCGATGAGGGACTGGATGATGATCAGAGCCACCGTGCCTGCACAGTGCCCGGTCAGCGCCCTGCCACCGTATCCAATGGTGGTCTGGGTCTCTAAGGAGTACAGGAAAGCTGTGGTGAGGCCGTTGACATTGTCTATACACTGGACATGTCCATCAGTGCGGTTTTGTGCATTCAGGTCCCCGTTGCTCTTCGCTATCCAGTACCACAGGAGGCTGAACATGAACCAGCTGCCGGTGAACGTCGCTACAAACAACAGGAGTACGAACCGCCAGCGGATCTCCACCACGGTGGTCCAGACGTCCCCCAGGTACGCAAAGTGACTGCTGTACTCGATGTTGCCAAACTCGATGTTGCAGTGCCCGTCCTTGGTGACCAGGCGGGCTTTGTGGCTTCGGTGTTCAGCTGACTGGATGTGACCCTGAAGCAGCTGGAACATCCTGGAGCTGGAGACCACAAAAGCCAAGTTATTAGAGATGAAATCAACATGACTCATAGTCACAACAGTGAGTCCAGCAGATGTTCTGCTCGGAATGAGTTGTACAATAATTTTACTTTTCAGCTTCAAGAACTCAGGTCTCAATTTTTTTAAAGAAATTATCTGAGAGAATTATCTCAGAGATTAAATGTATTAAATCTTATACACTTTAACACAGAAAACAAATGAGAAAAGTGCTGGTTAGCTGATGTTTTCAGTATATACAGTATAAGTGTTAGCGCACATATAAACTGTTTTATGTACATTTATATAATAAAAGTATAAATCTTCCACTATAAAGAACCTGTAAAGTGAATGTATTGTAATGTTTAGACAGTGATTTGAAGTAGATCTGGTATCTCTGAGACAAACATTCCTGTTGAGTAAAACTCATTCTCTCATTAATTCTCAGAATTTCACATTTCAACTCAAGGCTATACTTTAGAAACTACTGCCAACCAGCATTTTTGACCTAATTTTTCTTTATTAGTGACTCAAACTTGTTAAAGTTGCACTACTTTTATTCTGCAGCCATTTTACTAGTCAACCAGTGGAATCTGCAGATCATCCCAAAACAAATGTGCAGAAAGTACTGAAATAACAACTGAGCTTTTAAATCATTGATGTGATTCTATTTCTAATTTTCTAATTGTGTGTTGTTCTTTATATAAGGACAATACTTTTTTACATCCACGTTGACCGTGGATGTAAAAAAGTCACATGAAGACAAATGGTGGCATCTCCATGGCAACCGAGACAAACTAATTTGGAGGCTTTTAGCAGTGAGATGTGGTTGAAAAAAAGAACAAAAATTAAACAATTAAACTCCACCACAAACTGACTGACATATTGTTTCATATACAAATCACCCGTGTTTGATGCTCAGAAACACGTGTCCACCTCAATGTTCAATGTAAACCTACAGCTACGGGAACATAAACTCATCAGGTGCAAACAGCAATGGAACACAACCATGTATGAGAGGCTACAGAAATAAATATCAGACCAAGGCTTTGACAAACTGTGGAAGAGTCTGAAACATTACATGATCCAGACCAGAGGTTCAGTTCACAGACAAAAAATAAAAACACCTTCAGGTTTTTGATTGAATACTTCTCACATCTATCAGCTCCAATCAATAGCTTTATTTATATGTTACTATATGAAAAATGTAAATTGGAATAGTTTGATTATGAAAAACCAACTCTTCATATTCATAAAGTAGTGGATAGAAATAAGCATAAATTACTTGGATTTCCATTCATGACAGCCCTGCAGGTAAAATACTATATCCAATAATGGTGATGATGTGATTATGTAATAACAGTGACGGGCCTGAATGTAAAAACACAAGTCAACTAAGTACCGAACATGGGCCAGTTTTACATATTTTAAACTGGAAATGTTACACATTATCTTCTTAACCTAATGATTTGTTTGTACATTTTTTTCATGTGATTGAAGGTGATTGTGTTTGTGGAGGGGGATTTTGACCCCGGTCAACATGGACGTAAAAAGGTCACATGAAGACAAATGGTGGCATCTCCATGGCAACCGAGAGAAACTAATTTGGAGGCTTTTAGCTATGACATGTGGTTGAAAAAAGAACAGAAAAGGAAGTTTAGGAAGAAATAAACACAAAGAACCCTTTCAAAAGAGATTTCTAATCTCAATGGAACTTCCCGGTTAAATAAAGGAAATGAATAAAAATAAATAAATAAAAACATCATTTATAGCTTTGAATCCTCATTGGATTATAGTGCATCTGTTTAATTTAAGAACTGAGCAAATCACTTTAATACCACCGTGTTATTTCAAGTATTTATTTACATTTAGGGTCAGTCATTCTGGGTGTTAGTACAGTTTATACCACGTGGTCCATGAAGAGTCTTACATAACTCCCTCTGCCTACACAAAAAACTCAAACAACAATTTAGTTAAATACATTTATACTTAAATATTGTTAAAGACACTTAAGAATAGCAACATTACCAGAAATGGAAGACAAGTAAAACTGTAATTTACAGGTTTGTCAATATCTTTGTAAGAAACTGTTGATCATTGCTGCAGATGAAAACGGTCTTTCTGTTGTTTGCACAGTAGTAGGTTAGTAAATCTACTGTATAATGTCTAGTAAATGGGTATTTCACCACTGTGGGGACTTTTTGCAATTATTTCTGAAGTTCTCAAATAAGTAAATTAATTTTAATTTAAACTCATACAATCATTAAGTTAGTACAGTTTATTTTAGACAAAGCTGCAGTGAAAGATGTCTCACAACACATTTATATATCTAAACACTTTCAAACACTAACAAATCCACTAATTTCTGCAGAACATAACAGAAAACAAAAGGCTTTATTTCAACGTACCCGCTCAGTGAGACCACTGGCCCAAAGTCCTCACTGGATCTCAGACTCTGCTGGAACTTCAGACCCCTTTCTTTTTGTAAGAGAAAGATTTTAATCCACAGTGAAATGTTCTAATCCCAGCCACATGCCACAGTGTACACTGGCTTCATCCAGACTGAGGAGGCAGCCACCGAGCTCCCAGTGGGCGTCAAAACCCTCGGACTGACGGGACAGCTCCCATCATCACGACTCCACAAACTCTTACAGTGACTTCACCACAACTTTGATGGTTTTCAAGTTGAAGAAGGCAGTGTTCGCCCAGTTCGGCCCAAAGTCCTCTGTGCTATTGTGGGACAGGAGGTAGGTCTATTGAAGGGGCCGATGTGGCCACTGCAGCGCCCATGCTGGTTTTGTTTTCAACCCTGAGAACATTTGGGATTTGCATTGGGGCCTCACAAAGAAATCCCTCAATTGCATTTCCCCTGGTCCCCCTCCCCCTGTTAGAACCTGCAGGGCTGCCTCACATTTGCATCAAAATGAAGAGCTGCAGGATGCAGGGTGTGATTCTGCCATATTTTGTCATTAAAAACCTGCCTGTACAAGATGTTTTTCATATGAGCCAGAGCTGCCCCCATCAATGATTGTCCAATCCAATCCAACTTTATTTGTAAAGCACTTTAATACAACCACAGTGGACAGAAGAATAAATAAAACCAAAATGAAAGAATGAAGTACAAGAATAGATTAAAAGACATAAAACAGCTGTGCAATTTAAAGCAATAAAAATAAAACAATAAACAAATACCAAATAAACAATAGACTGTGTCACTGTAAATGTCACATCATTAATTAGAAGCTGATTTTTGGTTGAAAGTGAAAACTGAAGACATCGGATATTTGTGGTTTTAAGTTGATTGTTAAATAATTATGTTCTAACAAGAGGAAAATGACATGAATGACTCAAGACAAACCCATATAAAAAATGATATGAAAATGACATAAGAGATGCAACAAGGCAGAAAGTGTAAAAGACGCAACAAGACTCAATAAGAAAGAAAGTAAAAAATGGAAACATGGCGACTACGGAATAAAAGACATTAGATAAAAATGAAGTCAAATGCAAGAAGATGGAAACGATGCTAAAGTTGCAACAAGATGCAAAGAAAAAAAACTAGGTAATTAACAGAAGATGTAACAAGACTGAAACAACGAAAATGATGTAAAACACATAAGAGAATAAAGAAATAAAACATGCAACAACATAAAAACAATGTAAAAGATGCAACAAGATTAAAATACCAAAAACAAGGTAAAATAGGCAAACAAAAATGGGCATAACAACACTAAACCACACCTGCATATAATGTGGTTCAGTGCTCATTTTGTTCAGTTTATTTATCTTAATTTAATGAGGACTTCAGCTATAATGATAATTATCATCATCAGTTTATTATGAGGATTCGTTAATTTTTTTTACAGGTGAAAGAGGACAAGCTTTAACTGGTACAATGTATGGACAGAGATACTGTTAACTGGATGTGAATGAAAAACAGAATGGCTCAACATGGAGACACTGACAGATACTTATGGAATGCTGTATTTATCTACAGTTCCTCAGTTTTCCCCTGAGGTATACTGAAAAACAGTAAATAAAATGGGGGAGTACAATGATAATAAATGGGTTCTATCATAACAACACCACCAACAAATACTAGACAGATGTGTACATTCCCTTATTTATTCATTATATACAGAGGTTTGTAATACATGCATATGAAAAAAAAGGGAAAGCTGTATCTCAGTGATGGACAGAGATACTGATAATGAAATTTAAATGACAGAACAGGATGGCTCAGGATGCAGACAGTGGCTGTTGTATTGATTCAGCTGCAGAATCCTACAGGCTGCTATAGCAACGCTCTGTTCGCTGATGAGCAGTGAAAGTAAATGAAGCCTCGAACAATTCCTACAGATGTTCTGAGTTCTGATTGGTAACTTAGAAACACTCCTGTTTGTATGGAAGCGTTACAATAGATTCTATAATCCTACACGCTCTGAAGAATGAATCGGATGGCGTTATACTGCAGGAAGGAGTATATTAATATCATAATGGTGATAAAGGCAGATTATTATACACCTTAAATGTTTTAACCTTATTAGATTTGAACCAGTAATGTTACTGTTACGTATAATATGTCGTCCAGTATAAAGGTGAAATATCTCAGACAGAAGGAAAGCATCTAAGTTATCTATATAAATGTGTAAATCTCTGATCTCTCTTATCACTCGCACACAGATTGAAACTGATATTATTATATTTAGTTCAATAGAGCAGTAAGAGTGTTGCTTTAACAGCTTGATTTCTGTCTTTCATTTATTATTGCATCATTATCTCAATTCTTTGGCAGAAGGTTGTTTTTTCTTTTAACTGTTTCACCACAAACAGAGAGGAAGTGGTTCGATGTGGTTTTAGTGCATGTGTTTTGCACATTTCACTCTATTTTCTTCCTGGTTTTTTTTTATGTTCTTTGCTGCAGGATGTTTCAAGTTGAAGAGGTGTTGTGTAGGTGATGTGTGTCTACCTCCAACACAAACCGCACTGCAGTCAGCAACATCAGGCGAACTGGTTTCAAATGGATGTGTGTCCAACAGGAGGCTCAGAGATCTCCATGCATTTGGGCTGAAATTGTTTTTGTAAATGTTGAGAGGATGCAATATGGTGCAGAGTAATGGATAATTAACCTCAAAAAGTATTAAAACTAAAGTAACAAGTCAAACAAATCTCACCAAATCTCCACAAGATGAACACAACAGCAGTATCTGTATGATGTGTTATTTTGACATTAATCTGTGATAAAACTTCAGATGATAATATATCTTTTCTCTCTCTCTCTCTCTTGTTCTAATTTGCCTGGTGAGTTAAAAAAATGCAGAGTAGATGCAAATTACAGGCAAAACTGAATTATATCAAACCAAAAGCCTGATAATATTTGACTTTCAAGTCATATTTTCATACTATATTTGCCTACAAGGTGTTAATAATAAGGTATTCACCATCAGTTATTGGTTAATATCTCACTGAGATGGCGCCCTCTGCTGCATATTGCATGTATGACACCTTATCTCTGAGATACAAGTAGTGTAAACAGAATCCGTTCCCAAAGTGAGTACACCTTTTGACACTTAAATTATTAAATCACTTTCACTCTAACTTTTGAAGCAGCTGTATTGTACTAACACAAGTTTTAGAGTAAACTTTCTGCGATTAATTTATATTGGTCTTAAATAATTTTCTAATCAGGAATTCGACCGCACTCTAGCACAATTGGTCTTGTGTTTAATGATATCCAGTTTAATATTTGTAGAATTTCATCTTTAGGTTTACTAGATCTCAGTGCTGCATAAGATTTTTCTGGAAAGGCTGATAAACTGGGTAGGGATCACCATGGCACTCACCTGATCTGAACCACACTTTAAGGACAGGGACTACATTGTGTTGACAGGCAACAGGGAGGTAAAAATGATGTGTGGAGTTCCCCAGGGCTCAATTCTGGGTCCACTTATGTTCAATATGTACATGCCTCCAGAAGACCAGATTATATGAGACTACAAAATAAATGATCATAATTATGGAGACGGCACACAAATGTTCATAACCCTGTCACCAGGTGACTAAACACGGAGAAGCAGCATTCAGTTTTTATGCATCCTCTGTGTAATGTTTCAGGCTGATGCCTCTTATGCAGCAAATTTTGTACTCACTTACATCAGCTCCTGAACATGGCTTCATGTTTTACCAGCACAAGCAGCTCAGTTATGTTTTGGTTGTATTAATATTAATGAAATAAAAGGTGATTTGACCACAAAAAAAAAAATAATATGAAATTACCACAAAAAAGGAAGAAAATTGATTATATATTGCGTTAAAACAGAAATGCTCAATTACAAAACAGAACATAATAGACAGAGATTACTAAATGTTGAATCAAGATTAAATTGTATATTAATTACTGTACATGAAAATTCAAAGAATTCATCTCCATCATGTCTTTATTCCCTGAACCAAAAAGGGAACAAAAACAGGGAAAACAGTACCACCCAGTATTATTTTTACCTGAGGTGCTGAGGTACAGACAGGCTCCAAAATTAACTTTCTGTTTCATCTACCAACAGCAAGTAAACAGAGAAAACTCACCAGCCAGGATTATTTTTTTACCAGCCATAATCCTACATTTGCCCAAAAAGTATATTGTGTTATGTAATTTATATTAACTCATGATGCAACAGCCCATAGCATTGGACATAAAGTTCCATTTATGACGCCTGTTTCTTGTGGCTTTGAGTCACTTAAACATTTATTTGCTGTGTTTTAGATGACCTTAAATAGTCACTACACACCAGTGTGATTACTTCCAAATTTGGACTGAAATGGTTAGACTCATACTCTATTTATTTTGTTTGGTTTTTTTGTTTATAACTAGAACTATCCTATATTTTAAAAGTCAAGTGGCCTCTGTGTGCGTGTGTGTGTCTCTGGCATCATACAAAATCTGGAAAGAGCTGACTGCTGCAGTTTGGCATACTTATGTATTTTTGGTCAAGGAAGAGAGTAGCGAACACAGGAAGTCGATAGGACCAATATTTTAGGCGATATTACTAATTTTGGAATACAATAGCCTTACAATAACGTTGATATACCCAGAATGCTTTGGCAGTGACTGCTGGACAAATGTGGTACAGCATGCACGAATACACAACAGCATAAAAACGACCACATCTAGAACCCATGGATTCCCACAGATCAACGCACTAGTGTTATATATTTGTAGTGTATGGAAGTTGCATGTTTGGTGTGTCTTGATTTGCTGTGACTATGTGTAGGCTTTTGTTGCTCCTTTGGCCAGGTCCCTTTTGGAAATAAACGACACTGAAATTGCACAGGAAATTGCTCTTGTACACTGATGACGTGTGTCTATGTTGACAAATAATACTATAATAAGACTATTCTTTCAATAAAAATTGCCATTCTCTCTGAAATTGAGCTCATCTTCTTTTGATGGATCTGAAAATTTTATGGGAGACACATGTAGACATATAGGATTTATTTTATATCCGCAGGTGGTCATGACTCCATTGTATTTATTTATCCGACAAACCCATTGAGATATAAACCACACATTATATTTATTCAATAATATTACTTTATTTTGTTGCTATATTTTATGAGTAACTAGTGGTCACATTTTTACAGTGTAGGATTGTGTGGCCTCTGTGTGTGTTCCATCTCTGACTCGTCAGTACATTAAAGGCTGCGTCATACTTTTAGACCCGCGGGCAAACATCTTTTGTGTGATCCAGAGGTTCGTCTGAACCTTGAAATGAACAAAGCGCCTGCAGTTGGAGCCTGAGGCTGAGGAACGATATGTCTGAAGAAACCAGGTCGGCTCAGTCTGGTCCCGTCTTCAAACATACTTCAACCCGAGCTTTTATTCATTTTATTGAAGTTTTAATTCCCTTGAAGTGTCTCCTTTTCTTGTCCTACACTGCGTTGTCCTGTTTTCCAACAAAACTTGATGATTTTAAGTCTCATTTTCTTTATTTTGCTGATTTGGACTTCCATACATGATGATTGTTATTATGAAAATATACCAAAATGTAAAAAGACTTTACAATGCTACAAAAATGTAAGTTGGATTACACTAGATTTTTTTTAAAGGAAATCCTCATCCAGGCATAAAATAAACATTAAGTAACACAAATACATGCAATTATTTGACAGTAACTTTTTATAAACTATACAGTGATTCACAGTCAAGGTCACTGGAAAAGAGGAAAGACAGTCAGGATCTGGGATTTTGTTTCAGTGTACAGTACATGTACACATCAACACTCTTTACTTTCTTCTACAAAGGTAGGTTCACCTTCACAGGCTGTCAAACGTTTACTCGGCATGAATTTTACAACAGGTCTGAGCCAACAGTCTTTGAGGTTGTACGTATATAGGGCTTGGAAATCAAATTATAACTATCATGATAAAATGTTATATCATCGCACAGTATCCTTTGCAGTATTCTATATTTACTAGATTTGAACTGAACCACTAGTCTGGATTGGGCTGTTTGATAAAATAAAACCATAAAATCATAAAGTCATGTTGACAACAAACATAAGTGATCTATTATACTGTCAGAAGTAACAGGTTAAATCAGTCACTGTTGTGTTTTTCATTTGATTTATTGATTTTGTACTTCTATTGTTTACTCAAGGCTTTTATAATGACTCCATGATGTTTTTTTATAAAAGTTGAAAACTAATAAATATCATTGGTTAATAAAAAAGCTTAATTACCAGTGGTCGTAAAACCAAAAGTGACACAGAAAGACTTAGAGCTGATGAATCTTTGAATGTCCTCCATAGGTTTTGGTTTGTTTACCTGTACTTTCCTGTCCTTTACGTTTTACTTTAGTAATAGTATTGAATCCCCTACACGATGTTTCTCTCCAGCATGGGTTCCTGAGTCAGGATGCGTCTGAAGCCGAGGCCGCTCAAGTCCAAGGTTCTGAAGTTTCCGTCCAGGATGAGTTCTGCGACACCACGGCCCACTGCTGGGGACTGCTGCAGGCCGTGGCCGCTGAAACCGGTGGCAAAGTACATGTTGTTGATGAGAGGGTGCATCCCAATGATGCCGTTCTGGTCGAAGGTGTTGTAGTCGTAGAAACCTGCCCACGCACTGGTCACCTGAGGAGAAGAAGAAGAATCAGCACTGAAGATCATCCGTCAGTCTACAACAACTCACACAGGACTCACAGTTCACTCCATGGATTTTCATGACATTGATCAGGGTTGGACAAAAAAATCTGAATGAATCACAATCATAAAACAACTTTCGATACTTATTTCTTATATTACATCTTCAGGTGACTTTGGATGTTCTATCTCAAGGTCTGAAATGTTCTGAAGGTTTTAATCACGTTATGAGCATTAAAAAGGGTTTAAAACCACAAATAACCATCTTTTATGAAGGTTTAATCTTATTGAATACACTTATACTCAATATATTAATGTTTGACAATAAAAGACGCTTCCTCTGAGTAACAAATTATTTATGATTATTGATTCAAGTTCAGCAAAAACTATTTTCACTAAATAATTATTTGTGTTTCTTGGATGTTCGATATACATTTCAACCCTTTATTTATTTATTTATTTTAAAAGAAGAGAAATAAATAAATTTCAACCCACTCACGTGAAAAATAACTAACATTTGAGTTTTTATAATATGCCACATTATGACATCTACGCTATGTTCAGTTATCAGGCAAATGTGACCCAAATCCAATTGTTTTTTTGCACATATGTGACCTGTATCTGATCTGTTGAAGACAGTTTGAACAGCACAAATCCGATTTTTTTCAAATCCGACCCAGGCCACTTTCAAATCCGATACGTAACTGATATTTTGCAATCCGACTTCAGTCTGAACGGCCAGATCGCATTTATCCGACCTTTATGTCATTGAAATGCAACAAACGTCACAATTCTGCGTCCCAGGAGGAGGAGCGGTGGGAAAAAACATATTTACTTCCGTAAACACAGTGTGTGCCTATGTGGTTGTGTATTACGTCAGGACCTCTTTTGTGCATGCGGGTCACTTCAGGGTCACATTCAGTTCATAGTCAAAACTAATAGAAGTTGTATTTAATGTGTAATATGAACGAGCACACAGAAAAATTGGATTTCACCAAAAAATCCAAATTGTGCATCAAGACCTGCTGTCTGAACGTAGCCTTAGTTCCAAAGGGCAAACTAAACACATTCAGAGTCTTAGGGTTTTACAAGGTCCCATTAACTTAATAGAAGTTTTCACATAATTGTTTTAAAGAAAATCCACCACATAAACTGGGAAACATTGGGCATTCTGGGTGTAACGCAGTAATGATAAAGTGCTTCAACATTAGAACCTAAGTTTTGCAGAATCTACCTTGAGTTTCTCAAAGGCAGGGACACGGTGGGCCAAACTGGGCCAGATTTTATCCATAAAAAACTGATGATCCACATCCAGATTACTGGTGTCTGGCTCTTCATCCTGACGAGAGGCAAAAAAAAAAAAAAGTCAGATGCATAACATGTTTTATTTCTAAGTAGTCATGACTGTTTTCAGGTGTTAAGAGGAAAACAAAAAAATACACAACATGCTTTGACTACATTGAATGTTCGGTTTGCAGACAAAGCAGCTGCTGCAACTTTACATTAACACTATAAACAGTGAAACTGATTACATTATTTGCAGAGCAGTGTGTAAACAGTGAAAACCAACCAAGATCCAGTCTGAAAATGTGCACATACCAGTCTTTTAACTGGAGTTTTTACATAGAAAAGGGTCATGAAGCGTCTACACCAGGGGTGTCAAACTCATTTTGGTTCAGGATCCACATATGTACAGCCCAATATGATCTCAACTGGGTTGGACCAGTAAAATAAAATTAGCATAATAACCAATAAATAATAACTGAGTGAAAACAAGTAAAATTACATTGTAGAAAAAATATGAATAACCTGAGCTACCATGTACACTTGTGAAATTTCTTCAGAAGAGTAAGTGCAATTTCAACAATATTATGTCTCAGCTTATTATTAACACAACTTAAAGATCACAGTGGATCTACAAATGCACAAAACATTTAGTAACAAGCAGAATATTGGTAAAATTACACTGATTTTTCTTTAGAAATTTAAGATTGTTAATATTTGTTCAGGTTATTCACATTTTATTGTGAAAAATGTAAATATTTTTATAATTTACTTGTACTTTTTTCACATTAAACCAAGCAAAAAATTTGGAGTTGTCATAACTTCTAAGTTATTATGCTATTATGTTACTTGAGATCACATTTAACCCCGGAACTAAGATGAGTTTGACACCCTTGATGTTTAATGTTGACAGTGTCATTTTTTGCACTAGTTCATCTTGTGGGCCGGATTGGGCCATTTGAGGGGGCTGGTTTTGGTCCGCAGGCCATACATTTGACACCCCTGGTCTATACTTTATAAAATTCAATACAGGAAATGACACAGGCTCCTGTTTGATTTGTTAACATTTGTTCCCTGTCGCCTGCATCCTCTGATAACATCTGACAAGATGAACTGTATACTTTCCTTTGAGACCTGTAGTCTGTCCATGTTAACTCACCAGTGTTACACAAACTACATGTCTAGATGGTGCAGCTGAAGCTACTCCTCTGTGGACGTCTGCTCTTTCATATTAGCATGAAAAGCAGAGTCAACATGCAAATAGAGACTCACGACAAACCTCCTCTGGTGAAGTCCCAGTGATGTAGTTCCCTCCTAAACCCTCTCTTCTGAAGTAAACTCCACTGGGGTCAATGAGAAAGGGGGTGTCCAGACCCGGACCGTCAGGACAGTGGACCACATAGATGTACCTAAACATAACCAGAGACAGTTCAGATGTAAATGGACAGTAGCGTGGGACATTCTACAAGGTATGGCAACCATTTTTAAACTATATGGCAAATCTACTAGCACACCAGATTGGTTAAGCTTCTAGTACTCGTGCAGGGCTTGTAGGACCTAGGAGGTCTCTCTCTCTCTCTCTCTCTCTCTCTCTCTCTCTCTCTCTCTCTCTCTCGCTCTATCTCTCT
>JAPQRQ010000007.1:11371715-11383560 GCA_037367365.1 Apogon talboti | reverse complement strand
AATACCTATCATAAGCACATGCCATTTTAATAAAATAAAGGTGGTGGCAGAAGTTTGATACAAAAAACAAAAGGTTACTTAAACCCTTAACACGATATCTCAAGCCTGTAGTTGAAAAAAAAGCTTTTTAAATGATATTAGAAATGTATCTCATGTTCAATTCTCTGAAACTATGTAAAGAAGATTAATAAAGGTGACTTACAGTGCAATATACACGAGAGTATCAAATATTTGCAGCACAAGGACAAAAAAATATATTGTAAAACAGAGAAATTTATCTAATCTCTGCAGACAAGTTTTATTGTAATATGGCCACTAGAGGGCGCAAAAACAATGCTGTGAAACAGTTTATCAGTCAACTCACAGGCTGCAAAAGTGACATTGCGGAAAACAATTTAATATGGATTAACAAAGCAAAACACCCTAAGTCAAATAAAGGAGCCATAAAAAGAACAGGAAATGTTTCTCATATGCTTCATAAATTGGGAAATTGTAAAAGTGAGACTAAGCTGAAGTAACACTAAATAAATAAAATCAACATTTACTGAATAATGCTAAATAACAAATAATAAAATAAAGGTAGATTTGACAATATTAAATGTAATTACACATATGTAAATCATGCATTGATTAATTTTCAGTTGAAAAAATATAGTGATATAATACAAGGTCAACTTTAATAACTAAAGATGATGAAAATTGGTTGAGAAATCACTGATTTCAAGATTTTTAAAATTTTCATGTGAATGTTTTGCATATGCAAAAATAATATTTGAAAATAAATTGTTTTCTTAGGAAATTTCAGTTTGTCTGTTGTTATTCAGGTTATTTACATTTTTTGTGAAATGATAATTTGTAAATGTAAATATTTTCATAACTTTTTTGCACTAAAACAAATTGAGAAATCTGGAGTTGTCATTATATATAGATTATTATGTGATTATTTTGCTGGTCCGGCCCGTTTGAGGTCACAGTAGGTTGTACGTGGCCCCTGAACTAAAATTAGTTTGACGCCTCTGTGCTATGAGGCTGATGCATAATTTTATTTTGAAGAATTATACCCAGAAGTCGTGTCTCTTATTTTGAAGGTTTTCCGGAAGTGCATTGTGTTACATTGCCGTGGACTTTGTGGTTGGTGTTTTCTGTTCCCTGGGGCCACAGTGTTTTCAACGGGACTCAACTTACCACTTACTGGACTTGCCATGGCCGCTTGACCCGAGTTGAAATACCCTTCTCCGTTTTTTTTAATTTGCTCAAAACATTTGCACAAACTTTTTAAAGACGAACTTCGGTCTTTTGTGTAGTTTTTATGTCAAGAAATAAGGATGCAACCCCCACCGAGAAAGGTGAGTTTTCCCGTTGTAGCCTCCGAGGCTAAGTCTGAAAACGACGAAGTGGTGCATATTTAATGGTTGAAAATGTACGCTTTGTTGCTAGTCGGCTGGTGAAAACGA
The DNA here is from genome assembly GCA_037367365.1 of Apogon talboti. NCBI lineage: Eukaryota > Metazoa > Chordata > Actinopteri > Kurtiformes > Apogonidae > Apogon > Apogon talboti. The sequence continues at coordinate 11,382,106 of JAPQRQ010000007.1, read as the reverse complement.
CAAAATTCAGCCTTTTTTTCCACAGAAACGAGTCAGTTCGAAGTGTTAGGAGTTGTATGTACTCGTCCAGATTGTGTAAATAGCGGCGAAGGAGGAAAATATTTTAAAAAAATCCCATGTGGAGCAGTTTTTTAGGGAGATTAGCACCATCCGTTCCCTCTCGAATGGACAGAAGCTCCTGCAAAAAGACATTGTCTGGCCGTATAAACTGTCCGCAGCTCTTGGAAAACAACCCAATATATTTCACGTTACCAAAGTGTTGCGTTGCATTGGTGAAACACTTTGTATTTTGGAGCTGAGTTTCAGTAAATATTCCTTCGGCTCCTCTGCTCCAGCCTGGCGGTCCAACATTTCACAAACTACAAACAGCAGAAACAACAACAAAAGTCAAGAGATTTCAGCCTGTAATCCGACTTTAATCACGATCAAACCTAATTTACTAAATAATCCTTAATCCTCTCAAGATAAACCATCTCCTGATATTTAAATATGCTTAAAATCACAGAACACAAGCTCCTTTTCTTACAAAGGAAGCTCTAAAATGGTACTTTAAGATGAATAACACACCAGGGTGAAGTGTCAGATTTACTTTTAAGCGTGTTTGTGAAATAACGGAAAACGCGGATTGCAGCAGTGTCTGGTTTTCTGCGTAAAAATGTTTCTGCGGGATCAGATTTCAGTAACATGGCTTTACACCACAGAATATTGACCGTTTCATCCCCAGTGTCTGACTCCGACTTGAGAATGGACCGTCATTTACAAATAAAAGTTATTCCCCTGGAGTTGAAACCTGTTGTGTGTTGTAAATGCTTGGGAAACTGCACACAGGAAATATTTTTTGAGTCAACGAAACTGTGGGTTGTTTTCATGAAATGGAGAATCAAAAGTTAACATCAGTGTACAGAATGTAATAGGTTATTGATCACTAATGGTGATGTTGTGTAATGCAATTTAGATAGTTCAGCAATGTACACATATATCTGATTACTTTGACAGATGTTTTAAAGCCAACACAACTTTATTTAGAAAGCATTTAAGATTAACCTCTGCTGAAATATCTGAAAATGTACTTCTAAAACAATAAAACTGGACAATAAAGCTGGAAAGTCTTAAAAATACAAACCTCTCAGCATTGACTACATTTATCTTTTAATGTAACAATTGCTATAGTTAACATTGGAATGATTGGTTGTAAAGCACTCCCACCCAGACAAATCACCAGGATGTAGATCACAAACAAGCAATAACCGCTGTTAAGTAAAATTATTGTCTATGCATGGACCTTTCATGGAATAGAAAGACTTTGTCTCTAACTTTTAAAACACATTATCACAATGTCATTTTATTTTATGCCATTTTAATTGTTATCACTAGAGCTGAGAAGTCAAAAACGATGATACAAAGTTTTCATACCTGTCACTATTTATAATTATCAGGGTAAATCTCAAATATCATATCAGATTATCCCCTAATAGACAAAGATTATAATCACATAAAATATAATATAATATGAAATTCCAAAACCAGGAAGCCAGAACTGAAAGCAATATCAATGCGTGATAAGGATAACATCAATCAATACTTAATCCATTTAATCCATTGTTACTAATTAACTTTATGGTTAATTAATGATTCAACCTGTAAATGTTTAGAACCTGTAAAGATTTTATTGTTAGTTTGACATTCACCAGACAGAAAAACCATCAGAAACTGGTCGCAGTGATTCTCAGTTGTCTCAACAGGTGTTAAACTGGATCAGTTATAAGTAAACAAAATTACGTTGGTCCAGTTTTGCTGTGGGAGGTTACAGAAACTCCTTGAATTGTGCTAAAAGACAAATTCAACAGACCCAGATTTATGATCAAAACCTAATTTTCAGACTTCAGTTTTCTTGTGATAATGTAGGGCTGGGCGCTTTGATCAAAAATGTTATAAATATCAGACTTTACATCAGTTGATATTGACAAGTATCACAATAAATGTCAAACACTTTCAGTTTTAAGGCTGTTTTAGAGGTCCTGAGTGAAAGTTGAAGAAGCAGTTAATTATGTTTTTAAAGTATTTGTGAAGGATGCGACAAGATTAAAATGACAAAAAAAAGGCCTGTGATAAAATGCATCTTAACTCCTAAAAGCAAGTGTTTATCTGCTTTTGCTGTGAAAGGTAAGTGAAGAATAAATAAAGCTTTTCTATAGACAACACTCCCAGTTTACAGTAATGAGACCTGGTCACTGCACTTCATAATTTATCTTGTCACCAATTAGAAACTCAGAGAGGCTGATTCTCACCTGCTGAGAGCCACCGCTGCTTGTTAAAGCTAAACCCATTTTCACAAAGTTCACAAAGAGCTCAGGTGAATCAACACTGGGCTTTAGAGCCAAACACCTAGAAAAGAGATTCAGACTGTGTTCAAAATGACATATCTACAGCTGATGATATTGTCGGTGATGCAGACTCTGATCAGTAGTTGTCAAATCAGTAATTAAATTCACTCAGTATAATATAAAGATGTGTATAATGTAGTTTTTCCTATCTGATATAAACTTAAAAAAATGAACAAGTGTCAAAAATTACCCTTTTTACCTCAGTGGCCAAGGGGACTGGAATGACAAATCAGCATAGTAGATACTCATAGGTCAAAATGTGTGAGTATAGTGTATGACCTTTGTGTTTAACTGTTAAAAATACTGTGGTTAACCATTTGAAAGTGATCACAGAGGTACTGGTGGACGTGCTGTACAATAGTTTGCTGAAATCGGTTTTCTAAGACTTTTTATATAAACTCTGCCTGTGTAGAATTGAATGCGATATCATGATTTTAGTGTAAAATTATTGAAATATCAGATGTAGACAGATGTAGGTTTACATCTTACAACAAAGGAAAATAAGAATAAATGCAGACATTTTTTTGCTTTCATACATTTTTCCAGTTTTCATGTCCATTTGGGTATGGATTTCTGAGTTTACAAGGTGCATCTGAAAGCACCATATATCAGTGTATCTGAGTCGCAGTGTGTTGGTAAATTACACACAACACACGACAGTCTCACTTTATGTCCAATATGATTTTGATAAAAACACTCTTACTCTCGTGTGGCTGAAAACATGACAACACTTACACACATTTGTATCTTCACAGGTGTTCATCTCCAACAGCCTTGATATTATTTCCAATACTATCACCGACATTTAGAACTTGAGTTGGAGCTTTGAGCTTCAGAATGCTGGTGACCAGCAGTAGCAGATCTGTTGATGTCTGGGTTTGTGTTTCTGTAAGTGCTGATTGGAGCTGGAGCTGCTCCAGTAACAAGTGTGTTCATATTAATTGGGATTAATATGAATCCCAGTTATGTTTGACCTTTTGGATTCTCTGACACTGTGCAGAGCTGAGTACTGGACTATACTTCTCCTGCAATATGACAATAGGGGTGTTTTTGCATTATTTTGAAATTTTCATCTATTTTTTTCTTCACTAGTTCAAGTCAGTATGTTTGATATTAAAGATATTGCAACATTGCCCACAGTAACTGCACTTTCTCACCAAATTGTTTAGACTCATTACATGATGTTCATATATTTTTATGTAGAATATTTTCCTCGACAATTTACGGATTGTAAAAACAAGGTGTTTGTTTTTCTCGAGTTGTCATGGTAAGAATTCTTTTAACCAATCATAGAATTTTCTTTTACTGAAGTGAAGAGTTAAAATAAGAAAACATCATCGAAGTGTGTAGTATCAAAAAATGTGGACATTAACTAGAAATAGAATCTAAACATTGGTTGCAATTTACAGACTGTCAGCACAAAATAAAAAAAAACTGGTGCCACCTAGACTAATGGTAGGAGCAATTAGATAGGATTGATGTTTGTGAATTTATTGGTTAATTATATTGAGGTTGATATTCATTTTATCCAGTTCTTAATAAAGCATCATTATCATCTTCACCAGCATTTTGCAGAGATTTTCCAGCATATCTGTTTTTAAAAGTCAGCTGACCTCTAGAATGAGCAAATATACAATGAAATGTATTTGTCTGTTGCTTCCTGGATGGAGCCCGCTGACTCTGCTGGCCATGTTTCCTCCCTCTGCAGGTACGGGTCACCCAGGAGCTGAAACACACTCATGCAGAGCAGATGAGCAGGTTACATATCAAACACCAGACAGAATGTGAACTCCTGGAAGACCTGAGGTGAGCCACTGACACACATCCTAGCAGGACTTGGTAGAGCTGTACAAGACTGAACTCTTATATCTCAGTGTTTCTGTTGAAATGTAGCTGCAAACATGTGACGGCTGGGTGTACAGTACAGTAGCTATATACCCCAAGATTGTTGTCAGTATGTGACTAAAAACAATTAATTTGTGGATGATTTGAGACCTGTATTTTTACAATATTTAGAAAAATGGCTTAAAATGATATACAACCCTCATATCTAAAAAGATTAGTTCTAGGAAATAACACTGTACTTGAGCTACCATGGCATATTTTCTCTTCAGTTGCAGAAAGATTCATTTCAGTTTTTCTGGTCCTTTATCTTATTTTCTGCACTTCCGTGTTGTAATAGTAGGAAAAACCTTTACTTTACTGATGGATGGCGGATACGGATGCATTCATCATGGCATGTCACATCATTCTGAACCGTCATTATTGTCGTATATTTGTAGGAAAATTTGTAAAAGCCAGAGCAAATGATGAGTAAATAAATGACTCAAAAGATCAACTGAATCTATTGATAAGTTTGTTGGTTTAAGTGTTGTCCAGAATGGCCCAGCTGTATCTAAGCCTTACTGTATAATAGAAAGTTCTCCTGTTCAGAATTATCTCATTCTGTCAGGTTTATACTTGTCGTTTGTGTTGCTGTTATGCAAAGTGATGAAAAAAAAAACACTGTCTGCTCATCAGAACAGATATTCACATTTTTATGATTATCACTATTATTGTGATTGCCACTGTTGCTAATGTTTTAATCTGTTAAAATCCTTTATTTTAAAAATGTGCTACTTTGGCTCTAATGCTTGTTCCTGTCTCAGTCGTGTTGACTAATGTCCCATTTACATCACATCTGACTGGTTATAGATTCTCAACCCTGAAATGAGAAAAGAACATTTATTTAGCAACAGGGATTTCCCAAGACCTTTAGACAGATTGGGTGTTGCGATAACTTTTTGTTATTTTATTTGAGTTCTGTATTTTTGTGTAATTTTGGACCAGTATAATTATAAGATTTAGAAAACAATCCAAACAAATACAGAACAAATTAATATAATAAAATAAACATGCAACACTTACAATATTAATTACGTGAATAATACATGATCCCCATTTTAAAGTTTAATTTCCAGTCAAACTATTTGGGTTTATTTGGTGTTTAAAGGTAGTTTTTCCATTTTAGGCAGTGTTAAAATCACATCTGAGTTTTGTAATATAGGAAATTCTTGAGTAGTATTTAGTATTTATAATCCAAAAGAAAGAAAGAAATGGCCGAGCCCTAAAATATTAAGACCAATATGATGGAAAATGACATGGGTTTTCCATCATTACACAATACATATATTGTCGTATAATGTTACATGGTCTTCTGTTGTAGTTGTTAAAAAGCCAGTGTTGGGCTCCGTAAACACTGGACACAGATAAACACAGACAGCTTTACGTCTGTGTTCAGATGTGAAGGTGGAGAAGCCAAAGGTTGTGTTTTCAGCCTTAGTGTTGGGTTGAGTTGACAGCCCACTGGCTCTCCACTTCCTGTCTGTGGTTGGTGGCAGAGCTCTGAACCTTCAAACAGCTGGAAGTTCAGGTCATAGAGAGCTGCCAGATGTTCAGACGGGCCCAAAATGTTTCACCACGGGAGGCTTCGTAACTCAACTCCGCCAGAGACAAAATCCTGTCCCATCCAACTTGTACCGAATCGTCCAGGGGTCACTCCCTGATCTTTAGACAAGAAGTGATTCAGCAAACTGGAAATTGCATCTGGATGTCAGCAAAAGCTCTGTTTGGGAAAGGAACAGGAAGTGCATGTGGGGGTAGTTGGAGGAGGAGGAGGAGACAAAGAGGAGGAGAGGGAAGCTCCCAGGAAGTGAGCCAGATTGTTTAGAGCCAGGGTGGAGCAGGGCACTCAGGTCTCGACATGTTTAATGACTTAATGATGATTTCGCTGCAGTGGTTTTTTTTTTTCTTTAACTAGGGCGCCAACCTGTTTTTTTCCTTGCATTTCCTTGCTTTGTTCCTGTTCTCGTGGCTGATCCCCCGATGCCAGAGAAACACAGCTACAAAACCATCATTTACTTTCTTTGTATTTTTCACCAGCTTTTATGTACATAGATGTTCACATTAAAAAAAAAAAAAATGTTTTCAACTATTGAAACTACAGTTAGGCAATATGGTGACAAATATTCATCGATAATTATCATTATAAGTGTCAAATCATTGTTGTTTTAAAAGAATATTGAAGTTTACATGTACTTTTTGTACTTGGGCAAAGCTGAAGAAACCACATGATTATTTGTGGTTCTAAATTATTCATTAGAGATGCAATAGGAAAATGACAAAATTCCATACAAGATATATGAAACACAACAAGAACAATGCAACAAGACGAAAACAACATAGCCTAGCCCTAATTGAAACCATTTGCGCCAACACATGTCTTGGTCTGTTTGAGCCAATGGGAAAAATATAAATTTAGATACAGAGGTAAATCACAGTAGAAGCAATAAAAATGTTCCCTAAGATTCTGGACGAAGATTCTGCCTAATAGATTACAAATGTCCAAATGTGTTTTCTATTTTGTCATAGAATTATTCCTGGAACACAATGGACAACAGTGTGTGAAGCAATTATGGCAACGCAAGTGGTTCTATAAATGAACATGAATTCAACCATAAGCCTCAAGTAAAAGTATTAATACACACTGTGAGATAAATCCTCTACAAGCAAAAGCACTGCATTAATATTACTGCATTCATATCTAGCGTATATGTTACATTTTACGGGTGTTCATATTTAAGGATTAGGTCATTTTAATACATTATGTTGGTATTTATATCTACATTAATGGATCATACACTACGATCATCATAAATTTGTAGTGTAGGCCTGTTTACAGAATTGTGATGATGAATTTTCCATAGTATTGAAGAGAGTTTTGAAGAATTTATTGATCATCAACACCATTAGAGGGAAAAAAAAACTATCTGAACAGGAACTAAAACCTTTAAGTATTTGAGTGGATGCACTTAGTTACATCCCACCACAGAAGAAATGAGATTTAAGAAGCACTGTAGTCACCGGTCTTGATGTGTTTCCTGTAGGAGCTGGATGTTGGGTGGCACAGACCACCTGACTGTGACAAACATCAGAACCACAGCCACATTGTGTTTGGAAAAGGAAACAGTTTCAGGGGCAAAAACATGCAGCAGGGCCATGTTGGCTCTGTTATATGTCTGATGGGAGGGTGGAGGGTTGGGCCAATATACAAGAAAATGTATCACAGTGAGTAAAATGTTTAAGTCTACTTATAATTACCTGTTGTTTATAAAAACCAGGAGAAAATGGTTATAGTTTAACTCTGAGGTAATCCCCACCCACTACATAACCTTGAAAAGTACAACCCAACGTAGATTTAGGAAATGGAAAAAGTTGACATGTTGGAACAATACTGAGCCTGTTTAGATGACCATAAAAATCTGATAACTAGGAGTAATCGGATAATTGTAATAATGAGATCTGATGCGTTTACATGCACTTAAGTAATGTGAATATCGGAAACCCTGCTTTAGGTGCTCCAGTTCATTATTGGATTTCTTTCAGAGTATGTACATATATAGTGATGATAGACTCAAACTTCCTGTTATTGTCTTCTGCTCACGTTTTACTACTTAACTTCCATTTAGTACGATTTTTACAGTAATTGTGTTTTACAGATGTAAAAGAACAAAATAAATCAAATTAACGCGTATACATGCAGAAAGACATCGGCATATTGGAGATAAATCCAGGAGTGTTATTCTAATTTCTCATAATCAGATTACTGCTGTTATCTGATAAGACATATCAGATTATTCTGTTTACATGATCAGTGTAATAATCTGATAATTCCAGAAATTAGATAATGATCAGACTATTAGTGTGCATGTAAACAGGCTCACTGTAAAACATGAAATTCACAAAGAGATGTTGCCATGGTGATGGGCTGAGTAGATGCGCCCCGAACAAGCTCTCTAACTTATCCTGCAAATTAATATAAAACAACGCTAAAGCAAGCTCTGAAGTGGGTAAATATAACTGTAAAGTCAGTTGATACGAAATGGAAGATACACAGCAGGGAAGTTCAACGAAAAGGGGAAATAGAAACAAAAGTCCGGAGGGAACCAGAGTTCATGATATTGTGAAAAAGCTACTGGCCGAGTTCGAGGAGAAACATCAGGCAGAATTTGCTCAACTCGTGGAGAAAATCGAGAGTAATATAACGGAAAACCGTGCGCTTTTTGCTGAAATGAAGGTGTCGACAGCGGAGAGACGCATCAGCGAGACTGAAGATGCAGTATATGAGAATACGGAGGCGGTGATGCAACTGAAAAGTGAAAACGAGTTGCTGAAAAGAAAACTCGATCAGTTCGAGAATGACATGAGAAAGAAGAATGTCCGCATTGTGGGACTTAAAGAAGGCACGGAGGGAACGGACCCAGTGAAGTTCTTCACGGACTGGATACCGAAGATTCTTAGAGCACACGGCTCAGATGCGGGGCTGCGCATGGAGGTGGGAATAGATCAAGCATACAGGACCGGGATGTCCGGTTCCAGCCCCAGACCTGTCCTCATCCAACTACAATCTTTTCAAGATCGGGAACAAATATTGGCTTTAGCTAAAAAGAAGGGGAACATCAGCCATGACAACGAGAAAATCAGCTTTTTCCCAGACATGAGTCCGGAGCTATCCAAACGCCGGAAGCAGCTCATACCGGCGTTACAAGCGATTAAAGCCAGAAACATCTCCCGTTATCTCATCTATCCCGCACGCCTGAAGGTTCAACTGGAAACGGGAGGAACGTGCTACTTCGACACCGCAGAGGACGCCGCTACATTCGTGGAGAAGCTGCCTCTTATGGTGGATAAAAATGGATCATCAGCATCCAGCTCTGATAAATGAAGAGTACCCTTTCAGATTGCAGATGAAACTGATATATATTGGCCCATCTGGATACGCTGCGCTGGAACTGAACTGAATAAGGACCCGACCGAGGAGCTGACTAAGTAACTGATACAACCAGGGAAGCTAACGGCGCAAGACGATTGTCCTGAGGCAGATGATCTGGAGAGTCACTGGATTCTACACCCACGCTATTAAACTGAACCGGACTGGGCTAACTAATTAACTTGAGTGGATCTGTGGTTTTTATGAGGGTTTGGGACCACGGCATGGGTTAGTACAACTGTGATCATAAGGTTACTGGTGTGGGGAATTTTTTTTTTTCTTTTTCTTTATTTTTTCTATGTAGCTGGGTAACCAATCCGCTGGTTGAAATCTTTTTTTTTTTTTTTTTTTTTTTTTTTTTTTTTTTTTTTTTTTTTTTTTTTTTAAATGTAGCTAGGTAACCTAACCACCAGTTGAAATCTCTTTTATTTTTTTATTTTTATTTATTTATTTATTTATTTCCTGTATTTATGCAGCTAGGTAACCTAACTGCTGGTTGAAATCCTTTTTTTTGTTTGTTTGTTTTTATGTTACTAGGTAACCTGGTTGAAATCCTTTTTTTTTGTTTTTTTGTTTTTATGTAGCTAGGTAACCTAACTGCTGGTTGAAATCCCTTTTATTTATTTATTGATTTATTTATTTTTTTCCCCCTGTATCTATGCAGCTAGGTAACCTAACTGCGGGTTGAACTCCTCGACGTAAACAATCTACCGCTTACAGTTTACTTTGTTATTGCATTATAACCTATATATGGTCATCCTCCAAAGTGAACAGGGAGCATATCTCTATGGACTGAAATGTATCTCGCAAGTGGGATTTAATAGCGTTTGTTTTTTGTTTTTTTTGGAATTGTTTTGAAATGTTATGAGAGCTCACAGGGTTAATAATTGGTTGGAGTTAAGGAAGAGGCAAGCACCATTGGTACGTCACATTAAGTTTGTTTGGTTGTCAAAATGTTAGACTGGCAACCGTGAAGAATGGTATGTATGTTAAATGTGTTTATGTGTTTTCTTTTGCTTGGTTTTCTCCTTTTCCGTCTTTCAGAGAGACATATGTTCCGAACCCTCCTTTCCTGCCATAAGAGTATGGGCCGGTTGCCTACGTAAAAAGAGGAATGGTGTGCTGGTTATCCAGGATAACTTAAACTTATGACAAGTCCATTGAAGTTTGTAACATTTAATGTTAAGGGACTGAATAGC
>JAPQRQ010000007.1:11335782-11363217 GCA_037367365.1 Apogon talboti | reverse complement strand
GAAGAACAAGCAGACCACAGGTAAAACGTTATCTAGAATTGACATTGTACTATAGAAAAAATATACTACAACTATGTGCAACTATGTTATCAGTCACAGACCATTCATGTGTTGAACATTATCTAGTAACTGGATTTTAAAGCATATGTACAGTATGTCCATAAAGACTTACAGTAAGTGACATTACTTACTGTAAGTCAGTAAGTAAAAACTGTAAGGTTTGAGGTGCATTATTTGGTGATATTCATCTTGTAATTTATGATTGAGTTGTGAGTCTCTTTGCTGAGTAGTCAAGGGAAATGGACATATTTCTTGTTAGTCCAACGGTCCGATGGACTATTGGTGACTATCAGTTGTCATCCATCTGTCCGTCCGTTTGTAAAAAAATTTTGAAGAATCTTCTCTAAAACCGTCAGTCAGTATGACTTGATATTTGTTATGAGACATCTTTGTGGTAAGGTCTACCGAGTTTGTTCAGAGAATTGGGAAATATTGATTTTTGAATTTTTTTATGAATTTTTGAAATTTCCTAAATCCCTAATAGTTTATAATGGGAAAAATTTCAAAGTGATATAACCTGAAAACAGTTGAAGATTAAAATTATTATTGGCAATACATAGTAAGTCACATATGGGCTTTCATTTGGTGCCATGACCTTTGACCTTGAGTGACCTTGAAAGGTCAAACAAATGTCAGTTAATGTCTTTAAATATGCTGTTGGACTACAGGACCCTTGGTCCTATTTTTTTGTGTGTATTTTTGAGACTCAGACATAAACACTTAAACTGGCTTAAAAACGCAAAATATGTGACTTCTTATGATTTTTGTACATATTATACTCTACCCCTCTATAGTTCTTTGTGTTGGTAAGTCCAAAATATCGCCATACAGCAAAGGTCATGTTCATTTTTTCCACTTCTCCAAGTAGATCATCCTAAATCTTCCTAAGGCTTAACTTTAAATTTGCAGCCTATTGCAATTCAATTAACTGTGCATATATTTTTATGTTTTCACTTTGTTTGAAAAACATAGAGACATGTGATATATATACATTTATGACAGCTCACTGCCTTATGACTTTAAGCATTTTGCATCAATCAGACCCAGAACTAAAGAGTAACATAACGTGCTGCACACTAATACCCCTCAGCCAGAATGGACAGACAGACGGATGACAAAACGATTACAATACCACTTCGGCTCAAAGTTGGCCGAGGGGTAAAAACAAGAATTAACCCGATATGAGGAGAAACAAACACATTAACGCAGTGTTGCTACTAAGGGATAAGGACATCTGTGTTTATTATATAAATGTATGATGAAGTTGACTGTTTTAATGTGTCTAGTACATGCTAGGATTAAAGACCAGCTCATGCATAACCTCTCGTAGATGGTTCTGACCCTTCACATTCCCATAGCTCAACCCTTTTGTCTAAATATGGTCACTTCTGCCTCCAAAGAGCCAATATAGCAACGGCCAAAATACAAACTCCTGTCTACAAAAGAGTCGTTCAGAAAACATCACACCAAATCAGGAGTGGTTGTCTGGTAATGGTAGAAGTATTTATGCTGCAGCAGACAAACGAAATACTAAAAAGAAAAAAAACTGACCGCAGTGTGTTTCTCTCTGTGTTAATTCTAGTGAAAAATATTAGCAGTCTTTACTTTGTTTGCTGATTGGCTCCGTTGTGCTGACGGCAGCTTCAGGACAGATACTCTGTGGTGAAATATAGTTTTATGTCAGCAGCATGATGTGAGGAACAAATGTTTTTTTCGATGTTTTGTCAAAATATGTCAAAATCAGACTTAAGTATAGTAAAAGTATTGTAATGGAGGAGAAGTGACTATGTTGTTTTGCAAGTATTAAAAGCAGCAACATTATGAAAAAATAGCAACAGCTACCCTGTTTATTTACTACCTCAGATAGTGAACTGTAGCAGACAGCTCCCCTCTTTGATGTTATTTATTGTTATTTGAAACATATTCATGTGCAGACCTGAAAGCGACCACTTTGTCCATTTGTTTCCATGCAAATTGAGCATGAACCCAGAAAAAAAAATAACCTCCAAGTTGGTTTGAAAGAATCTACTGTGGCATTTTCTGTCACATTTGATCAATTTATCAGGATATGAATCAACATTATGAAACATTGTCTTTAAATAATCTGTCAAACTGTGAAAATGACTGTGTGTGTGTGTTTGGATTAGGAACATGTACTGTGTGTGGAGGGCTTATCTGGAGGGCACCATCCAGGTCACCCAGTCTAGAATCAGTGCCTGTGATAACTACAAAATCCAGGTCGCTGATCCAGCCAAGACCGCCAGACTACAGAAGGAGCAGCAGCTGAGGAAGGTAATGCAGATCACTTTCTCCCATTTCGATCCCTTTAATCTCATAAACACCATGTCACCCTACAGAAATCAGGGTGTGTGTCTTTTCTACAACACGAGGCTGTCAGATGTTTTTTGTGAATGTGCTGAAAATATGATACAAATGAGCTCCAGTGATAAGTATCTGTAATCAAAGACATAATCCACCATAATTTTTATATAATTTATGTCCCCTAAACACGATAGGTTATTCCAAATATTAAAGAGGCATAAAATAAAGGAGTAAATAAATAAATGTGGCTGTAATGTCACAGCATTTCTCGCCTCCTATTAACCATTTAGGTGCCAGAGTTTTTTTTCTTCTCCTCAAATATTCAATTTGATATCAAGATTTCAAAAAGCTGTCTGTTTAATTTAGTTATGTTGCCCGTTGCAGTATTGCGACTTTGGTGCATAAAGGGTTAATATGGCTCTTATATCCCTCTATTTGTCCAGTGCTGACATATGACAGAGCTCACTCAATTTAATTGCATGAAAATGTTTTACCATACGAACTGTGATTAAAATATAAATGATGAATTAAAATCAATAGTGATCATTACAGCTTTTTGAAGGCACTGACATTGTGTACCAGTTGTGTACTTAATTTTGTTGCCAGAGAAATAAACAAAGCGAAACCTGACCGATTCCAATAAACTGACTGTGTAGTAACACGTAGGCTGATCTGATCACAGGAGGACAGCTCTAATGCCTCATGATACATTCAGATCCACTCACTCAGACCACTTTCAGAGCTGGTTTCTGAATATGGTCTTGAGTACTGGAGCAACACCCCAACATTGTTTTTTCTCCAAGTGAGGAATCACAGCATTTGAGTTTTGCACAATGCAACTCAAATTTCTCAACATGTTTTATATGGACATAGTTCCTTTATGAAGAAAATAATTAAAACAAACACAGTGTTTAAATTGGGAAATTTAAGGTGTACTGACCCACAGCATCAGCCAATGCAGTCACAGATGAGAAAAAAGTCCACCTTTAAAAATAGCCTTTTCCATCTTCATTTAGTCTTCTAACAGTTGTTTTATTCGTGATGCATGTACTTTCAAACATTATAAAGTCTACTTATTAAACAGGACAGTGTGCACTGCATCCAAATCCAAGCAGGAATTGAAAGGTTATGTTTTTGGCTTATACATGACATTTTTTTTTTTTTGCATATAGAAGTAGAAGAAAGATCTAATCACAAGTGATCGCTGGATACACATTCTGAGGCCAGGTGTAAATGGACACACTTAAAGCTGTCTATTTATCACTGAATCATGAGAAAACACATTTTAAGGCAGGCCTGAAGAGGACCATAACCAACGTTTCTACACTTTCTGTTTATTTTAGGCCAACAACAGTACAGCTCCACCACTTGTATATCTTTCTTACACCTGTTAGCTTACGGATGCTGAAAACAGACACTTTCATATTGAACATAATATATGAGAATAATTCGAGCTATGTCCATTCTTCTACCTACGCAGTCCCACAGCAGCTCCCTCAAAGTTTAGAAGTGTCTTGTGTTTTTATAGCATTCCTTCAGCACACTCAGCTGCGGCTGCTTAGAGTGTAATTTATCTAAAATCAGCTGACTGTTGCAACATGTTCTTTGTCTTTTCATTTGCATCACATCAGAGCCACTTCAGTGAAGGATGTAACCGAAACAACAAGTGTATCAGTGATAAACAGTGCCATAAACATTAATTGAGTCCTCAGATAAGGAAGTGTACTTCAGAGGTTCTGCCTGGTGCCTGATTAGTTCCCTGATTTAAAGCTGTCATGACTCGGTGCTGAAATACAAGCAGGGCTGTTCTCTTCAGCCCACAGTGCTGCTACTGTTTCCCTCTCATTTTACATCATAAGTCCTCCAACCAATACACCAGCCCACATATAATGTAGATAAGGGGAAACAGACATTTGCATTTTTCAGGTCACGTATTGCAGGAACTAGACTTTGCATAAAGAAAAACGTCTTCTCTTGTCTTTCCTTTTTTCTACCTCCACCAGTGTATTGAACAGCTGACAGTGGTCCAAGCTGAGCTGCAGGAGTCTGTGAAGGAGCTGACCAAGAGCAGGAAGAAGTACCAGGAGGCCGAGACGATGGCTCAGGCGGTCCGAGAGAAGGCAGAGCTGGAGGCCAAGTATGATCCAAAATACTGCACCGTCTCTAACAGAATATGACTGTGGCATTCCAGGGTTTACCATCAGTGACATAAGATGAGTTTAGAAAAAGATTATTTCCTCTACTTTTGTAAAACATCTCATTTAGATGTGATTTTTTTAAAAAATAAATGACAGAATAGATATTATATCTACTGAAGTATAAGTCTGTTGACTTACTGTCTGGTATTGGGGTGACAAAGTGAGGTCTCCTCTCTCTTTTTTCTCTCTCTCATTGTCAACACTTTGTTCTAACACATGATGCCAACAGCTGCCACTTTGACTCACCACATTGCAGACATTTTTCTGCTCACGAGGAAAAAATATTATTGACTTGAGACACAGCCTGACACATCGCTGCCTGAAAGACTTAGTGGATTGAAGGGCACTGAATTTAATAATTTAAAACTCTAGAACATCTTTCTCCTACTCTTAGAATAACAGAGGCAGTTTTTATGTTGTACAAATTGATATTGATCTGTGATCATGGGGCTGTATGAATGGGAGATATAAGTTTAACTGAAGTAAACTGGTCTCCCCTTCAGGAATATCTGATGTGAAATTAAATATTATTTCCTACATCTAGTAATGCTTGTTCACCATCATTGACATATTAAAGTGTTTCTGATGGTTTTAAATCATCTGTAGGGAAATAGAATAAGGTATTTTCATTCTGCTAACTTGGTTTATATTATTTGGGTTGAGACTTGTGTCAAAACTGATTGTTGATTAATTTAAACAAATTAACAAACTCAAAAAGGATTTGACTGAAGTTGTGTTACAAACATTTCCATTAGACCAACTTTTCAACTTTACTTCAGTTTGCTCCAAAATGCATTTAAACATGTAAGATTTGGGACAAGTGTAACTTCCAAAATAACAAAATTGCATTTCTACATAAGCTCCCATTAGAGTCTAAAGAACCTTTTGACTTGTCCTCATAATGGCCCATATTTTGATGGCTTATAACTTGGAAATGGTTACAGATGTCAACATAGTTACTATTGAGCACTGATAGGAAGTCATATATGGACTTTGATTTAATTAGTTGAGTTCTCCTCCAGTCAAAGTACCACCCATTTCTATTGGGAGATTGATCTCCTCCATCCAGACCGCAGGACTCTAACATAGCGGCAGAACCTGACATCCTCACAAATTCAACTTGTTTTTGTTTCTTGATAGAACATGCCGGTGAGATACAGGGACATTTTTGTCCTATTTATATTTAGCGTCAGAGCGTTTCTGGGAAAATGTCAATCATAAATTAGTCATTCTTGCTTCTTTACAAACAAACCTACACTTAGTGAAATACTAATGGACTGTATTAAAATCACCACATTGACACACTGGCTCTTGTCATCCTGCTCTACTCAGGTCTAAGCTCAGTCTCTTCCAGTCCAGATCTAGTCTGCAGAGAGCAAGTGTAAAGGTAATTAAATCATTTGCCTGATTTCCATCTGTAAAATACCCTTTACATGATGCATTTCTGTTTTGAAAGTAAAAGTTTTCAGCAGCGTGAACTTACATTTTCCAGCTGAAAGCAAAGAGGAGTGAGTGTAACTCTAAAGCCACACACGGCAGAAATGACTACCTACTCATGTTAGCAGCCGCTAATGCTCACCAGCAGCGCTACTACGACACAGATCTTCTGGACTGCATCAAGGTGAGGATGTGTTCCCTCAGTCAGTGAGATGATAGGATATAAATACACGTGGCCTCTAAAAGTAAAAACATGTTTCTGTGCTTTCTGTGTTGATGTTCAGGTGTTGGACGGCAAAGTCTACGAGCAGGTCAAAGACTACCTGGTGTCACTTTGTCAGACTGAACTGGAAACCTACCAGGCCATCCACAACACCTTCAACCAGCTTTTAAACAGCTCCAGTGGGGTAAGTCCTCATCCACTAATTCACATTCATGTCCACAAGGTTGATTTTTCACATTTTTCATTTTGACATTTTAATTTTAGTTTAGTTTTAAGTAACTTTCAAGTCTGGTTTGCTACTTAATGCTTTATTTTTCAGTCCTTTTTTTTAATATATTGTATTAATCAGGGGTGAGGTTCAAAAGGGTCAGAAAAAGTATTTTATGATGAGAACTCAGCAAAGCATCATAGTATTTTAATGAACAACCATCCACAAAAGACCACTAATATAAGATATGTTACATATGTTATGTTAAAATAAAAAACAAAACATAGAATAATAGCCATATGAAAAGACAACAGAATAAAACATGGTGTTAAAGAATATAAATTCTCCATAAAGACAACTATACCCAAAGTTTTTCTCTTTGTTTGTTGAAGGCTTTGGTGATTGAAGGTCAAGAGAACTATAAATGACCACTACTTTATTTCTTTAAAAAGCCTATATCCAGGAAAGAAAACAGTTTTTCTGGTTGGTCAGCAGGTGCAGCACATTTTATAATGTTAAAAACAATACTTATTTAATTATGTGATAATAAGTTTCATCTTCAGAGTCATTATGACACCAGATAAAAGTACACATGAATTTGTTTATAACAGACTGAAAACATTCAACTCCTGTTACCACAAATATTTCACTTGGATTACATCATCTTTATATACACAGTTTTAATCACTGTCATTACTGTTTTTACACCTAGTTATTATTTTTCTGGCATTTTTTAAAATTATTTTTGATGGCAACATAAACTAAATAGCAGATAAATTATAAAGTATATTTAGATCCCAAAGTAATTAAATAAATACAAGGAAATGTTAATTTTATTTATGGACTCAAAGGACCAACTGTTCTTACATCCCATTCTGAATGACCAGAAAAAGGACATTTTTTTGGAGCCGCCATTTTCTTTTTCATGCAAATCAGAAAAGGGTTCCATTCCAAAGAACATTTATGGAGTCCCTTAAAGGGAACTATATTCTGTCTTATTTAATCAAAAAAAATTAAGTCCTGAACTCTGTAAAGGTGGGTGAAAAGGTACATTTGTATTTTAACTAAATTGTACATGGTAGTGTTTACAGTAATAACCTTGGAGTCCATCACTGTGTGTTTTGTGAGTCGACAAAGCCACACCTCCTCAGCGACTCTAATTAATTGGAGTGGTTTGAGTTACCTCAGTGCTCCTCGGTTACATACTCCGGAGTTGTTGGCCTCGTTCAGGCTAGTTTGTTCAGGTCATCTTGCTTCTCCCGAGCTGCAGTGGCGTTTTGTTTCTGCTCGGGCCGGAATATGAACGAATCATTAGTGAGGGAAGCAGTGGGTACATTTCATTACATGTGGGTCCTGTGTCAACAAAACTTCACTGAAACACTGGACTCATACATTCAGCTCTGAGCTGTAGAGCTGGGCCATACGGCCTAAAATCATCTCATGTTAAAAATGTTAATATCAGTTGATGGTCCTCACAATAAAAAATTACCCTTATTAAATCGATAATTGTATAAAGCTGATATTTGGTCCTGAGTGATAGTGGAGGAAAAAGAAAACAGCATATGAGACGTAACAAGATGAGAACCTTGTAAAACTCCCAGACTTTGTAATTTACCACTTTTTTTTGTTAATTTTCATTATTTAATGTGCCATAATAATTTTTAGGAATAAATTTCCCTTGTATGTTTAGAGCAAGGGTGTCAAATATGCGGCCCATGGGCCAAAACCGGCCCGCCAACTAGTCCAGTCCAGTTTACAGGATGAATTTGTCAAATGCAAAAATTACACAAAGACATTTGCAGTCAAGGGTGTAAAAATCATTTTAGTTCAGGGGCCACATACAGACCAAGTGGGTTGGTCCAGTAAAATAACAGCATAATAACAAATAATAAATAAATGATGACAACGCCAAATCTTTTTTCAGTGCAAAAATTACATGTATATTTATATTTGCAAACTTGCCTTTCACAAAAAATTGTAACAATTAAAATTATTACCATGAACAACCTAAAATTTCTTTAAAAATTTGTGGAATTTTAACAACATTATGCCTGTTACTAAGTGTTTTGTGACTTTCTATATCAACTGTGATCTGTTAGTTGTGAACATGTGTAAAAGAGGAGCTGAGGCATAATATTGTTAAAATTGCACTTTACTTTTTTGCACTAAAACAAAAACAAAAATTTGTTGTTATTATTTATAGGTTGTCATATTAAATTGTGCTGAATGTGGCCCCTGAACTTGTATAGATGTTAAAGTCCAGGAAGCAGCACCCAATGGCTGTCAGCAGTATCCACTTCAAGAAACCTCTGCATTGCCTTAATTGTTGGAGTGGTGGTCCTTGGTTGTAACTAAGAGCTGAGACAAAGACCCCAGTCCAATCCAAGTTGTCTTACTGTTTCTTTCAAGAGTCACCTCACCACTCGTTTGTCTTCAGACTTTCAGACACAGAAAGGCTGCTGCGGTACAATGTCACACAAATCGCTCAACATTGTGTGGCACAAATTTCATTGATTTGTGTCTTTGTAGTGATTGTATATAATCGTGCCATGTGAAAAACGAACATCACTTTCATTCTGTGTTAAAAGTCACACCTGAGGAAGTTTTTTGACCCATTATAGGAAACATTACATAGAGCCGACCTGTTGTGGAGTTGCTGATGTTCAGTGTGTTGTTAACCTGATTCACATTTAGGATCAGCTCTGGGTTTAAGGGCCCTTAAATAGGAAGGTGCAAAGTTATAGTTAATCATTTATTACTGTCCAAACTGATAACTGTTGTCCATCTGTAGATACTGCAGGAGTTCCACCAGCAGCTGTTTGTGCAGAAGAATCCTGTGTTCCAGCATGGCCCGGACTTCCTCTATCAGCCTGTTGAATCAGATACGGTAAATCCTGGCTTTATGATACTATGTGTGCATGGTTCATTTTATGAAATGTCTAATATTAACTTCCAGGTGTGTGCAGTGGTTGTGGCAACACATAATGCCATCATTATGTTTTTTTCCCATCTGATTAAACTTGGAATTTAATAAAGAAGGGGCACAAAATCCCTCAACTTAAATCAACTTTTCTTTAATGCTTGCGTAGAGGTGTGTGGTGAAATGATTGATTTTGTAACAAGAAACAAGACTACAGCTGTGTTTTTGCCGTGTTGCTTTTTATTGTTTTTAATTCTCTTTTTTGTCATGTGTCTTTAAATTGCTTTTCTCTTTTTACATCTATTACATCATTTTTGCCTAGTTGCGTCTTTCCTAAATTATAACAAACCACAAATAACCATCTAGTGTCTGCATCTTTAAATAAGAATTTGACTTGTCGTAATAATTGACGTCAACTGATATTAACATCCTTAATCATATCTCCCAGCCCAAATATAAAAAGTAACCAACTTTTTTTCTTTTTTTTTTATCATATCAGTGTTGCTGTTGTTTGTTTTGTCACTGTGGGGGCTGTGAGTAGGACTGTCTGATTATCATCTGTTACTACGTCAAACCTCTCTGTGTCTAAATATATCTGAGCTCAGACTTTCCCCACACACGTCGTTCAACGTGGTTCGTGTTACAGTCAAATAGTGACATCATAGGACAGGAACCATGACCAGCGTGCAAACAGACAGTGTTTGTACTTGTTGTAAAGGTTATCTCAAACAGCTAAATATAGTAGTAAAGCTGTTATGGTTGGCTATTCAATGATCAGAGTGGAACTGTGTTCAGACTCAGTATAAATGCAGCCCTGTCATTTACTGAGGCCAGTGTAGTGTATTTAAGCAACTACATCCTGGTTTATTGACACCATCACCTACATTCATATAAATCTTCAGTCGCTTGTTTCATGTCATCAGTGTGATTATTACAACACCGATCAGATTGAGGTTTAAAATCCAGTGAGAGTATTTTAACCCACTGTATAATGTTTAATGTGTGATGAGCTTCTTAAACTTCACTTCCTTTATTATTTGTAATAAAGGAAGTGAAGTTAGTTTGAATAAAGGAAGTTAACAAAATACATTTCCCACGCACTGTATTTCACTGGATAGCCTTTAGCTTTGAATACACAACGCACTCACTGTTTATTTGACGCCATAATAAATGTTTCTATTATATTTATACCTACACTTGTATTAATTTTTCACTAAAATCTTGTATTGACGATGGGAGTCACTGTGTAAAAGTCTTGTCTAGCACATTCTAAGGATTCTCAGTGGGGTTTAGGTCTGGAGTCTGGTGGTCAGTCTCATTCACAAGCTGGTTTATTTAACCTTTATTTTACCAGGCAGGTCAATTGAGAACCACTTCACATTTACAGTGACAGCCTGGCCAAGAGGCAGCATAGTAGGCAGATATAACAGAAAAAAATGAAACAAAGCAAAGAATGAAGTTACAGTTACAAAGTCACATAACAAGCTATAATAGTGCTAAAGAGAGTATTATTTACAGTTTTTACAGGGATGTAGTTTGGGTGCCTTGAAAAGCGCTATAGAAATCTAATGCATTATGATCATTATTATTATTATTATTATTATTAGCAACAAGAATATAAAAACAGATAATACAGTTGTACATGTCGCACCAGTGCTAAAAGAAACATACAGTATATATGAGGACATGTATTTTTAAAAAAAACTGCTAAAAGCAAGTGCAGTGATCCTGTAGTAATGATCATATAGAGTTTTTGAAGGAGAGCGGAATGAATGAGCTCAACTTTAATGAGATGACTGGAATCAACTGCAGCAGAAAACTGAAAAGAGCAGCCGCCGAAAGGAGGTGCAGGCTTTGGGTATGAGGAGACTGATGAAGAGTAAACCCGATGAATTCTGACTTTACCCAGTCTTTACACTCTCTAGCAAAACAAATGGTAGTTAAAGAAATGGATCTAGTCGCTGCATCACTCGGGGTTAAAGAACTTCATTCGGTCTGGAATATATAAATTGTATCTTACCTATTTGCGTATTTAAATCCAGGTGTTGATTTTTTGGGTAAGGCAGAGTATGTTTGATTTAGGAAAACAAGTGATGTGACTTTTAGATCATATGGTGAATATGTAACACTAGTAATGAGTCAAATCCCGCCAGTACATTCTTGATCATCACTTTGTGCTGTTTCTGTTGCACAGAATTAGAGTTTGCTCTGTGAAATGTGCATTTTGACGCAACATAGCAAATCCTACCTGAGTCATAGTTCCAAGTACAGCCTGTTCTGTTCTGTTCTGTTCTGTTCTGTGGCTCGGCTCACCTGTCTGAGGCCTCGTTCTCTCTGACACTTTTTAACTCGTACATGTCACCTGCATTTTTGGCATCTTGTAAAGCAAACACTGAATGTCAGCGTAAATATGGCATCACATGATCGACCCTCAAGACAGCTGTGCAGTCACAGGTCGATGTCTGCCATTGGTGGATGTAATGTACTGCCACCTACGCCGCAGGAGTCAGTTGGTGGACTCCTGCCGGTCCTTTTCTCCTCGGCGTTGGCCCTCCGCTCCGCTGGACAACACTGGACAATTTGTTCAAACTGCAAACGCTTGCGTTGTTTTCGTTGGAAGTCAAACAAGCAGCAGCCTGTTCCTAAAGAAAACATTAGCGGTGGAGCGCTTTCCCTCCCTCCCCACACCACTCGCAGCAGACAGAGGGATCCGGTAAGGAATAGAGCTGGACCGGGAGGGAGGGGCAGGAGGTAGGCCAGGCCCTGTGAACGGCCCAGCTGTGAAAAGGGGGCATTGTGAGAGGGCCTCATCAGAGTTCACTGACCCCTCCCCACCTCGGCCTTTTCCCTCCAGTCACACATCCACAGGCCCGCACTCACTGTCATGTGGAGACCTTGCACCTCCAATAATGGACTTTAATGTTTGATTTAGAGCCACGTTCAGTCTCACTCACTGGAAATAAATCGGATCTCTGTGGTTTGATATTACCATCAGAGTCACTTAATATAGAAGGAACCAAGGTGGTCACACAGAATCTGTACGAGACACCTGTTGAGAATGACGGAACATAAGTCTGAACTGTGCTTGTTAAATTCAGTGTAGTGTTAGTTTTAAGAGGATGTGAATAGTTTTAATTGTATCTTTATTTTGAGGAACTGACTGAGTTTTTCAGTGGTTTTAATCCAAGTTGTAGTTTTTGAGATATTATAACAAAGGCTACCAAGCAGAAACAGTTCAGTTGAAATATTGTATGAAATGTAAAGTAATTCATAGAACGATTCATCATTTACAGTCCCTTATTTTGATCATTATGTTAAGAAATGGGCAGTCGAGGTCACACAACAGTGGGTTTTTAAAGGTTGATATAATAATGAGGCAGGTAGTGAATCAGCTCTACAGTCTCGCACATCCAGATCCATCTCCACATTTTGTTAGGCCTGTGTGCGTTCAGAGATTGGTCTGGAATTATTATCCACTATCATTCTGGATGATGAAAATCTTTGGACTTTTCTGTTTTTATTCCTTTCAACAATAACATGCCACAACAGTGTCTTTGTAAAATCCCTGCAAACGAAAAACACCACATGAAAAGATGTGTGGGTTGTCAGAGCGCCATTTTAATGTACCATTCCTGTTTGGTGGTCAAACTGCTTTATCTCTGATGGTCAAACAGGCAATTAATGTTGCATAAGTAAATCTAACAGGAAACAAGTATGTAAAGAGAAAAACGAGAAGTATTACGGTTACAAAATTTTACCCTGACTTTCTGTGGAAGAAAAAGCTGCTGACTTCCTACGAGGACGTACAAGGTACTGATGAAGAGATAAATACGTGTGCACGTCTCTCTCACAAAAACACTCCTGTTGACCGGGTCCATGTCATATGTAAAGAGGAAGTTGCCACATTGACATAACACAAATGGTAAACACAGGTTACACTAGTGGTTCTCAAACAGCACTTTGAGAAGCCAGAGGGGTGTTTTTACAGTGGTCTGTGGGTCGTAGTAGTTCCAGTTCCTCAAAAGTACATTTAGAAATATTTAATTTTAATTTTCATACATCATAACCTAAGATTAGATTTTTTTCCCATTTTTGTTTCTTAAAACTAAATCAATGTTGTGAAGTTTTTCTTAAAAAGCTTTAAAATCAGAATGGCCTAATTTTGGTTTCTAATATATTCTATTTCAGATGAGTTTGATACATAGTGTGTATCATAGTTTCATATCCTGGTGAAATATTGATTGGTTTGTTTCTCTGTTTTCCGTCGTAGGTGATGCAGCTGCAGAGAGAGAGCGGCACAGCAGAGGAGCACAGTTTGGAAAAGGAGGCCAGGAAATGGTCGAGTCGTGTGGCCCGAGAATACAAGAGCATCATCCACACTCAGCGGGTGAGAACTGGTTTCACACTGAACCCCTTCACTTCTGAGGTTGCCATGAGTCCATTTACAAGTGGATGCTTTTAGGGACGTTTATTCACGCCTGGAGTTAGAATATGTCTCTTCAAACATTAACTGATACTGGAATTTTAAAGGATGATATAGTGATAATTTTAGCAGAAACGACTGAGTTGAACTGAGCTTCTACAGTAAATTGGAGTAATGAACTAAATGTTGGAACTCAACATCTAACAGTAAAAAAAAAAATCCAGGATGGAGTGATTTTTATATTTAACACTATCTGCTCCAACATTTTAGAATGTCATATTCAAGGAGATAATGAACAGTCAGCAGATACCAAATCCAGGACCCCAGATGTACACTGTAAGAAATGTGAATTTGTGCATTTTTAATAAGTAAACAGATTGGATTTAACTGTGTAGCCCTGGTCAAGTCCACAATCAATCTGAAAGGCTAATAGTGACAGACTGCAGTGAAAATGTCCTGTAGTCAGAAAAGACCCACGGGTGAATGAATATCTACTAAAATGAAGTGACGTGGTTTGATGCGTTCAGTATTTAGCAGTATTTCATCCAGCTCTGTAAATTCTAACTGTAAACAGGTAGCTGAAATCCACACATTCTTTAGTCCAGTTGTAGAGATATGTGTTTAAAAAAAAAACAAAAAAAAACTTCTTTATTACACTTAAAGTACAACAGTAGCTCAAGTTTTGAAAATGATACACAAGTTCTGAAAAGTAAAAGTAACAAGCATTTCTACCATTATACACTGGTCATGTGTAACATACTAAACACTGTCGGTATTAGTTCTTGTTTCATTAAATCGTCTTTTCTTCATGCTCAGGTTTCTTATTATGTCCTTTATGCGTAACAACAGAATAGAATAGAATAGAAAAAGCAATTTATGAGTCAAGTTAACAGTCAAGAATAAAATCTAAATATAAAAAACAATCAAGTAAAAAGACACACACACAGTGAGTGAGTCCAGTATCAATAAAGTGAGTGGTGCCATGTTTTGAGTATGGGTTCAGTTACCAGTTTTTACAATAGTACCATTAGTCACTGCTCTTGATTTGTGTTAAAATGTAGGGAATAAAATAAAAAATTGTTAGAAACTTGCATATAAACAACAGATACCATAAACTTCTGCTGAAGTAGAGAAATGGATCATTTGCGGTATTTGCATTTGTTTGCTTCCCACCTCTGACTGTAAATCAGTGGAGCCTGTGCAGAACAAAAGAGGTCAGTTTGATAAGACTGGAAATCATAAACCCATCGGCATCGTATCATGTATGAGGGTAAAGACGATGAACCAACAGATTTCATCACCTTTAACTCCTCCTGATAAACTGTGACTACCGAGCGGTGAAGATAAGTGATTGCCAGCTCCATCGACACGTTTTTCCACTGTATGATGATCAAACAGCGCTTTTCCAGTAACCAGGAAATGAGTCACATGCTCTGCAGCTCCATCAAGTGTCTTCAGTTAATGCCTTTATTGTTCCACTGTACATCCTGTTTTCATTTTTTCAGATACATTTTGGATGTACTGAAGTGTGTGTAAAGTGTGTGGGGCTGTTACATGTGTTATTTTATTTGACCTTTAGGCCCTGGAGGAATACGGGAACCAGGAGACCTCAGAGCAGAACAACAGTGAGCTGGAGACCAAGATGGAGGTGGCTCGGCAGAGTCTTCGGAGGGCAGAGGTAACGCATGTGTCTGTTATTAAGCAAAGAGTTTCTCTGGTTTCTCAATCAGTGTCATGTTTTTAGGTTGCCCATTACTCCCCCTGCTGGTCAAAAACTGAAGTGAAGCATATGTAAGGCTCTAACCTCCTAGGACCCACTATCCACATATAAAGACAATAAATTCACAACTTTATACAAAAAAAAAAAGAAACAACTGTCCACCGCAAATGACAGTACATAAAAATTTTTAAGAATGCATCTGAAAAAACTGTTGCATTATGATTTTTCCAATATAAGCAATTATTTAATTTAAAAAAAGCCAAAACTCAAAAACCTGTGGGGCTCCTGGGTCTTAGGAGGTTAAAACAGGGGTTTCAAAGTCATTTTAGTTCCGGGGCCACACAGCCCAATTTGATCTGGGTCAGACCAGTGAAATAATAACCTAATAACCTAGAAATAATGACAACCCCAAATATTTCTCATTTTCTTAGTACAAACTAAAATTACGCTATGAACATGTTTAGAATTACAAACTATTCGTTCATTAAAAAATGTCAAAAACCTGAACAACCTGAAATCTTTTAAGAACAATGTTATGCCCCAGTTTATCATGCCTTCACAGGTCACAGAGGATCTACAAATACATAAAACATGTAGTAACAGGCATAACATTGATAAAATTGCCCTTATCTTTCATGAGAAATTTCCGGTTGTTCATAGATTATTTGCGTTTTTTGTGATAGGATAGTTTGTAAATAAATATTTTCATAATGTAATTGTTCACACTGAAATGAAGAGTTGTTATCATTCATAGGTTTTTCTGTAATTACTTTACTGATCAGTTACTTAATGGGAGATCACATTGAGTTGTATGTAGCCCTTGACTGTTAATGTGTTCAATGTCATTTTTGCACTTTGCAAATTCATCCTACGGGTTCGATTGGACCCTTTGGTGGGCTGGTTTTGTCCCATTAACACCACTGCTTTACAACTACAGGTCAGCGTTCAGTTGAAGTTTGTTTTTTGGGTTTTTGTTTTTTTTTTTTTCATTTTTTGTGCAGAAATACATCTTCTGTGTTCACAAAATTGCTTCCTTCATTTTAATAAGAGGTAGATTGTAATAAATTAATATTACTCAAGTACTAAAGTGTGTATGTCAAATACTAAAATTAATATAGGAATAGTTTATTAATAATTCAATTTAATTCCATTCAGTTTTTTATGTAGCACCAGTCATAAGATGTGATTATCTCAAGGCACTTCACAAATTCAGGTCAAAGACTTAAAAATACTTTAAGTAGAAGAAACTCAACAGCTTTTCCAAGAGCAAGCCCAGGGCGACAACAGCAAGCCAAGAACTTCTTTTACAGAAGAAAAACCTCAGGCAGAATGGAGTCTTACTCGTGCAGCCAGCGGCCTCATGTGGGTGGAGGTAGTGGAAAGAAGAGAGAGGACAGAAAAGCAAACAGCACAGATACTGGATGACACCATTAAACACCAGGCATGTTAGAGTTCAGAACCACAAACAGAAGGTACCGAGAAACGTGGAGATGAACTCTGTTAATGTTGTTCTGTCAGACGGTGAAAGTGAAAGCAGAGGCACGTCTGGATTTGCTGAGACAGGCAGGCGTCGCCGTGGAAACGTGGCTCAAGAGCGCCATGAACCAGGTGATGGAGGAACTGGAGAACGAACGCTGGAACAACCTCAGTACCCATGATCCTTCACTCTCTGTAAGAGTCAGAAAGCACAAATGTAAAATGACTGGTCAAATTTAAAACCGTTCATTTTCATATGTACTAGTGTGACTGTTTGTCCACTGGTTACAGGGAACAGCCGATCTGGAGCACGAGGACGAGGAGGAGATGGAGGACAGCGGTGAGGTGTTGGACGACAGCAGCTCCAGTCCCTCCAGCACTTTGAGGAACTACCCTCTCACATGCAAAGTGCTCTATTCCTACAAGGTAACACTCACAGTTTCCTTTACCTGCCAGGAGAAATGATCTGCTGTTATTTACACCAGAGCTGGAGGATTATCGTGATATAATGTTATAACCTATCACAATATAATATTTATACTATCACCTTATCAGTGGCTATGATTCATCCAGATAATTTTGTTTCTTGTAGTTTTAGTGTGTTTTGTTCACATTGTTAAAGAAAACAAAATATTTAAGTCTGCCCATCTTGTTGAATGAGAACTCGGATTGCGAATATTTTTATTGGGTTAATGTTAAATGTACACCAGCTTTTTGCATCTTTTGTATTTTTTGGCATTTACAAATAATTCAAAGTCACAAATATCTGTCTTGTTTTTCAACTTTCACCCAGAACTTACAAGTCCACCTTTAAACTTAAAGGAATAGTGATATAATTATCAGTCTGTACTAATATGAGCGTTTTTATCACATAACTCAATTTTAATTTACACACAGATAAATCAACACTCAGGTTAGTATTTCTGTCTAAATTTACGCATATAAAGACCTCCATATGCATATATGTACTAAACATTATTTCCACTTTGATCACTTATCAACCAAGTTTTCTTTTTGTTACAAATTTGTGTCAATGAATCAATTAATTTTTTTTAATAAATGTAATTTCCATTTGGCAAAAATGCAGGGTGTCCACAAAGTTTCTTTAGAATTTAACATATGTATTACAAAAGCAAATGAATAGACAAATCTGTGGAAATTATTACCAAATGAAAAGTAGATATTGAAGTTTTTTTGCCTCATTTAATCCACCTGTATATGGACACCATTAGTTGTACTGGGTTTGTTTCCATGTTGGCTGTATCATAGACTCATCAATGGTGTCAACAACATCAGTGGTCTTTTACTTCATCTTGTTGAAGTCCTCTATCTTTATTCAATACATGATATCTTTAACATAACCCCATAGAAATAAGTCATATAAGAAGTATAAAGAAATAATAAGCAGTGGTATCTGAATGACTGGTCGTCCACGCCACCCTTCATCCAACACTGTCCTTGTCTCCATAAATTTCTTGTGCCATGCATGAATGGATGGACATGACAATGTCTTGCATACTTCATTCTTATGTTTCGCTAAGTCTGCGTATCTGATTTTGTTTCAATAAAGTACCATACACATTGTGCCTTTTCTTGAGGAGTAGCTATTTTTTAGGGGTTTATTTGATAGGACCTATTTCATAACCAGGGTACCTGAAATACATAAGTGCAATGTGATTAAAAACTTTGATAACCACAGAGTACATAGAACAAATCTGATGAATGTATCTCATCAATTGCTTTTGTAATAAATGTTTTAATTTGTAAAGAGCCTGTGTGGACACTACATAAAACTGTTCACAGATGATGGTTTGGTTCTGCCACCCAACACTTTATTATATCAGTTTGTATTGACAACATTATGAAATAGTTGGTTGAGTTTAGAAACAGACACCAGGAGATATACATGACCGTTCATTCGTTCATATTTCTGGTTTCTGTGTCCATGTTGCCGTTTCACATTATTTTTTCACATGCTCCGTTCTTTTGTCTCCAGGCCTCTCAGCCAGATGAACTGACCATTGAGGAGCAGGAGATCTTAGAGGTCATCGATGATGGAGACATGGAGGACTGGGTCAAGGTATGAAACACTATCAGGTCCAAAACATTTTGTAGAATGTTTGGCCACACATTTCAGTATTTATTTCTGTTGTGGATTTCGATCAGTAATCGGCAGCTGTTTTGTCCACTTCCAGGCCAGGAACCGCAGTGGACAGGTGGGCTACGTCCCAGAGAAGTACCTGCAGCTGCCGTCCTCCAACAGCCTGCTGAGTATGCTGCAGTCTCTGGCCGCGCTGGACGCCCGCTCCCACTCCTCCAGTAACTCCACCGAACCGGAAACCGAGCTCCCGACCGGTTCTGTCAACGGAGACTCCAGTGGTGAGGAACATGCCTAGAACTGATGCCTCGTGGTGATGTTTCCACCCAGACTTGTCGTTCTTGTTGTTCACCCTCTTTCTCTGGGCCGCAGTGTCGTTCGCGAAGGCCCTGTATGACTACGCGGGACAAACGGACGATGAGCTGTCCTTCCCAGAGGGCGCCATCATCCGCATCCTGAGCAGAGAGACCCACGAGGACGACGGGTTCTGGGAGGGAGAGTTTAACGGCGTGGTCGGCGTCTTCCCAGCAGTCCTGGTGGAGGATCTCACAGCTTCTAATGAGAATGGAGATGGACAGAGAGACGGTAGTGCACAGGTACGAGGACGCTGCGATATGTCAACCCCTTTTCCAAAAGTTCTCAGGAACTTTTGTTACCAGGAACTCACTTACCTGGGTAAAAGAAGTCCTGGTAATTGTGTGCTTTTCGTTTTCATCACATCACAAAGTTCCTGAAAATGTATTCAAAGCTGTTTCAAGTCGTCAACTCTTAAGTTCTGCTGAATTTATTTTAAGTATATTTTGGTACATTCGTTTGACGAGGCTCTTTAGCATATTCAGATGGACACATGATTACAATGCACTCATAACAGTGAGACAACTATGTTCATCTCGGCTCCAGCCGGATACGTACAAGAGTGTTTTTAAACACTCAAGTGTATTGGGCATATGGACCTTGCCGTCCGTCCACTTCTCGTAGCGTCTCTTCTTTTGCTCTAA
Organism: Apogon talboti; assembly: GCA_037367365.1. Lineage (NCBI taxonomy): Eukaryota > Metazoa > Chordata > Actinopteri > Kurtiformes > Apogonidae > Apogon > Apogon talboti. The sequence continues at coordinate 11,343,134 of JAPQRQ010000007.1, read as the reverse complement.
TTTCCAAATGATCAAAACACAAACCAAGTGAAGCTTCTAGAAATAGAATAAACAGGTGTTTACAGCCAGCTGCACACTGGCTGTAGGAGGTGAACGGGAGTGCACAATGCTGCGAGGGTGTCGCAACAATCAGGGTTCTTCAGCACACAGCCCCGCCCCTCGAGAATTCTGGGTAATCTGAAAAGTCCAACACTCCCACAAGGAACTTTTTGTTTGAGGTCGAGGGAAAGTTTTTTTTTTTTACCTGGGTAATTTCAGTGGAAATGTGCTGTTCCTGCATCGGAAAAGGGTCTAAAGTCCTGTTAAACTAGTATTTCTTCACTGTGTAACCTCATGTCTCTACCTGCTGCTCCCAAGGCCTCCCCCTCCTCTCTGGCTCAGTGCGACCGATCCCCTCGAAGCCCCTTCATCCCCGGCCCCCTCCACAGCAGTCCCCTGCAGACGCCCACTATGGCCTCTCCTCAGTCCAGCCCCTCCACAGCCTCTCCCATTGGCCGACCACCGTCCTATCACAACGGACACCACAGACCGCCGCCAGCTCCGCACAAAAGCCCCTTTCAGAGTAAGAGTCGCCGCAGTATGTCACAGCACTCACTTCTAGAAGGAGAGCATCATGAAACTAAAACATGTGGTTCATCTTCAGGTCCATCTCAAGGCTCACCTCAGCCCCCCAAATACCCAGAGACCGGGTCTGGCACTATTCGACCTGTGAGTAAACCCACTTGTTGTGTTTTTACTCATCTGACCGTCCAAGTTCATGGTACTCGCTGAAGCGTACATTTGCACAATAGATTTACATTTTATTATTATTATTTTGATAAATCATTGTGTATTATTACAAATGCTAGTTTTGCTTCATTTAGGGCTGAAAAGTTGGAAAAACACACATTAAATGTAATAATTTTGATATCTACAGTGACTGACATATGAGTTAACACTTCAACTCATTTTTGCATCTAGTTTGTTTCCAAACAAACTAGAAAAAACTACAGTATATCAGTTGTACACATTATTCTCTACATAACATGAGTAAGGCTTAGTACCTGTTGTGGTCCCATGTGGTGAAGTCGTTAGGATTCCTGGTTTTCACCCAGACATCCTAGGTTTGATTCCCTGGACCGGCAGTGAAGCGGGCTAAATGCAGAGGGTCACTTTCGATGTGTGTTGGATGTCCACATGTAAAATATACTGACAAATAATAAGTCTTAACTCATCATTTTCTTTTACACCAATAACAGTCACAGCCTGTTGCATTATTTGATCTGAGTAAGTTGTAGTGATGTTTTTCGGGGGTTGTATCTGGCTGTAAGCAATCAGTCAATCAAATTTTATTTATATAGCACAACATCATATCAAAAGTTAACTTATTACATCTTACATTTAGAGCTGGTCTAAAAAAGACACTTGAGACAATTCAGACACCAACAGAATCCTCCAGGAGCAAACACTTGGTGTCAGTGGTGAGGAAAAACGTCCTGTTAACAGGCAGAAACCTGGAGCAGACCCCGAGTCTGGAGGATGGTCGTCTGCCTTGACCAGTTAAAGAGAGAGAAAGATATGTGGGGAGGGGGGAGATAAGGGGAGACACATGGATGCACAGCAAACTGAACTACAACTGTTAAAAACTACAACTGCTGTTACTAGTAGAACTACCAATGTCCATAACTGTTAATACTACGACTCCAGATACAAATACGATGTATACAATGTGAGGTTTTATGCTGTAAAACAAGAACTGGTGTGCCTCCAAAGTGGACATTAACACAACATCTGAATCATCAGGTTGATGAATGAGGCAGTTATTGTGACACATGTCAGTGTTTCCTGAGGTGAAAACTACACAGTACAAACTGCTGAGGCTCCGTCAGGTCCGATCCACTGACTGGCGTTTGTTTCCAGGTCCGCGCTGCTCCTCCGCCTCCGAAGCAGCACCCTCGAGGTCAGGTGAAGCGGAGGGAGGAGGTGGAGATCACGCTGGTCTGAAGGCGACGCCCCGGAGGTGTCTGTGTTTAAACCGGCCAGGACGCGGTGGCTGTGCCTCTGAAGCACTCCCAAAGGAAAGCCAAGGAAACGACCACCTCCTGAAGGCCAGAGGGGGGGCGCTACACTGAGTCCTCCATGTCCTCACACAGCACCTCGATGGTCAGTGATGTGGACGAATACTGTGCCTTTCATTTCTCCTCTCACTCCTCCTCTTTCAGTTGGCTCATTGGTGCATCTGTCACCTAATGTGTGTTGAAATCAGATAAACGGGGCCAATTTCCAGGCGTAGTTCAGGTTTTTGGTAAGTGGTTGTATGGGCTGCGTGTCCATGGTCAGTGATTTCCATCAGCAGATACAGGTCAGTTTGTTGAACTGACTCAGAGGATAAACAATGCACTGCTGTTTACAGAGGCACCACAAACACACCCAAAGAATCACTAAAGAATAATATCACTGCTTCCAATGGGGCGCTGAAGCTCTTCAGTATCTTTTCAAAGCTTCCAGACTTTAGAATATTTAAGATAAAGATGTCGTTTATCATCCCAACAGAGACATGTATCTCACAATAATACACCGTTACAGCTGCAGTGGTGAAAACAAATATTACAGTTACGATACAACACTCATCTGATCCCAAAGACAGTATATATGTTTATATACACAATATACATGCATAGAAATACACCACAGTAACAGTATGAACCTTTTGATAGTCCTCTGCTTGTCGTAGCCCCTCCCACCTGAGGCAGAAGGCATTTAACAAAATGAGACGCCCTCACCCCAATGCTGTCTTTTTATGTAAATATCAGTAAAATAGGAAATATCTGTTCCAGTCTGATACAGTCACTACTATATTCATGATCTGTCAGATGAGAAGAAGAGTCGATGTGAACCTTTAGTTAACTTTTAGGGAGGTTGTACACACAAGTTTGATCATGCATTTGATGATGTTAAACCACAAAAAGCCAAAGGTCTAAACACTCCAATGTTTTTATTTCATTTTCACAGGCCGAGAAAACACTCAGGTTTCAGGAACATTGCTTTCAATAATTGTTTAGCGTTTAGACCGTTGTTTTAGAGGAAACCATAGGTCTTAATGGTTAAACAGATTTGTTCTTTCAGTTGCTCAGTGCATTGCTTTATTTTCTGTTTCTTCAAACTGGACCAACATCTGACCATGAGTAAGAAGCTCGTAAACCCTTCAAACAGTCCGAACTAAACCTTTGAACACCAGCAGAGTAGTTTAGAGGCTCATTTGTACTCAGTTTACACAGTAAAGAGGTGTGTCTGTCTGAAATGTCCAGCGTCACCGCCTTCATACCTCTATGTTAATTAACAGAACGGCCAAATACCACAAAGAAGAGTAAACTTTTTTTGAGAGAATCAAGTCAACAACAAACATGATGATGACTGGAGGTATTACTCATGTTAATATTGAGAAGGTTTAGTTGTAAACATGTCTATGTACTTATTACTTTCTTTTGTTTAAGACATAGGTTTTTGCTCCAAACACATACATGTGTTATATAGAAACATATAGAAAACTGAAGACATAATAAACACCATTGAACTAAACATGTCTGTAGTTTTTCACCAACACACACACACACACACACACACACACAGTCGCTCGTTCCATTTCTGGAAATTATCCTCTTCGGATCTCAACACTGCCCCCCCATGGTTCCTGGTGGTATTGCTCCATATTCTCCATTTGGGTTCACATCTGCGAGCTCCCAGGGGATGGACAGAAGAAGAGAAATAATGAAGAGAATCATTTCCAAAATGGCCAGATTTTTCTAAAAGTGCCTGTGTGAGCTGGGGAAAAACTACAGACATATTTACTACAACGAACAGTCTCAGTATCAGCATCCTCTGTTGTCAGCATGTATGTTATTATCAACTTTCTTCTTCTCTCAAAAAACTCCACTCTTCTTCATGGTATTTGGCCAGTATGTTAATTCAGAGCAGCGCCCTCTGGTGGATTGATCGCCAAACGCTCATTCCAACAAAATGGACACTATACATAGTACATACATATACATATACATATTACTATAAAAGGCAGTGAGTGACATTTACACCTCTGAAACAGACGTACATATTTATGCCAGTAAAGTCAGCATAAATGGGCCTTAACGCTGCTTTAATCTGAGCATATCTGAATATCAGATTCTGTTGCTTACAGTAAGTGATACAGTGATACGTGGTGGATGAAATACACAACACACCCGCTCAGTATCTGCATCACTAGTTTACATGTGTGTGTAAAAACAAACAAAAAAAGCCTATGCATTTTAATATAGAACGTCCACTGTTTAATGGAAAGGTTATTTTGTATGAAAACAAGGTTTACAGTAAATAAACACATTACATTATATTTCTAGTGATTTCTGTTAATGATGTGACTCAATGTATTAGTAGGTTTGAGTCTCTGTAAATTTAGTTAGCATCCCTTTATGGAGGTGAATGTTTCATTAAGAAGTGGAAACGTACAAATACAATGTTCCAGAAGACGAACACGTTTATACTTTTATAATTTTGTGAATAATTTTACGTATAGTGATCTAATGTTTCGTCATACTATTATGATTAAAACTTTGTGTAAAAGCTGGACATCATCTGTTGAACAAAAGAAACAAAGAGTTAAAAAGTTGTAATAATAAACTAGAGTTATTTGAGTTTTATACATGGGAGAAAAACACACAAACACAGCCTGGTTTACATGGAAACGGACTCATCCCATAATCCACCCGTTCTATCACTGCATCACTTCCTTCACGGCTCCCGTACTTTTCACCACACATATTTGTACAATTGGTTTTCTATGCAACAAAGTAAAGCTGGGCTCGACGTTCCAGCACGTTGTGGAACCGTAGTTCATCATCACAGACCAAAAGTGTGGTTGTCTCCGATCAAAAGGCCATGAGGGACGAGGCTGGTCCTCTCCTCAAACACGTGACACTACGCAGTTACACAAACAAAGGGAAAAGTGGCAATTTTAGTAGTGATTGTTGTCAGTAGGGAGAATCTCCTACCTTTAAGAAGATGTCGTCAGATGAAAAGAGTAAACCCCCTGCGTGTGTTTGGTTCTTCACAAACAGCTCCCTGCTTCTTATGTTATTTTTCTTTGCACCAGATGCTGAGAACTTCCTTTTGGGGGATAAATGTAGTGCATAGTGTAACTTTTTTTTTTTTTTTTTTTTCCCATGTGTTGTAAAATGAATATCTAGCGACGTTATCACGACACTAATGTAGGGCTGAAGTAGCCAGTAAAGAGGGGAAGGTTGCAGTCGGTGACAGTTTACACCGAGGTCATGTGCAGTGAAAACATGCCTTCATTTTTCAGAAGGAAACCATCCTGAGCTGCTAGCTGTCCAATGAGAATCTATACTGTCATAGTGAAGCACTTTCTGATGTCTTCTTATTCCTTTTCAGTATTGATCTGTTGTGGATGCTACGTTGTTTGTTCAGTATATGTTAGTTTACCAGCTGTATTGGTATGAATACTTTTCTTTTAACAGCTCTTTCATTATTTAGCCTTAAATAGCCGTTGTAGTGTCTTTGAGATTGAAATATGACCTTTTGATCGTATTGTTTTTGAAATATCAATAGTTTACAGAGACTTTGGAAATGGATATCTGTATAAACAATAGTGTAGGGCTGGGCGGTCGGATCCAAAACATTCATATCAGCAGAACATGTGGAGAAGTATCACATTCAACGACATATCATTATTCTGCCGGTTTTTGGAGTGAAATATGAAGAAACCAGATTACGTTTTTAATTATACATAAAAATATGCAATAAAAATGTCCATTTCGTTTATTTGATTCCACTTAGATTTACAACATGAAATCAGAATAAATAAAATGAGCATCATCTGCCTTTTTTTTCAACATTGGAGCAAGTGTTTTGTCGATGTGAACAAAAGACATGTATGTAATGTAGAATTATGTCAGAGCCACTGAGGAAACATCACAATATAAACACAGTGAGATGTGACCTGTCGTGGGTTTATCGCTCAGCCCTACAGTAGTGTGTCTTTTGTTTTTGTTCTTTTAGAATTAGAATCAGATCCTATTAAACCGTAGTTGAATTCGATCAGAGATAAAGCGGTATTTGTCAGCCACGTTGCTGTGTTCGCGTTGATCTCCTTGAGATCTGAATGACATCAAACTTATTTTTGAAGTTTGCATTTACCCTGTTGTATTAAAAAAAAAAAGACTAAAGTCTCTTTTCCCAACAGAGAAGTTGTTGTTAACTTGCTACTGGTCCTGATTCCATGTAAATCTGAAATTCAGTGACAAATTGCCCACATTTTACAGTGTCAGCTCTGCAGAGGTTGTTGAGCAACACATTTACACCAGTGGATGTTTAACTGTATTTATTGTGTACGATAAATGTGAAATAAAGATAGCTTAAATGAAACACAAATGAGCGTTTCTGATGTTTTCTGTTGATTGTGAACATTTTAAATGCGGCGGATCAAGAGTTCAGATCCTTTACTGCACAAAAACTGATCAATACTCCAATATGAATACAAGTTGACAATACAAGTTTTAATTCACAAAGTGAGTTCTACTATTATCTTATGTTTTTGGATTTAACTTACTGGAGCATTCAGGTGCATCTTACATTTGACTGCTGTACATACAGTATTTAAGGTTGATCTTGTTGGTAGTTTGATTACCAATGGTGAAAAATGAAGTAAACAGGACTTAAAAATAAATAAAGTATATCTTAAGTATACGACAGCAACTTTAAGTACATGAGAGAAAGATAATGTCTGTACATATAAATATATAAAATGTCCTGCAAGCTCTAATAAATGTGAAGATGTTGATAAAGTAAATACTGAATAATACAGATGAAAACATACATCAGAGCAGTGGTGTCAAATTGATTTCAGTTCAGGGGCCACATACACCTGTTGGCTGTGTGTCCGCGGGGAATCAGTCATCAGGGACCATGTGGACAGGTGTGTGTTTGTGTGTGTAAGACAAAGGAAATAGTGATTGACTTCCAGAGGAGATCACTAAGGAAAGGCAGGAGTCCATCCGAACCGCTGTCAGAATACAACAGTGTAGCTCTGTGGGGTTTGTCTGACACACTGCTAGTCTACTTCCTATATAAATGTGTATACAGCCTATAGAGTTTGAATACTTACTATTTTTTTGTTTATTTTTTTTCACTACATACATATGCACGCACATTTTTTTGCACTTTTTAATAAACAATGTGCAATAACTACTGTACTTCCCTTTCATTGTCCTCTGCACCTACCCAGGTATGTACGAGGGTAATTCAAAAAGTTCTAAGACAAATGCCATAAATTCAAACTGAGTCAAACTAGTTCAACAAAATTC
>JAPQRQ010000007.1:11313579-11333720 GCA_037367365.1 Apogon talboti | reverse complement strand
GCTGTGGTCTTAAACTTTTGATTGGCTGATGAACAGCCTATTTCAGTTTAATTGTTGTTTTCAATAAATTGCTTACTCAAATTTTTGTTTGGCTCACTCCCATTTCTTTTTGCAGTTTGAAACTTTGATCAGGTGTGTGTGTACTTAAAAAAAGATATGTATTAATCTTTTTCCAAACCCAAACCAAAATGCTCACATTGACTAACCCTAAAACCTTACAGGAGTCAGGATGTGAACTCTGATGTCAAAGTCTGTTTTTTCTTTGACCAAATGACACTGATATTTATACCTATCTGTAGTTTGTAGAAACAAACAGTAGCATGTTTCTGGCGATCGGACTGTGATCAATGATCTGATTATCAAAATCATGTGTAAAGTAGAATCTGTTTTATTCTGACTGTTTTTATTTTGACAACATTTTGGGATAAATTGATGAGGTGCTGTCATGTTGTCTCTGAATGTGTCATTAAAAAAAAACCAACAGAACTAAATCTAACACAGACGTACAGCGTCCACGTCCACAGACGCAGTCAAAGGAAAACGCTCCCACATCTCACATCTGGAAACTAAATGAATGTTTGACATTTCATTGCCTTTCAGTTTTTTTTTCTCTCCACATCACGGCTGAACATTGGACGACTTACAAAAAAAAAAAAAAAAAAAAAAAGAAAAAAAAACACTGCGCAGAAGTGAGGGTTGTGTATGGTTGCCATGACAACACAAGTACGACGAGAAGCGGACAGAGGGTTGGTCACTGTGTGGACAAACAAGACGACACCGAAGCATCGTCATGACTTTAAAAAAAAAAAAAAAAAAAAAAAATCATAACGATGGCTGACAGTGTTCGATGTCTCCACAGTAACAAACGGAATGATTCACTGTGGGTGTTTTTTTTTTTTTTTTTTTTCCCCATGATGCTTTGTGAGTTTGCGTTCAGGCGTCGGAGTCGTCGCTGCTGTCGCGGCTGATCTCGATCTGCAGACTCGGCAGGTTGTCCAGGCGGCTCTTCTTCATCTTGTGCGACAGTCGCTCCTGTTTCTGTTTGATCATGGCGCCCCACATCCTCTGCAGCGTCGAGTCGTCTTCCTCTTCCTCCTCCTCTTCCTCCTCCTTTTCTGCGTGTCCCTCGCCTCGTTTCCTGCTGGTGGTCCTGCTGCCGCTGACGCCACCGCTGCTGCTGCTGCCGCCGCTTCTCCCGGAGGAGAAAAGGCCGGAGGGCTGTCGGTCGTGGTGTCCGGAGCTGCTGTCGTCGTCTGCGGATCCCAGTCGGCTCCACAGGCCTGGAGGAGAAAGGGAAAGAGTCAACGTCTCCAACATGACCTTAACATCGACCAAAACCTCAAGAAAAGGGGATCAGAGGGTGAGACACTCACTCTCCTGAAGTTGCTTTTTAAACATCTGGAAGGGAGTGGGTGTCACACACGGCTTATATTCACTGACTTCTCTTCTGCTTTTAACACAATTCAACCGCACATTTTAACCCAGAGACTTTTAGAGCATTTTAACTTGAGTAATAATCTTGCGAGCTGGATTTTACATTTTTTAACAGATAGGACACAGAGGGTCAGAGGAAATGGTTTTTTTTATCTTTTTATCTGTGCTCCTCCACCGGCTCACCACAAGCCCTGTTATTTATTCTGAACACCAGTATGTGTCAGAGCGTTTTTAAGAATCAGTTTATTTTAAAACATTCTGATGATTCTGTGATTGGAACAGAAAACAGTCACAGTCTTGTCACTGACAACTGTCTGGTGGTGTGAGGACTGACACCTACGGCTCAATTATCCAAGACCAAAGACATGGCCGTTGATATTACAGGGTTCCTACACATTTTTCAAGGTCAAATTCAAGCACTTTTGAAGCACTTTTAAGGGTCATTTTCAAATTTTGGGGTAAAATACATATCTATAAGAATACATACACTCATGATCATTTTTGTCCACTTTTTATCACGATGTACATTGTGTTATGCTCTAAACATCTACATTTATGTTTCATAATAGCAAAAAAACTTAGAAATTCAAAAAGAACACAAAGTTTTATCCAAAAACAGAGAAGCCACTTGGCGTTCTTCAGGCACACTGGCACCGAGCCAAAGATTAAGATAAACATGTACCTGGAGTCGACCTGAGAAATGTTCTTTTTTGACACAAAGTTTTATTTTTCGAAATGAATCAACTCTCTGTAAGTAGCTTTGGCTTAAGTTAATATTAAAAATAAATAGATAAGTCACATCACAGAGTTATAATTGCAAGCACTTAAACTGAAATTCAAGCACTTTTCAGACCTTGAGAAACACAACATTGAAATTCAAGCATTTTCAAGGATTTCAAGGACCGGTACGAACCCTGATTTTAGAAAAAGTGCCAATATATTGTACCTGAGCCCATCATAATAAAGCAAAAAGTAATTGAACAAGTTAAATCTTATAAATATCTGGGGACTATCATCGACTCCCTGAATTTTATAAATTAAACTGTGCAGCTGTGAGCAGGAATGGACACCAGCGTCTGTTCTGTCTGTGGAAGTTGTTTTGTTTCCATATTGACAGGACCGTAATGACATTTTTTTTAGCGTGCTTTTATTGAGTCGGTTTTAACTTTCTCACTTGTGTCATGGTTTGGAAACCTTCCCCTAAAATAAAGGAATTCACTGAACCGGATCCTTAAATGGTCTGGGGTCACAGCTGTGCCTTGAGTCGCTGTACACCAGGCCGTTCCAGCGGTTGACCAGCTCCATGTCAGCTGATGACTGCCATCCCCTGGACAGAGAGTTCCTGCTGCTACCATCCGGACAGAGATTCAAAGTCCCAAAATCGAGGACCACTCACTACAGGAACAGCTTTATTCCTGCTGCTATTTCTCTTAAGTGAGTCTTGATGCACTTTACGTCCTTTCTTGAGGTCTGTCTTATTTTAAAGTGGTCTTAACCTATTTATTATTTATTGTCCTTTGTATCATATCATGTTTTTATATTTCTACCAAGCTCTTAACAGGTTTAATATTGGCATTTTAGTGATATTTAATGACTTTTATTTCTTTTAGTCTGTTTTAACCCTGATCAGTGAGCGGCTGGTGTACCTGTCAATGTCTTTGGTCTGTGCTGTTTTTAATCTGTCCTCTGGATGTGTCCTGTGTTTGGGATGTTTGTGTATAACATTTGAGATGCCCTCTCCGAATCTATAACCTGTATGAACATAAAAACTTAAGCTTAACCCTTTAACTGCAATCTCTCCTGCGCTGCATTTTGCACTTTACAGCATTCACATTACTGGAACTCCTGAACTGTTTTCACTATCCACAAAAATTCAAACAGCAGCTGAAAGCTGAGATCCTGAGCTTTCCCACACTATATAACACTTTACGGCAGCAGTGTGGGACTCTATTACAAACAGAAAGGAAGTGTTTCAGAGACTTCCACCCAGGTTGAAAGTTAACTTTTGAGAATTGGCAAAAAAGACATTCTCTTGACACTTTTATTGCAAAGAAAACATGAAGACACCTAGGTGGCCTGTAATAGCAGTCTTAAAGGGGTTAATTGATATCAAGTACTCCAAAGTCCTTATTTATTAGTTTAGAATAGAGATAAACTCCCAGAGCAACATACTTTTGATTCATATTTAGGCAGGATTCTAGGGTACACTAGGTTTTATTTTGGTGTACGAGGGTAATTCAAAAAGTTCTAAGACAAATGCCATAAATTCAAACTGAGTCAAACTAGTTCAACAAAAGAAGGAATAAAGTTTTTTTTTAATGTGTCTTAGAACTTTTTGAATTACCCTCGTAAATAGTAGTCTGTGCCGCAAATAGTTCACTGATGATGACTTTTCTGTTTTTTTAGTTGAATAAAGTCCAAATTGTCTGACTTGCATGAGCATAAATCAGTTTCGGTGACTCGTACCTGTCTTTCTGTCTTTGGATGAGTTTGAGAAGAGGCTTCTGCTGTTTTGGCTGACCACGCCCAGTCTGCGGTGCACGTCTCTGATTGGCTCTCTGACTGGAGGCGTGTCTCTCAGGGAGACGGGGGAGGGGGAGCGTCGTCTGTCGGGGGAATAACGCCTCTTCCCAAGACGCTGCCGTACGTCTGAAAACGTACGATTAGTTTAAAACTTCTTCCTGGTTTTTAATGACCTGTCTGTTGGGTTTTTATTAATGGCCTACTGACCTGTCTTCCCGCTGGACGCCACTGGGGGGGGCTGTCTGTGCTGGTTCAGGCCCTGTCTCTTCTCCTCCAGCAGCTGCCGCACGTCGGTCACTTTACCAGGAGACGTGGACTTCCTGCTCTGAGACCCTGAACCTCCGATCCGGTTCCTGCTCCGAGGAGAAGCGTCAAAACAAAAAGTAAATATAAATACTGCTGATAAACAAACCGACTTTGGACTAAAAGGGATTTTAATAACAATGATTTTTTGTTAACATTGTCAACACTAGATCCTCAGACAAAGTTAAGTCATGAGTCATTACAGAAATAACACACAATACAAGTTTATTCCAGGAGCAAAGTTCATTTTGCCAAACAAAATTCCTCCAAATGTTAAAAAAAACTTTAGACTTTACACCACATAGGGCATCCAAATTAAAAGTGTCTACTTCTGACATACACTAGTTAACTGAACAGATTATTTCCAACTGACCGGATGCTCTTGAGGTGACCCTCCAGCTCGTCGGCGTACATTGTCATCTTCTTGCTCTTCTTCGGTGACGGGGTGGAGATCATCTTCAGCTCCAGGTCGTAGTCCATCTCGTCCGACTCCGACCACGGAGACGGGGAACGCTCAGCCCGGCTCTGAAGCCCCGCCCCCAGCGACCGCGAGCCGCCACCCCTGTCTCCTCGCTCCCTGTACTCCACCACCCGGTCGTCTGAGTCCATGTCCTCGTCTCCGTCCTCTTCCTCCTCCTCCTCTTCCTCTTTGATGGGCTCCTCGGGCAGGTTGACCAGGTCAGCTGAGGCACAGAAGAAAAAAAAAAAAAAGGCTCAAAGCAACGGATGACATGGAGGTAAACATGGAGCTAAATATGAAAATAAATGTTAAGAGTCTGGGTTCAGGTTTTATTTAACCTCCTAAGACCCAAGAAAGCCACAAGTTTTTGAGTTTTGGTTTTTTTTAATTAAATAATTGCTTATATTGGAAACATGTTGCAACAGTTTCTTCAGATGCATTCTTAAAAATTTTTATTGACTGTCATTTGCGGTGGACAGTTGTTTTTTTTTTTTTTTGTATAAAGCTGTGAATTTCTTGTCCTCACATGTGGACAGAGGGTCTTAGGAGGTTAAACAGAGAAAAAATCCAAGCAAACAGGAAGTCCAAATAAATCCAGTGTTACCATGAATATCAACTATTTACTGCATGTGTGACTGATAATTAGAGCAGAGCTGCAGCAGCTGGTTAATTAACCTACTAGTCAAACATAAAGTAATTAACCTTCAACTATTTTAATAATCAGTAAATCAAGTTCTGTATTAGTAAAAAAGCCAAAACTCTACAGACATCTTTATCAAATGAGAGTATTCTTTATCACATCTGATATGAATATATATATTTTTTAGATCCATGTCCTAAAGCAGCAGCTGAGGTTTCAGCGTTGACGGCTCTTAATGTCCTCTGCTCAAAAACGCCCTCACCATACACTGCGTTTTCCTGCTGAACTCAGTTGAGAATAGTTCAACTTTTGGAACAATGCACATCAGTGACACTTCTGTCAAAATGATGACAGTTAGGATTTCAGGGGAAACTGGTCATGGCATCACGTGGCTATTTATTTTACTTGTGTGTCTCCATAAACTTTGTGAATGGATATAAAAATATTAATGGAAATAAAACAAAAACAAGTGAAAAAAAACAAGTGCTCACTGATATCCTGTCTACCCAGGGATTAATATTGAGTAACTTTCAATCTTTTCAAAAATTTGTCCAAAGGCACATGCAAAGAACATGTGTGTTGAATCTGAAAAGCATTGGCTGAACAGTCTTGATATATATCTCAGACAGACAGTGTATATCTATACACCCTCTGGGGCAGGCAGAGTATAAAAAATGTTTTTCATTTGCATAATGCACAAATCACAAGCATGTTATTCGCTAATGACTATTAAATCAAAAGGGATCATCGTTTCCAGCTTCCTTTAACAAATCATAATATGCATATTTTAGACCCAGACGACCCCATGAACCCACACACTATTAAAATTCTCTACAGACTGATGCCCTGTCTTTACTAATGCACACATTTCATACAGCTGATATTTTTCCTCTTATCCACATAGAAATGGTATTTTAAGTCCCAAAAATGTGATTTTTACATCTCCAGTTTGTGTGTATCTGTGTGAACAGGGAAAACAATGGTATCATGTCTTTGTGTTATGAAGCTGCACCTGAAACATCGAACCTAGACCTGTTGTAGATCGAGGTCAGAAATCCACATCATGTAGAGTAAATCATATTTAATTTTTATTCTAATTCTTTATTTATATAATTATCAAATTTCTTATTTTTCTCTCTATAATTCGTTTTCCACTGGTTTGTGGTCTCGTTCTCTACCTGTCTTTTTCTCTGCACTTTCTTGTTGTATTTGCTGCTGTCAACTGTGAAATTTCTCCACGGTGGGATCAATAAAGTCATATCTTATCGATCTTATCTTCTAAACTTCAACAACCAGAACCACCACTGAAGGTAAATTAAGTTCATAACTGAACTTGTTGCTGCTCCACCTTCAGACATGGTTTGTCTGAGTGTGTGTACCAGTTTGTTGTTGTCTTTTCGTTGTCATGTGAACAGAGATATTGTGTAAAGCTAAGGACATATTGATGTTTCTTTTTGTTTTGATGGCGGAAGAAAATATCTGTGTTGGTGTGGACATGAGATGAGATGAGACTTCAGGTGCATGTGTGTGTGATTACCTGAGTGTCGGTGTGTGTAGGGCGGAGTGTGTCCCATACTGTCTCCAATCAGAGGCTTCTTACTCTTGATGACGTCTCTCTGGATCCTGCGGTTGTGATACCTCCTCTTCCTGAACACACACAGGCACCAAGACACTCAACAAACAAACGCAACACATTAAACTCACGCTGGATTTCCAAGGCGTCTGTGACTCACCAGGAGTTACTGAGGATTCCCTTCATGCCTCCATAGTTGGGGTTTCCGTACTTCATGTAGTATCTGCTGCGACGAGCAGCGCCCGGCTCCTTCTTATCGTCTGAACGGTGAAATCATAAACAGACGTTTACAGATGAGTGAGTTCTGGCCAAAAACGTTGTGTTTCAATAATTAGTGACGGAGCAGAATGGGTCATTGTGCTGCTCACTGTGTGTGTGTGTGTGTGTTGATGTGTTTTTCACCTTGTGTTGCGAAGCGTAGGAACAGTTTGTTTCCTTTGAACGGTTTGATGGCAGGTCGCAGGTCGTTTCTGAACAGAGATTCTCTCTCGGTTCCTGACAGATCGTCCACCTGACACGCAAACACATGATCACAGTTATTGAATCAGGAACCCAGCCTTTACTATGTATCCAAGGCCTATTAGAGGAGCTTCACTAGCTTTTAACTGACAATAGAATAGAATACACAGAATACATAGAATAGACAGACAGATAGATAGATAGTCTGTTCCAAGTAAAAACAAAAATTTCTCTTTTGACACGGCTGTTAGACAAAGTTTAAAACCCACACCCAGGTATTAAACACACCCAATTCAATAACACACTATAACAGACAGAAACAAGTAACAGATAAAGTAACTAAAAACATGTTGCTGTCTATTTTGTATCTTTAAGAACAGCTATTTCAGAGGGGATGAAAGGTTTTTTGTTTTTCTGACCAGTGGGTTCTGTAGCGTCTGTCTAATGGCAGCAGCATCAAGGAGTGTTAGAAGGGATGGGAGGGGTCCTCAGTGATGAGGGTGGCTTTCCTCGTCACTGAGCGTCTATACAGTTCACACAGAGGGGGTTGGGCTGTTTGAGTCATTTTACTGGCTTAGTTTATTATTCGGGATAGTTTTGTTTTGTGTTTGATGGTGAGGAAGTTGAACCAGGTTCAAATGCTATAAATGAGGATGGATTCAATGAGTGACTTCAATAAAAATGCTAAAATCAACACAGACACTCATGAGTCCAATCTTGCCAGAGTTAGAGAATCAATGTTAAATTGTAATTATAACAACAGAACCCTAAATGTTCTGTAACACCACTGTGTGTCTATTGTTGCAATATTTTTCAGTCAAATCAACTCCAACAAGTTTTCTGCCGGTTCAGTGAGTGTGTTTGTTGCTGTTGTATCTGAGTTAACAAGTGAAAACACCAATATCCTGATTAGCAGTATGTGGTGGAGGTGGTGGTAAAATTCCTGCTTTTGTCAGGTATAAAATGGGTTATCTTGCTCTACTGTGTATTCCAACTCCGTAAGACAGACAAGTTCAAGACTTTCTTCTCTTTTCTGATGAAAAGGCTGTGGCATGCTCGGTGAAGAAAATGTCTGTTAATGTTGTATTCGTTCATCACTGTCACACTAGGTTGGCATGACATTACACTGTCTTTGAACAGCCTCTGACAAAAGACAGCTTTTTATTGACTTTGACTTGATTTATTTTTATTTGAGGATGTTGTGGACCAGAGGGAGAGAGTCCATGGGCCAGTTTTGACCAGTCTGGGTAACTCATCTTCCTCAGAGACCCTCTAACTTTCTGCCCATCAGGTCCCAACAAGGACCTTCAATGAAAGTGTCATTATGCATTTTGAGCCAATATCTGAGTAAGTGACCACAGACACTGACCTCAGTAAGAACAAAAACAACGCCATGGTACTGAAAACCCAGAATTGGATTAGATCTTGAGTAAATTCAGGACAGACATGAACCCCAGCTGCTGCTGTTGTTATTCTGATCAATAACTGATCAGATGTCTTTGTTTCTGTGATGACCTCTGACCTGCCCGTGCTCCGTCTTTGTCTTCGTCTCTGCGTTTCCGTCTTTAGCCTCCTCGTCGCTCTTCTTCACCGTTTCCTCCTCATCCACCTCTCCCTCCTCCTCTTCATCATCATCATCCTCGTCATCTGACCTTTGACTCAGTCGACCTGTCACATTGCACACTAAAGGTCAACCCCGCTGATTGACAGTTTGAACTAAACACAGTGTGTGTGACCTCTGACCTTTACTCTGTTCCCCTGGCTGGCTGCTGCTTTCTGTCTCCGTGGCGACAGCCTCAGGGTCGGGCATCCGGCTGGTGTTGATGAGCGCTCGGACACAGGTGTCATCATCTAGCCAGACCACGTTACCTAGGAGACCATCAGGTGGACTTAGACACAGAGCAGAGGTGTAACAGTGTTTCACAGCAGAGTCTGATCCGTCCACAAACTGAACCATTTCCACAGAATCAAACACACCAATTTCTATTTCTATCAGGTTAGAGTCTGAACATTGGAAACATGACCCAGTTATCCTTTAAAGGCTTTTTTTGGCCCCCATATCCTGTCCCTGTGTGTCACTATGGTCGTATAAAATAGAGTGAATGAAAATGAAAGCAGATCATCTCAACGATCTCACAGCCAGGAAACTGAGATTACAAGTCATGCAAACTGACAAAGCTCCAACGTTTGACATGAAGCTTCAGGTAATATTTTACATCTAGAAACAAACTGGTACACAATGTCGAAGAAAGAGGAAGCATTTCAGAGAATCTGGCAACCCTTGGTTAGGCTGATTGAAAAATCAAAGCAGGTGGTGCTCACAGGATGTATCGTCGATCCACTCGATGTGAGCCGGTGGATATTCTTTAAAATATCCAAACACGTCCTGTGTGCTCATGTCGTCCACTCCGATCATGTAGATGGCCTCCAGACGCAATTTGGGAATCGCTGCCACCACAGAAGAAAAACGGAGTCAATAATAGACGAGGAGAAGATATTAAGGGCTGCTGCTGACCTTTGACCTTCTCTCACCTTTCTTCATGATGTCTCTGTCGAGGAAAACGTTCCTCTGGCCAACGCTGACCTCGCCGTGGAAATGAAAACGCCTCGCTCGTTTCTCTTTCCTCTCGATCGCCTCCTGATGAAAACAACGTGTTAGCTTGTCAGTTTGTAAACGTCAGAATTCATGTGAAGTGGTTCTGTTGTGGGTACAATGAGAGAATAGTTGAACACTGTTGTTTCTCATTAAGGGTTTTAATCTCCTGCCTGTGGCTCTGATGTTACTCTGATGTGCTCTATTTGCCGTGGCAGCTGGAGCTGGAGACACCTGTCTGCACATGGATGTTAGTCTCACCTTTGAGGTGACGTCGATCCCAGTGATGAACGCCCCAGCTTTGTTCTCATAACGTCTACTTGTGTCCTACAAAACAAAATAAACATAACAACCACGTGACACAACAGTAATGATAATCACAGTGATGTAACTGTTTATATTACAAGGTCATATAAAATATATATATAATATTGTAATCATATTCAATGAAGATCAGTTGCTACAATTAATGCAATATTATCTATTTACTGAAAATTACACACATTTCTTTGATTTGTACAAAAAGCTTCAATATTTTCATCTTGCTGAAGACCTCAGATACCACTCATTTACTCATTTATTTTGATGTAATGTTGTGAAAGCAAAATAAGCACTGTGTGTTTTCTCATGTCTTTTACACTGTCATCTTTTACAAATAATTTAAAACCACGACCGTCTAGTTTGTCCTACTTTCTGTCACAACAATCAGCCCACACATGAAAGAAACAAGGATTTGCCATTGATTGAGAAAACACTGACTTCAATAACTTTTAACTCTCATCACTACAAACATTCACAGTAACACGTCAGTGCACAAACAGTCCAGTACAGTTTGAGAGGATGTGGTTGAGAGAGCAGATATGTCACTGGAAACACCTTAAAATGTATATTAAGAGGAAGAACCACTTGACTGAACGTGTTCCTAAGAGCTGCAGGTGTTTATTTATACACTGGATCTGGTCTGTATTGACATGTTATTGGCTATTCGTGTCGTTGTTCTGAATACGAATCTTCCATTCGGAGAAGGATTACGCCAGGCTGGTATTCTTTAATTCATATTTTTCGAAAACAGCAACATAATCTACAAGGAATTAAAACCTGTGCTTAAAGTTGGTGTCTTTTATTGTATGTTTATGAGCCCAGTAAAGCGCCATTAGGGGTGCAGACATTAGACATAAACATATGCTAAAAACAAAGCTAAGTTAGCTCTAAAAATGCGCCGCTCTAACCGAGGATGGTACGTGTGCCGTAATCCACAAAAATATTTCAGTTACTTCCATCCATTTACGGAATTTGGACGATGTTTAACATAAATTCGCGGTGTAAAGAGTGGAGTTTCGTGGGTCGACCTCCATATACACACCGCACGTGAGGAGGCTAGCAGCAACAAGTGACGGAAATAACAGCCGAGAACCGTCAAACAGCTGTTAAACTGGCCGATTATCCACCGAATAAACACAGTAAACAGCGGCCAACCAGCTCAGCCTAACAGTCCTCCAGCCACAGCTGCGGTGCTAACATCACGTCCTCAGCGAACCGGGAGTCGACGTTCCATGTAGCCGACCGTCCCCGCAGCCCCGGCAGCCGCAGAAGACGCGAGTCCCCGGTCTGACAGGGCCTAGCCCGGACACTCACCGGCAGCAGCTCCTTCAGGGAGCGGTTCACGGAGATGTCCTCCGGCTCCAGCTCTCCCTCCTCCACCTCCATCGGCTCGGCTTCGCGGGCATCACGGTCCGACTCGGAGTCTGAGTCTGATTCCGAGCGGTCGGAGCCGCTGTCTGATTTCACCGACACCCGTAGGCTTCGCACAGCCGCCATAGCTCCGCGAAACAACGGCTGCGGTTGTTTTTGTCACCCGGCAATATTCTGGGTCCTCCAGCGTCTTCTTCGTCTACGGTCAAAGAGGCGTCTTAGCGAAGCATTAGCGCCTCCTGCTGGACACTTCCCATTATATTCTAATTATTTTATCATAATTATTTTAATACATGAAATGAAAGAATGGCAAAGGATAGAATGTTAGGAAAAGTAGTGTTTGGTAAATTCAAGGCTGTATAAAATAAAATAAAAATGTATATTGATAGGAAAATAACATAAAATCACATAAAAGTAAAAATAAATCAAGCAGAAGTTTATTCTATACATAATGAAAAGTCAAATCAAGCAGGTGTGGAAAAAAAAAAAAATAAAATAAAGGATTTGCCCTTATCCCTGTAATGTAAGAGATTCATAATGATAAAACAAACTTACGAGGGTATTTTTCACCATCCACACCCATAGGAGGGGGGTACAATCTGTAATATCACCACTAGATGTCGCTAAATATCACACACTGAACCTGGAATGAAAATTTACAACACACAGCCCAGCACACACAAATCAAAGTCTGCAGAAATTTTATGACATCATATTTTATGTCAGAATCACAGAAATGTCCATCAGGATGCAGGAAAAATAAAAATAAAGAAATATCGGTGTTATTTATGCTACATATGTCTCCCCTTCAAAATAAAAGCCTACATAGCTTCTCTGATGATGATTATTATTTTTATTACTCTTATTTTTCAGAAAAGTTGAGAGAGAGAAAGTCTTTACACCTGAAATCTGAGTGAGACGGGAGATAAGAAAAGACTTTGTGCTTTCAGTGCAATCAAGACGATTAGTATTCAGTTAGTGCCCTGTACATATTTAATATTTAACATCCAGAGATTTTAGTTGTTTTAGTGCAAAATAAATGTCAGTTTTTGCATCAGATGGCAGTTCAGTTTCATCATATACACAGTTTAAAACACAGTTAGTCATTTTTAACAGAACTCTGAGTTCTGTGGATAATAATCAGAATCTCTTGTAATAATAAAAACAACAGTTTGTTGCCAGTGGTATGTAAATAAGAGACTGATGTGTTTCAACACAGAGATGTCATTTAAATCTGTCCAAAAGTCACCTGTTCAGACTCAAAGCAGCTTTAAGGCAAACGATTGCACGTCACTCAGAATTCACTTCTCCCAGTTCACTTTTTGGAAAAAAAAAAAAACAAAAAACAAAACTGATGGTCTCACTGCTTTGTTTAATTACAAGGGGTAGGTGACAAAATAATAATATGAAATGACATAATTTAATCATATAATTTTATATTATAAGAATTTTCCTTGGAGATCAGTGGCTGTAATTATTTAAAAATATATAATTACATAGACAAAAGAAATGTGTATATTATATTAATTTCTTTGGGTTTGGATTTATTTTGTTCACAGTGTCAAACAAAACACTTGATTCAGTGCTTTCATATTATAGAAGAACTCAGAATGCCTTCATCATATCATATATCATATATCATATCATATCATATCATATCATATCATATCATATCATCACCCACCCCAGGGATTATTATAATTATATTTCTACATTTTCATTCAGGAATGTGAATTAAAAGTTAATTCCAGGAGAAAACCAGTCATTTTTTAGACAATATCGGCCTTAAGGTCTGCTCAGCATCTGATCGATCAAATAATCGATCAAGTTTTACCACTGCTAACTGTCCAACTCTTTAATGTAAATCACTGATTGATTGATCGATTGATTTAATCAATCAGGTCTGATTCAGGAGTTTGGTTTTTAAGCATCAATGAAATTACTGAAGAAAAAAGACAAGGAGAGATTTAGATATCTCCACATAACACAGAATCCTACATTTCCCATATTGCCTTTCAATATATGCATTAAATGTCAACATGACGACATCATACAGTGTTCCAGCAGCCAGAGAACTCCAATGAGTAGACATCTGAAGTTAATTCAACACGGAAAAAAACACATATAAGCAAAATGCCTACAACTACTACAACTCCCAAGGTGCATTTCAGGAAACACCCATTTACAGAGCTCTCCTAGTTCTACAAAGTCCACTTGGTAGAACAAGAGAGAAACCTTTTCTCCTTGGCAACAGCAGCTGAGGCTCATGGGTAGAGCTGGACGATAAAACATGATTTCATCACGATTATTATCAGGATGTTATATTGTATCACAGTATCATATACAGTATATATTCTGCATACATACATTCACCTCATATTTTGTTTCAATGTGTTAGTCCTTTTTGATAACAATTCAGATTGCACTCATTTAATTAAATTAACAAAATAAGCACAAAATCACAAAACCAGACTAAAGCTGTGATTTGTCTTGTTTTGTCAGTAAAATCTGACATAACCCTCTGATCTTCTCAACCTTCCTTCAGGACCAAAAATGAGTCTTTTAACTTATATAATATGTATTGTATTTGCGACCACATCGTCCAGCCGTACTCATGAACAAGAATTCAATATATTAAATGGATGAAGCGCTCCTTTAAGAACAGAATGAATCAAATAAAAGCAGCATAAAAGGCCTTCAGAGACACAGCCAATAGAAACAACATCCATGTAAACGTGTGTTAAACTTTAAATAAACTCTTCATTAAGTCGCATTTGCTATGTTTTAGTGCACAGCCCTGCAGGTCTGACGGGAGTTTTGTGGAGTGTTTGTCCCTTCTGATCCTCAAACAGTTGTAGGTTAAAGGGTCAGTCCGGTCATTTTCTGCAAGAGTTATACTCATGAAATTCTCTGTACAGACAAACAGCAGCGGTGAATTCATCCGACATCTGTTACCTGATTTATCCTATTGGACACAGTTGGATCAGGTTTTGGTTTTGCTGTGTCAATTTATTTAAACCAGCTGAATTAACATTATTCATTATTCAGATTGTGTCAAATTAAACACTGAATACCATTTGTTTTACAGTAGAAACAAGACAATATGAAGAACATAATGAACAAACTAACAGAGCTGATTGTGTTTTATGAGCCGTGAAGTTGAAACCTACAACATGAAGGAGACTCTTAGTAGAGATAAGTGTGCACAATGAGTGTGTTTACCAGAAAGTTCAGGTATTTTTTGTGGTCACAACAAGTGGAGACAAAAGCTGACGTGTTGATGAAAAACACAGCTAACATGTAAACGCTGCAGAAAAATGATCAAGACAAAACTGATTACAGCGCTGCTTTAGTCTTGCATAGTCAGACCGATTTCCAGATTCTATTCCAGGTATTTTTTCTTCATTATTTTGTGTTTATTGACATATGTGTATTCAGCTTATATGTGCATTAGCGCCACCAAGTGGACTGGAATCAGTGCACGGTCATTCATGTGTTTAGACTGACTGCAAAAGTTTTTGGACACTCTTAAAATTTTACACAATCCCAAATATTATTATCAAAAATTTGCAGAAAAAATATTTTCTTTTTATTTGTTTCAAAAGCTGTGGCTGCATTAGACAAATAATTTTGCTATTTTTTTTTGTTTATTGTTAACAAGAAAAAAATAACAAAACTAAATCCTTGACAGTTTCAACATATCATTCCCTGGATGTGTTTCATTATCTTGTTGAAACATCCAGTTTTGACCTTGACCGAACGGAGCATGTGCAGAAGGGAGCATGTGGGTTTGGAGAATGGAACAATACTGGGCAGAGTTCAATGATGTAAGAGTGATTCTTAGTGTAATATAACACAAATGCATGGGGTGTCCAAAAAGTTTTTTCCACCTCTTGGTTAAATACAGTGTACTAGTTCACTTTGGTGTTTAGATTCACATCAGACCAGCTCAAAAGCCAGTCCAGTCCTGGTCTACTAATGCTGGTCCGTGCTGTGGAGCTCTACAGTCTGGAAAAACATCACCGAGCCTCGTTGTCAAACTGGGTCACATGTTTCTTCTTTTGGAAACAGAAGGGAGCTCTAGTTTTGTGGAGAGGCGAACTCCATTTTAGTTTTGTGTCTGAATCATGATGAATTCTGACATGTTAGACTTTCTATCAGGATGTCATGAACTGTCTCAGGCGTCTGTTGTTGTCTGCTATGTCACAGTAAACAACATAAAACGATGAAAATGATTCCTGACGGCCTGTGTCAGTCAGATCAGACTGGAATCGACACAGTGATGAAAACTGAAGGAGAGTCTCACTAAAATACTTGCAATAAATAATAAATAATCATTTTTTTGTGTCAATGTGCATTTTTTGAAGTACGTTTTGTTTTAATCTCACATACATTAAGAGTATGAACTACTTTTCTGAAGATCTCAGGGTGAACCAAATTAGATTTCTCTCTAAAGTAGCTTTGCTGAGGTTTAATCTCTTCCACTGTGGAGTCATGCGGAGATTAAAACTCAGAGGAGTCTCACCAGCGCTAGGAGTTTGATCATGAACATCACTTGGTACCATCTGTGCAGTCTGCAGAGGAGCTCAACTCCACTATAAAAAGTGATGTCATGATCAGACCTCGGAGCTGCTTAGTTAAATAACTAGTGTTCCCTTCTGTTTCCTGAAGAGCAAACTTGTCACCTGCTGCAACAACAAGGCTCAGTGAATGTGTTTTTAATGTTTTTCAGACAACACTGTCTCTATAGCACAGACTAATGTGATAAATCAGGTTTTAGATGAACACAAAGCTCAGCATGGGATGGATTCACTGCAGCTCTTTGACTGCACATGAAACTAAAGAACAGAAAATCAATGGACTGATCCTTTAATGTAAGACGTCCATGAAGGTCCTCGTTGTCCATTAATGTCTCCAGTTTGACGTGTCTGTCAGGGGTTTTCTGAGGAGCAGAGAACATGAAATAATGAACTGAATATTTAACTTTTATGGTTTTATTGTGAAAGAGCAGAAAACACCAACCTGTGTGGGTTGACTTCAGTGTCCCTGCTGAGAACAAAGAGGATGAAAGGTCAGAAAACATCACAGCTCATCTGTGTTCATACTCCGATAAATACAGACACAGATTAATATTTTCTAACTAATACATTTATAAAATATTATTATGACTGACTGTACTTGCAAAGGTCTGGCTTTGTTTTTTTTGCAGGGTTGAATTGAGCATACAGATTTATTTCTTTTTCCCTTTCTTCACATACAACAAGAGACATGAAAAAACGTGCACAGCCTTAAAAGACATATAAAAGACTGAACTAAATGGGTTCTAAAGGTTAAAATCACTACTTAGTTTGACCTCTGACCCTATGATGAGAAGCAGCACAAACAATTACTAACATCTGACATGTGTTGAATGAAACCTGGTATAAAGCATCAGAAAATTAATGAATTAAATCTCATATTATCTGACCAAAAAGGTTAAAGACGTGTTATATGTGACGGAAGGTCACACCCAATATTATCATTTTGGTTTATAGAAGCTGTTTTTTTTTCCTTGAAACTTTTGTTTTCCTGCTGTACATACCTCACACAAATCCAGATTGGATCTTAATACAGAGACTGAGAAATGCATATGTGTGGACATTAGAACTTTACTAAACCAGGGACTTTTGCACACATAGTACTATACACTGTTAAACTGAATGCGCCACATTTTGAAACATAACTGAACATAAACATCTATTTTACTGAGACATTCATGGTGCATTCAGGTCACCTCTGTAATTACCAGTTTTCTGCTTCTGATCTACGAAATCTCTTCAAATATACTCAACAATAAGCCACATTTCAGCATTTTTTCATTAATATTAAAAAGACTCACTGCAGCCGAGTGGCTCAGTTTATCGAAACGAAACTTGAGGTTGGTTCTGGGAGAGTTTTTATTTTTCAACTCTGAAATGAAGATAAAAAATGTTAACACAAAGAATATCCTGAAATATATTAAAGGTGCAGAACATAATCTAGATACTGTATATATAGTATAATTTATTTACTACTGACATTTGACTGTTTGTTGTTATTTGTGATAAATATTTGACTGAACCTGTGGGACTGCGACAGACGATGAGTGGACTTGAACTCTGACCTTCTACCATCGCAGTCTGGGCGAGCTAAAGATAGAAAAGGAAAACTGTTTTACATGTCGACTCCTTTAATGTTACCTAAAAAAAATTAATAAAATACATGCCCTGATCTAATAATGATAACAGTAACATGTTCTGCACATTTCAACAATTTGAGTTTATTTGGTTTGAAAGGACACAACAATTCTACCCCTGCGCTGTTTACAACCGTACAAAATCTTTTCAATGACAGGAGGTGCTGAAAAGGTTTTGTCAAATCACAGGTGTCTGAAAACAGACACTGGGTGAAATATGGGACTGACTGCTGTAAAGCTGCAGTGCTTGATATTTTATTAGTGTCACTGTGCAAAAATCATATTGTAATTCACATGGTCTGAGAGGACACCTGCATCTACTCCCTGTTTTCAGCCTAAACATCTACTCTGTGATGCAGAGATTTGTCTAATGACAGGTAGGAGGGTTACATACATGATTGACAGCTGTAATTACAGGTCACTGATCAGAAGTGACCTGAAATTCTACTGCTCTACTTCATGTCTAAACATGGAAGCTTGGAAAAGTTTACTCCTCTATAAGAGCATGAATAAATGTCTAGTCATCTATATTTATATTTAGTTCTTTGATTTGGACTGGGAGAGGAGAGCTGTCAAAGGGTGGGTTGTATTTTCCTATTCTGACAGAAAGTGGCTTCAGAGCTGTTTAACATTCACCAGGCGTTTGTTCTCACCAGGTGTGAGTCGTCTGTGGAGACGCCAAAGCTGCAGGTACTCGACGTCGACCTGGAAATCTTACTGCTCTCCTTCTTCATGAGGATCCTGCAGATCAACAAAGCATCAAAGACATCTGTGAGTCAAGTGTGAGCTCAGAGGGAAAAACCACACCTGCTTAGAGACACCTACACACCTGTTCCTTTGTCCCGCCTCTGGAGAGCTGGGATTGGACGGCTGCTCTGGCCTGACCTCCAGTGTTGGATGGCAGCCGTCGAAGCTCCTCTGCTCATTGAGGAGGCTGATTGTACAAAAAGAAACACACAAGTGGGTAACACAGAGCACCTAATCATAAATCAACATCAGAGAAGAAATAAATCAGCTGCAGTTACTTCTTTGTTTCCATTTTAATGTTTTACAATTTTCTTTGCTATTTTTAATATGTTATGTTGTGTTGTCTTTGGAGAGTAAATGTACAATAATTTTTACCTCCTTTGATTGTGTTTCTCTGTTTGACTGTCAACGCTCAGTAAACGTGGAAAAATTCCAGAACGCCTCTTCACCGGAGATTTAACATTATACTGAAAGGAAAGGAATGATGGAAGGAGGGAAGGAAATAAGGAGAGAAGGAGGGGAAAAAGGATCAGTCTCTGATCAAACATGAAGATCATTAACCTATGATCTTTGACCTTTGACCTCTGCCCACCTCAGCGCTGATGTGTGCCAGTCCACCTCCACTCAGACTGGTGGGTAGACCTGCCCCTCCCCTCGACATGGTCTCCATGGAGACGCTCCGCCCCCGCATTGCCCTCTATAACAGAAACACCTTTATTTAAGTAATATAATTGAATTTGCAGCAGCAGATTGTACTTGAAACACAACAAACACATCACATGTTAGACAATCATTACAACACAAAGTTTGTATGTGACACTGTGCTAAACCCTCCTGATTAAAATCACCCACTTTAATTGTGTTGTCTTTGCAGGATTAAAAGGGGCATTCACATCTATTTCTCAGTTTCTTTACTACAATAAGAAGATGCAGGAAATTTATGTGCAGTATGAAAAACACATGATAAATCACATCTATAGGCAAACATCAGTAGTTAGTGTGGCCTCTGTTCCTTTGACAAAAAGCAGCTGAAAAAATGGGAAATATTTAACATGAACACCAGAGGACTAGTGCAGTAACCCTCATATTGTCTGAATAAAAGAATTCAAGACATGTTAAGTACAAAGGGATGTCATATTAAATACTTGCCAGTTTGGCCTGCAGAAGCAGCTTTTTTCCTGAACTTTTTTTTTTTTTACATTGTTTACATATTTCATGAGCGAGAGAGAGAGAGAGAGAGAGAGAGAGAGAGAGAGAGAGAGAGAGAGGGGCTGAAAAATGCATATGTATGTGTTATTATAACTTTGCTAAAGTGACACATCTAAAGGAGACCAAAGACTTTTCCACAATATTGTGTCTAAATGACGTACAAAGGAAACTAGGACAAAGACTCTATCAACTCTGTCAAGTTCAATTGAAGCATTTATGTCATGTTCGTGCCTTACTGAGTTTCCTGTCTGGTTTTCTGTGTATTCACATCTGGTGTCATTTCAGATTCACTGC
>JAPQRQ010000007.1:11281712-11297088 GCA_037367365.1 Apogon talboti | reverse complement strand
GTAGTGCTCAAACAATGACATACAATCACACACACACACACACACACACACGCACACACACACGCACACACACACCCACACACACACACACACACACACACACACACACACACACACACAGTCATCAACTGCTCCATCCAGCCAGAAGACCAATCATTTCCTCTGCCCCCAGGCAGGACAGTTAATGTTGCTGCACCTCGGTTACTATGGTTACGGCAGGTGTCTCAAAAAAAAAAAAAGGTGACCTGGATTGAACTTTTACATCAAGACACAACTGCAGAATTTTTTGTACCCGTAAGTATCAAAGACTGATGGTTCAACTTGTTCTGTAATGACTCAGTGTCAGAGTCATTCTCTTAATAATCAGTAATAAATATAATTTGGACTTGAAATGTCAGTGACATAAACATAACATTTCCACACATGAATTATGAGAAAGATGATTCAGACTGTTTTTAGATGCTTCTACAAACCTGCATATGAAAGTTTGTTCTTTTCCACTGCTTTTCCATACAGTGATGGCAGTTTTGGCAATGACACAAACTTTGTTTTTGCAAGCTTTGCTACATTTCATAGACTTTTATTGGCAAATAAATCACATTATGTCATTGATGTCAACTGAGTCAGTGTGTGTTGCTGCTGTACATTTCCTCAGCTCTTTTCAGTCCAATTGATCTGAAACTTGGTCTTTAAGTTGGTATAAATAAGATGGATATGGAGTCCTTATTAGTGATGATTATGCTTAAATTGAAATCCACTTTAGGATTTACATTAAATTATTTAAATGGTGTGAACACAAACAAGCACCAGAGCTAACAATAAGGAGTGTCATGTATTTTTACATTATATTATGATTTCTTACATATAAAAGCTCAGTTATTAAAAAGAATGACAAAATACATTAACAGAACAGAGGAATAAATCCTAATGCACTTGTAGTTAGATGTAGGGGAAAACCTTGCAAAAATGTGCTGAATGTGAAACTAAATCTTTTGCTGCTGATGAAAAAACACGGGTGTCAGTTTCAGTGTTTTTTTATATCAGCAGATTTAAGCAAAAGAAAGAATCATTGTTTATTCGATGCAGTAATGTTTAGCTCTGTGAATCTGTGAATATGTTTCCTAAGTGTCTGTTTAAGCTCACTTAAATCATATGGGAACAAATACCATATGTGCGATAACAGCAGGAGTCCACATATGATGGCGGTGGTTTTTGAGGTGTTAATAGACTCTTAACACATGTTCATCATTTTCATGCATAGTTTTAGTTCACAGTTCACTTCTTTGAATAGAATACAAGATAATGACTACTGTTGCAATATTATAATACAATATGGACCTACTGATACTGTCTGTATTTTGCACTGTATCATGATGAACTCACCCGAAATGGATGTCAATTAACCATAGAAAAAGGACTCTCTCATATGAAGGATGACAACATATTTGGTTGTGACTAAAAAACTACATCATACACACTGTAGGTCCTACATCACACACTGATGGGTTCAAAGTTTGATCATCTCTGCTGCTACACCTACATCTACTAGATATAATTCCAATTCAGGAATTCAACATGATATGATGTTTTGATCAATGAACAATTAAACTCAATCAAACTACCTACTTCTACAATGGTTTATTAGGGCCACATAGGAAAAATAAAAACACCTGTCAGTACGAGAACAAAATCGTAATATAATGAGAATAAAGTCCTAGTTTAAAAAAACCTCATAATTTAGTGAAAATAATATCATACTTTTATAAGATTAAAGTTGTAATATTTTGAAAATAAATTTACAATAGTGTGATAAAAAGTCATAATTTAGAAATTGTAAGCCTTAAGTCTTATTGAGTTTCCGGTTACAGCGAACACAAGTGAAGCAGCAACTTTCACTTCTGTTGGACCAGACGAACCAGGTAATGTACGAGCCATGATTGTCCTCTAAAGAAGTGATTTTCAAAGTGGGGGCTGTGGACCCCTGGGGGGCCGCCAGGGGGCGCTAGGGAAAAATCAGAAAAGATGAGAAAAAAATGCAAAACAAAACATTTTAGTGTGAAACAGTGTGGAAACATGTTAGCTAATAATATTCTTAAACATATTTAATAATTATTGTATAGTGAATAAAAGTAAGAAAATACATTTTAAAAGTCAATGTTTCATGACATATTTTATAGTATTGTCAGTGGATTTGCAAAGGGTGGGCCCCCGACCAGAAGTTAATGCTGTTTGGGGAGTCTTGGCATGGAAAAGTTTGGGAACCCCTGTTCTAAAGTCATCCGGGTCTACTAAATGAAAGTATAACCTCACAAAATGTTCCAAGTTTCCATTATGCGACAAGTAGGTATGACTCCATTCTCGTAAATGATATTTTTCCCCGTCTGTTTTTAAATTATATTCTCGTAATATTATGGCTTTATTCTCGAAATATGACATTATTCTCATAATATTACGACTTCATTCTCATAAAATTATAACTCTTTTTGTATTCGACTTTATTCTCATAAAATTATGGGTTTTATCTTGATACTTTACAACATTATTCTTATAGTGACAAATATTTTTATTTTCTGGTGTGGCCCTAATACGGCGTCATAGACTTAAATTTTTTGCTGTAAAATTACTATCCAATGTTTTCCTGTTTTCCCATAATCTCCTCCTCAGCTTTAAAAATTTTTTTCATGTGCATTCATACAGTACAATAATTAGCTTAGCTTCATTGTTTACAACTACATCAGCACAGATAAATGACATTTAGTTCTTGTACTTCGACCTCTGTGGTGGCCTGACCTTCAGTACATTTTATCATCATACAGTCTGTTTACATGTACTAAAAGTTCTTTAGATGAATGTCACATCAGACAATGAACTGAAATTTGACAGTCTTTAGAAGCCTTAAAGGAACCACAGCCGTGTCATCTCATTCCACAGTGTTATTAGACTTCTGTGAAAATGCCATGATATAAATGTCTGGAGTGTAGCTTCTTCGTGCAGTTAAATGGATTCAGACGACAGCAAAGAGAGCATGAACTGAACGGCTTCATCTGTGAAAGTAAACAGAATGCCACTGGTGTAATTACAAACTCTGCGTATTAATGTGTTCAAATTTTTTTAAAAAATGCCCCCCCCTTTAGTGTCCCTTTGTATGAATCCAAATTAATTTCACCAAACTGACATTTCCACTGCAAAGAGATAAAAGTGGAGCAGCCAGAGGGCTCGCCGCCGCACAGGAAGGTCAACGACCCCGTAAAAGGAAAGAGAAAGAGAGCGAGTGTGTGTTCAAGGCGCGATGTAACAAAAACTGTGAAAAAACAACAAATGTCAGGAGCTGGAAAATCAAGAGACATTGTTTTTGTCCTTTGTAACCCAGAGGAACTGAAAAAAAAAACCATGAAATACAGACAACACACAATCTGTAATGTTTCTCATCTCTAGAAACTTTCAGTAGAAGTAGATATTTGTACAAAAAAACAAAACAAGTACTGATTCAACGTCTTTATTTCAGTAAATTTATGGGAGTAGAAGTACGTTATGGGAATTTAAAAGTGCACTATCTAATTTTTGTTTGACAAAAAGCTTGGAAACTATAACGGAATATGCATTATTTTACTGCAATAGTTTGTAAACACATTGTCAGAAAAGGAGGATTTTATTCTAATAATGACACAAGAAACAAAAAGTGTTTATGCGTTTACATAGTTTAAAATTCTAGCAAATGTCTGAGCCAAACCTACGTATGGCCCCTGTTAGCATCAGTTGACCAGTTGACCCAGTCTGCGTTGACTGGCTGCACTTTACTATCGCTGGAATCACATGTTAACAGACTGATGTGATCAGACTCAAGCATGTTGCTGAAAAAACTGATAGGAGCTTCACTGGGCCAAAAAAATGTAAATGCATGTAAAGGAATCATCTTAGCGTAGGGTTGGAATGCATGGAAAGCAAAAGGGCAAAAAGGACTGATGCAAAGAAAATTAATCATCAGTGTTGAAAACGTGAATAGAGTAAAAATCGTCAAAAATACATAAATACATAAACTCATTTATTACCTATAGGGAAAGCATCAACAGTGTTTTAACAACACAGTCTTAGAGCATCAAAGCATGTCAGACTTGATTCTGTCTGTTGTATTTTTGCACTTCTCACTTTTTGAACAGTGATGATTAATTTTATTTGCACCAGTCCTTTCTGAAGTGTGTTTGTCTCTGCTTGTCTCATCAGCCATGGCATCGTTCCTGACAGTGATGACGTGGATTTCATTTCTGGGAGGGTTGGGTTTGGAACTGTCTTTGGTTCCACACAAAGAAACAGGATGTACATAAAAAGTAACAACATAGTTACAGAAGAAATATAAATCAGGAGTGTGAAATAAAACTATAATAAAACTGGCCCGTCAAAGGGTCCAATCCGGCCCATGGGATGAATTAGTGAAATGCAAAAATTACCTTGAGCATATTACCGATCAAGGATGTCAAATCATTTTAGTTCAGGAGCCACATTCATTCGATCAAATCGATCTCAAGTGGGTCTGACCAGTAAAATACGATCATAATAACCTATAAATAATGACAACACCAAATGTTTCTCTTTGTTTTAGTGTAAAAAGTAAAATTACATTCAAATGTTTACATTTGCAAACTATCTTTTCACAAAATATATGAATAATCTAAACAAATATGAACAACCTGAAATGTCTTAAGAGAAGTGTAATTTTAACAGTGTTATTCCTGTTATTAAATGTTTTGTGTATTTGTAGATCCACTGTGATCTGGAAGTTATAATGCACATGTGTAAATAATAAACTGAGGCACAATATTGTTAAAATACTTATTTTTCTTAAGAAATTTCAGGTTGTTTTTGTTATTTACATTTTTCAAAGGATAGTTTGTAGATTTTCATAATGTAATGTTACTTTTTTCACAGTTTCTATTGTACTGGTCTAACCCAGTCGACATCATATTGGACATATTGTGTGGCCCCTGAACTAAAGTGAGTTTGACACCTCTGAAAGGACAGTAAACAGCTGCAGACTTTGGGTTCAATTACAGACAAGTTGCACAAATTTAATCCAATTCAACAGTCTGATACCTTGATTGCACTTACAAAGGATTTCCTGTTAATATGTTTGTGTGGATCTTGGGAGCTTAAAAGTCTTAAAGTACCTTAAATTGGGAATTCATTGGATGTGACAGGTCACTTGTTATGTCAACAGCTTTCTTTTTAATCCCCAGCAGATATTTTTCACTGAGCTGCATTTATGGTTTCCTGGTTATTTACCACTTTGGACAGTTTAGGTTTACATTTAATGTCAAGGTATGTGTACCAAAATGCCATATTAACCCTTTAGGCACCAGAGGTTTTTTTATTTATTTAATTTTTTTTAATGTTCAATTTTGAGATCAACATTTCAAAAAGCTGTCTTTTTCATTCAGCTATGTTGCTTGTCG
This sequence comes from Apogon talboti, assembly GCA_037367365.1. Classification (NCBI taxonomy): domain Eukaryota; kingdom Metazoa; phylum Chordata; class Actinopteri; order Kurtiformes; family Apogonidae; genus Apogon; species Apogon talboti. The sequence goes on along the minus strand of JAPQRQ010000007.1, from coordinate 11,291,641 downwards.
CAATATTGTGATTTTGGCACTTGAAGGGTTAAAAAACACAGTTCTTTCTACCACATTCTTCTTCACCAGTTCCAGAATTAAAGTAAAACTTTTATTGACAGAAACATTAATATCGTAACCATTCTTTTTGCTTTCCTTTGAATAATTTGTTGTTCTAATTGAAAAAATTTCAATGAAATGTGCAATTATCTTGTTATAACTATAACAATAAAGTATTTTTTTAAGAACAACAAACAGTGTCAGTATTTCAGTGTTTTAACAGTATCAGTGGCTGCAATGAGTCTATTTTACATTGCACATATTCTCAGAAAAATAATGTACAAACTGTACAAACTGTGTAAAAATGGAAACTGCACATTTTTCAGTGGATTTGTTTGCTGTATGTCCTTGTTATGAGTTAACATTCCTCTTTTTATTCCTATTTATACACATCAGTAACCACCTTTAACTTGGTGCAATGATTACATACTGAGTCTTGTTACACTTTATCGAGCAAGAATAAATCACATTGTTACAATCATCTCATGAGAAGAGGCAAAAATATATTATTCCACCATCATGGGCAACAATGACTGCAAAAAATGAACATGTACTTTTTTCAATGTGAAATTCAGTTTTCAACATCAGTAATGGAACTCAACATCATGACACCTTTTCTCTGCAATCTAGTTTTATCTATTTTGATCTTGTTGCATCTTTTACATCCCTTCCAGTTTGATGTTACATCATATAATCACACGCCAGATCACTGTATTTACGCTGAACCTCTTTAGTGTTGATGCCTCTGTTCAGTTTTTGTTTGTTTCCTCTGTCATCGTATCACTTTCTGGATTAGACATATGCCTGCCTTTGTGTCAGACCTATTGTAATCTAACTGTGAGTCATCGGTAGCTCATGATAAAGTGGAGTATTTCTATAACTGAGCTGGTACCCTGTCCGCTGAGTCAGCCGAAACAACCTCCTAAACTGATTTTATCCCACTTACAGTGGCTGGATTAGATTCAGTTCTAATGCATCTACTCTGGCAGCTGCTCATTCATCTCCCACGTCAAGAAGAGTAAAGGAGATATCGCCGACGGCGTTATATGTGGTGCAGGTACCTGTGGTAGGTTTCTGTTTTATTTCAGTTGTTTCTCCTTTTGTCGCACATGTGTTTCTAGCAACTAGATCAGTAAAGGGCTTGAGCTATGTTCTGTTAATTTTACTCCTATTAATAAGAATATAAATAATAAGATGTTTCCAGATGTGTTGATCTGAAAGTGACCACAACAGTATCTTTCCTCTCCACCCTGTCAATGTCTTAACAGTTGTATTGTGGACAGTTTTAATCATAACCATTATGATTATTAGTATTAAAGTGGGTGGTTTATGATATAATACTGAATCACAAAATATACAGCTTGGCCAAGAAAAGATTCCACCATCTTTAACTTTAATCACATATATTAGCTCCAGTGTTTTTTCAATCATCATATGCAATGTCATAACACTTATTTCCATTGTTTTTTAGACATACGTATAATGCTGCTGAAGCCAAGGAGCTTATGTATTCACCAGGGTTTGTTTGTCTGTCTGTTTGTTTGCAGCATAATGCAAAAAATTATGGACAGATTTTAGCAAAATTTTCAGGAAATGTCCAAAATGGGACACGGAACAGGCGAGTCGATTTTGGGGGTGATCCGGGATTTTTTGATGGCATTTTCAGTTGAATAACCTCTCAGGTGGCATGTCTGTTTCTGCACGTGACATTTGACACCATGTCAACATGGCCCTATTGTTTATCTGTTGCTAGGTAACCCACTTCAAGGGTATTATATGTTACAGCAGCATGGTGGGAAACTGAGTGAATGTGTCATTAAATAAATAAATGAGGAGTCCTGTCCAAACTGTCATATACAGTTAACATTCCTTCATATGGCCCGAGGGCTTGTTTGCGATTACTGTGTTTTGGACAGAACAGGTTATTAGTAGTTGTTATTAATTGTTCTTTAGTATTTTTCTGCACTTAAATGTTCAGTTTTTCCAGTCTAACTCAAAGGCTTTGCTGCTGAAGAAATAATGACAGAAATGACTTCATGGAGTGGAAAATGACAGTAATATTGCGATGTGGTGGTCTGAACTCTGATTAACACGAATGATAAAACAACATTAAAGTAAAACATTTGTGTTCCTCATAAAACTCAAAGTCTATTTAATTAATCAAATGCTACAGCACCATTTATGTGTGTTTTTAGACAGGAAGAAGTGTACTAGTATTTAGATTTGTTTCAGGTTTCTTTTAGATATTGTCAAAATATTGGTCCAAAATGAATTTTAACAAAAAAACAACCATTACAAAATGCCATCACACATGGCCTAATCCTCAAGAAGCAAAATAAAATTAGAGGAAAACTTGTTATGGTTGGAATTCACCTACAAAGAGGTGAGAAAAATGGTGTTTGATACTGACAATCATGACTCTAAGATTCTAATATGATCTTATGCTCAGATTGATCACATTTTTGTGAGAGTATGTGTTTTTTCTAAGACAAAAACTTTCAGAAATCAAGTGTCTTCACAGATTTTACAAGGAATCTGATACAGAGCATCATGAGGATTAAATACCGGTAGAGAGAGTCCAGAAAAAAGACCAAATGGGCGACAACAGTGGATACACAAAACCTGCTGTGTGAGAAAAGGTCACTGTGTGTGTCTGCGTGTACACGTGTGTGTGTACGTGCGTGTGTGTGTGTGTGTGTGTCTACGCCGAACCCACTCTCAGCTGGTTCGTTATCTCCGCTGACAGCTGCATGTCACAGCCAATAACATCACCTCAACACACATGCACACACACATTAACATGTTACGCCGATGTCAAAAACTCCTGCAGGCCGTGAACCGTGCGACACGCCCTCCAGTCTCACGACACGCTAAACCTGGAGTCGGACTCTACACACGGGGTGACAACATCAAAGTCCAGCCCCCAGCACCCTTTTATACATCAGGCCGTAATGGGATTTATTTAGATTCACCACAGCAGCTGTTTATGGCTTTACATTTCATATAGAGCCACAATAGACTGAGCACACACTGATAGAACATGAGGTTACATCTGATAACACTGTTTCAACCATCATTAAAACCATCATGAAGGCAGTTTAAGACCCAGTCGTCAGTAATTTAGAGTTGAGTCTCACTTTCTTCATGCTCATAATGTGAAAATAGAACAATATTAGGTATTGACAAGTGTTTCCTGCTGAATTTAACAGCTGCTTTATGTTTTTCTGAGTACAGCCTAACGTTCCTGCTTCAAATGTGTTACTTTCATCATCCCTCAACCAAAACACAAATGTGCTTTTCTCAATCAACCTGTGGCTGAATTTTCACATGTCCATATTAGATCAGAGTAATGTTAACAGAAACATTTATTAGCAGGTTATTACTCTTAAGGGGAGTTCTAAAGGATTAATGCAGCTTTGTTAGTTTTAGGTCATATGTCAGACAATTTAGGACCTAAAAGTCACTTCTTAAGGACCTGAAGAAACCCAGCCTGTATCATTTTATGCTATGCTAAACAAATAAAATCAGCTAGAAATTACACAACTTCGGATTTGACAGAGAGAACACTGATTTTGTTTGTTTCTTTGTTTGTTTCAAAGCACATTTCATTTATTGATTAATTAATTATTTTTGGATTAGATAGAAAAGATATGAAAAGACAATGAGGAAATTTGCAGTGTTCCGGCAGCATAATGGATAGTAATGCAACAAGTAAGGATTAAAGTAAAGATAAATACATATATATAAAAAACTAATCAAAGTATTAAAAGATATAAAAGAAAATCAGTTCTCAGTTTTAATAAATGAGTGGAGAAAAATGCTCTTTAAAGAAATCTTGATGGAAATTAAGCTTTGCATTAGAATAGATACTTAAATTATTACAGAATGGAAGAAATCTGCATATTTTAAAAGGAATGAAAAGAATTTCCACATTAATCTAGAATGTAAATGACTCTGTACATTAATCCAGAATGAAAATATTATTTACATTTAAAAAGAATCTTCAAGTCAATAGAAAATAAAAAGAACCTCCACGTTAAGTAGGAATGTAAACAATTCTGCATGTTCTATTTATCTATCAGATAAGAAAAAAACCCACAAAAGAGTCCAGAATAAGACACATCTGTCCATTAATCCAGAATAAAAATAATCTGTACATTTGAAAAGGGTTTACATGTTATGGAAGAATATAAAGATTCTCCACATTAAAGCGGAATGTAAATGATTCTGCACGATAATCTGGTATGACCAGAATCTGCAAGATAGTCAAGAAAATAAAACAAATATGTACATTGACCTAGAAAAAAGAGAATCTGCACAAATTCAATATGGAACATCTCAGAGATTCCCACCTAGGGTTAGGAAGTTCTAGAGTGTCATGTTCAATGATCAGAGATCCACATCCAAAAATGTGCAGTATTTCTATGTTCCATCTGCCTTTGGTTTGACACAGATGCAGGTAATTTTCCAGCTTGTAAAGTCATGTAAAATATATTTATGAATTTTCACCCTAACCAGGAGGCCTGCTGAGCTCTGAGGAAACATCAAAGAAGGTCATTAAAATTTATGCTGAACCCCCATCTTCCTCGAGTGTGAACTGGTGAGGACACATCAGCCAACAAGGCCCTTTTAGCTGAAACTGCTACCTGATCCGGTCGCAAAATGACGTTACACTTTTGATCTGTTTCACTATGAATGATGTCAGGGTTTCATGGTGTCAACCTGCTGAGCTGAGCTGGAAAAAAAACCACCAAGAATCAAACCAGACGTCATATAACAAGGTGAGCGAGAAACAGTATCTCAGTTCTCTGTATGTCCTGTGCATCTAGTGAATAAAAAATCTTTGAATCTTGAGCCAGTGATTAAAGCTGTTAAAACTATTCAATTATTATTATTATTATTATTATTAATAATAATAATAATAATAATAATAATAATAAGAAGAAGAAGAAGAAGAAGAAGAAGAAGAAGAAGAATGGGCATCTATTGTGATGATGGATAAATGGTTTCAGTGATTCTTCTGCAAACATAAAAAAGACTGCTTCTCAAATGTGTTGATTTCTGTCCTTAAAATAACAATAATGATCAATTTACAAAGGTTTTTAAAAGTATATGTCTTTTAGCAGTGAATCAGTGGCCAGATGACCCTATTAAACCTTAGAAGGAGGTTGTTGTAGAAAATATAGTGGAATTTTTTTTTTTTACTGGTGAGTGAAAAAAAACACAAATTTAATGATGGAGAATCATTAGTTTCACAATATCCTGGCACTGAGACCAGCAAGCCATAATATCCTCCTGAGACACAGCAATGCATTTTTGTCCTTTGTAGCAGACAAAAGTTTCAGTTTTACTTAAAAAATGCTGTCCATTGCAAAGGAGATTCCATTAAAAAATACATAAATAAACAAAAATATTTTTTAAAATGTATCTGAAAAAACTGTTGCATTGTGCAGTTTCCAATCAAGACAATTATTTTATGTAAAAAAGCTAAAACTTTCACTTTCCAGGGTCTCAGGAGGATATGATCAAGACCTTTAACGTCACACCAAAGTGTAAATTGGTTTTCAGTATAACCATCACAACATTATGATGTTTCCAGTTGTGATGTTATGTCTGTCTGTTTCACCTGGTTATAGCTTTCACAACATGTGTTTGTGTGATACAGTATGCACCACTGAATTCACCAGGGGGCATTTTTCTACATGCTGTTGTTCAATCCATGCACACAATAATACAAAATTTAAAATATATATATGGCTTATTGGTATATGAAAACAGCAACAATGAAAATTGTGACGTTCACGCTTTACTGAAATGGCTTTAATCAAGTAAAGAAAATACAGTTCTGTAGTATTTCAACTATATTTCTAGTCAGTTATTACCTTAAATGGGAAGGATTTATAAATAATGAATGGTAGTACAGTATTGTCATTTCAGTAAAGCCTGAACATCAGAATTTTCATCAATTCTTTACTACCACTTATTATTTATAAATCCTTCCTGTTTAAGGTAATAACTGATTATAAATATATATAACTGGATTTTCTTGACCTGATTTGATAGTCAGCTTAAAGCCATTTCAACAGTTTTGTGTATGGGTTTAATTTTTCCTGCCTCAGTACATCTATATGCACATCAGAATATACATACAGTATATGGTTATCTGCCTCCTTGATTACTACCGGTAATAATTGGTATCTGTACAGACCTTGAAAACAACATCACTGGTTGGTCTGTTAGTAAAACTAAAGAAAAAAACCCTGTTAAACCTGCAAATTTTATGAGTGGAAAGTAAATGTCCTTTTTCAAATATAGAGAGTAAAATTAACATCTTGTCAAAATAATTACTTGAAAAAAGTATAGATGCAAGAAATGTACACTTAGGTAGAATAATGGAGAGTTTGTATGTTGTTATCACTGCATTAGAGTCAGAAAAACATTAAAAGCTGCTCCAAAATATGCTTTCAACTCTGGATCATCTCCAGATCACTAAGAAATGGATCATCCTGATAGATACCGTCATGCTTTTTTTTTTTTCAGAGCAATAACATCATTCCTTTATTTCTAATAACAAATGTCAGAATGAGCCCTATTTCCTAATAGTGGAGAATCCCATTAAAAGTACCAGAACCTGGATCCAGGTTTTTAAGGCGGGCTGTCCTGTAGATTCTAAGTTACAGGTGCAGACAGACCCAACTGCAAGGGTAACAACTCCATCTGAAATCATGTAAGTAACGGTCTTAAAAGTCTCAGATATATGTTCTTCAGGTTCAGTGCATCCCCTGCTACAGGCGGTTGTAGCCCGACGTGAACATGAATAAAAATGTGTGAACTGACTTTTTGGACATTTGCCCTCCACCTGCAGGCACACATCTTCTTTTATTTGTCTTTAGTTTGGTTGGGGGTATATATTTTCAACGGGTGGCAAATGAGTCACTGCTGTCACCGACGGGGCAAAAGCGAACACCAGTTACATCAACAACAACAACAACATCAACAACAACAACAACATTAACGACAGGAGGAGACTCAGCTGGGTTCTGTTTCTAGACAGACGGACTGTCTGCCCTTTAGATGAAAACACACAAATACACACCAGGCTTAATGCATTTATCAAATGAAACAAATGTAATCAGACAAATGTGAGGTGGAACAGATCTATCTATCTATCTATGAGAACATAGGAAAGATAAAAACAAGAACAACGACCACAGCAACACAATTATACAGTATCTATTTATCGGTGTATTAAAATAATAATAAGATGACCTTCTGTGTGTTTTCTCCGGTTGTTTACATGTTTTAGAGTTAAATCAAATTGAAATATATCATTAATAAAGATGAATTTCCCTCCATATTTCTGTTACCCATATCCACATTTACTTTCTGCCTCTTAAAGTCATGACATTCCTTCAGTCCAGAAGTGAGACAGATCAGCTGTTCACAGCAGAATCATCATAAAACAAACCCTTCCAATGTTTAACAGAGAGAAAATAAAACCACATAACGTCATGTTACTGCGACACAATTTACCTGAAAGCAGCGCTAATGTCACACACAGACACACACACAGATGGAGGATGAGGAGAGATGCCAGACTCACCATTGGTCGTGTGGCATTGTTGCGTTGCCGTCGGTTACTGAGCATCTCTCAGATCACATACACCAGCTCTCTCTCTCTCTCTCTCTCTCTCTCTCTCTCTCTCTCTCTCGCTCTCATAGCGTCAGGATTACATCGCCTTAATGACTTACACACACAGAGAGGCAGATGGAGGGAAATACTGAGAGGGGGGAAAAAAGGGAGCTGGAGAGGAAAACCGGGAAATCAAAGACAAATAAAAACAAAAGAAACACAGATGAGACGATGAAACTAAGACTGAAGACAGGCAACACCACGCAGCTGTGATTAATAGAGAAGCCAATGTAGAAACACTGCACAGTGCTCTTCCAGCGTGTGTATCTTTGATATTTCGTCCTGGTTTCATGAGAAGGTCTGGTGTGCCAAACGTATAATGAAGAGCAAAAGCCGAAATGAATTATAATCAAGCTATAAGACAAAACAATCATAATTACTGTGACAGAACTGTATATCCCATTCACCGGTCCATGGTTTGTTTGCTTGTTTTTTTTTAGAAATGATCTGCCTCAGAGATTACATGTGCTAAATCTCACATACTTTAATAAGACAAATTGGAAAACGTATGATAATGTATTATAATGTGCAAACAGTGTTTTAAAGTAGATCTGGTTGCTCTGAGGCCAACATTAATTTGTAGTAAAACCCATTCTCTAATTAATTCTCACAATTTCACATTTTGGCCCAAGATTGTATCTTAGAAAACTACAGCCAAGCAGCAATTTTTGACTTCATTTTTCTTTATTAGTGACTCAAACTTGATTATTCTGAAGGCATTTTACTTGTAGAACAGTGAGAAATGTTTTCTAGAAATCAGCAACTATGATTATTACAATATAAATCTTTATTTAGTCCTCAGGGTTTACTTTGTTCATGTTGTTTGATAAAACTCTTACAAACTGTTTTCATTTTGTTGAATAAGAACTTAAGATAACATGAGAAAAATAAGAACTAAAATCATAAAACAAGACCACAGCTGCATTTTAACCTTGATGCCTCTGTAACATTGTTTTCATCTTGTTTTTTCCTTTTTGTCTTTAATGTTCTTTTCATTGTCTTTCTTTAATTGTGTGATTCATCCCCGACAGGTCTGTCTGTGTCTATGTATAAATGTATGTATATAAGTCTGTAACAGAAGGTAGGTCTGTCCCATACCTGGTTTGTCCTAGAAAATGGGAAATTTGGCAGTTTTCCACTACGTTGTACAGTTGTTTGTCTGAAATAGTCACACGTGTTGCAACATAATACCGTAACTATCAAAATGATATTTTCTTTTCTGATCCAGGAGATGAGGACTGATAGCATGTTTTCATTTCATTTATAAATTCCTCATATTTGATGGGTTTCCTGATGTTTGCTTTCTTCTCATTTTTTTTACTCTCACTGTTTTTCCTTTTTTTAAACATATGTCCAGTTCCTATTCAGATAATAGAACTGACAACACTGACCCTGAAATCACATCCATTCCACCACAACTAACTCTAAAACTACTGAAGTTGCAGTTGAGGGTCAACAGACTCATATATATCTAATAATAATAATAATAATAATAATTGATTAGATTTATATAGCGCTTTTCTATTAACGCATACTGAAAGCGCATACAATGGATCCACTCATTCTCACAGTCACACTCTGGTGGTGGTAAACTACGTTTGTATCCACAGCTGCCCTGGGGCAGACTGACGGAAGCATGGCTGCCAATTCACGCCAAACGGCCCCTCTGACCACCACTGAACATTCACACGCATTCATACACCAGGGTGAGTAGCAGGACTGGAGGCAAGGTGGGTGAAGTGTCTTGCCCAAGGACACAACACACTCATGACTCGGACAGAGCAGGATTCGAACCGCCAACCCTTCAGTTATTGGCCACCTCTACCTCCTAAGCCATGGCTGCCCACAATGTTGCAATTTACAACATAATGGAATTATTCGTCATAAGGGATGTGATTTTAGGGGGTAACGCCTGTAATTTCAGATGTTTATGTATATTATATTTTATATATTTTGTGTATATTAAGTATATTTCTTTAATGTACATTTCTTTAATTACCATACTGATAATATATTGTCTAGTACAAATTGTTGTTCTGTTTCTTAATAGAAATATGTATTTATGTTTGTGTAGATAGATAGATAGATAGATAGATAGACAGACAGACAGACAGACAGACAGATAGACAGACAGACAGACAGACAGACAGACAGACAGATAGACAGATAGATAGATAGATAGATAGATAGATAGATA
>JAPQRQ010000007.1:11231875-11253436 GCA_037367365.1 Apogon talboti | reverse complement strand
TTAGTCCAAAGACACCAATGTATCTTATTGTAGGGCTATGAACTGAGTCTTTTTACATTAATAGTTCAATGGATTTCAGCAACAAATAAAGGGAGTAGTGAGTCACTCTGCCGGTTTCTCATAGTGACGAAACCTAACTCCACAGGACCTTTGACCAAAGCATCAGAAAGTGATCAGATTGGATGAGAACCATGAAGAAATAACTTTTACAGACAAACAAAAGTGAGAAAGTGATAAAAGTCTAAAGTTTGATGCTAAAACGGCAGCATTTCTTCTACAAAGGTGAGTTTAATGATGATGCTTATGAACATAACGTTATTATGTAATGTTAATATCTTTGCTCAAATGTAAAAAAATACATCAAGAATGGCAATAATGTCAACACAGACTGCCACATCAAAACAAAGCTGAGTAAAAGAATATGTTGTAACATCAATCATGGGGAAAAAGACTGTCAAAACTTGCTTCTAATACATGACAGACTGTTTCAGAAAGTGATGTCATATGTTATGTGTTTTGTTTAACATATTTTTTGTAGGGTTTTTTTTTCATTCTCACGTCTTTAAGATAGGCCTCTTCTCTACATTTCACATTCACTGTCAAAGTTTAAAAACTCATCCACTGAACACTTATATTTTAATCAGTACAGTGAATTAACATATTATATTGCTGCTACATGGGCGTCTCATTAAAAGGAACATTTTGTTTGTTTTTATGGCGGAGTAAGAAATATAGCAACAAACATGCATCTCTGGTGCCTCTTATAATTAACACTAAATCTTTCAGTCATTTCTTTACCGAAGGGGTTATCAATTGTAAACCTCTATTTTGCAACTGTGCAACCACAATTTCCAGTTTCTCTTTAAGTAATTAGAAACTGGATAGATTGGATAGATTACTTAGGTATTTGGAGAATAGTCTACAACATAGACATAAGAAACCTGACTATTCTTGCAAGAAATACACATTTTTACTTTACCTTATTTTTACGTAGTTAGCTCGTTTGTCCCAATTAACACATGGGTTGGGGGCGGTACGAGGGGTCAGTGTGCAGGAAAAAATGCTGCCCTCTGTCGGCATTGAATTGTCTATCAGTTTCGCTTTGCAGATTTATAAGTTTTATTGCGCTTGTAATTGTCAGTGAACCTGAGTGTTTACCGGACGTGTCTCGCACCGAGATGTTTTCAGATGTGGAAAAAATGATTTTCGACGAGGATGGGATTCGAACCCACGCGTGCAGAGCACAATGGATTAGCAGTCCATCGCCTTAACCACTCGGCCACCTCGTCTGATAACACCCTTATGTCATGATATTTGTAATTGATGGTAACTATTTGAGGCTCTAATGCAATTTGTTGGTGGTGTGTTCATCCATGACGTTCATTTTAAATTTCCAGAGACAGTAAATTTACAATTGGGAGCTTATTTCAGAGATTTCCGTGTGCATTTAAACATGTGCTGTAAAAAGCGGAGGAAAAGCCCGGCATCGCCAATTTTTGATTGGTTAGTGTTTGCGTCCCTTATAGTATTCGCTTAGCGATTGGTCAAGGGGCGGGCCAACCGTTGAATGAATGCAGGAAGTGTACCAGCGTGAGACTGCAAATTGACGTTGGTCGAAGGTGTAGAATAAAGTAAGGTAAAAGGCTGTCTAGGTGAAGTTCATATCTCTTATGTATGGAAATGAAGATATTTGCTATGAATTATCGCCAAAATGTGGTGCATATTCTTTAATAGTGTTTTGCCTGCGTACGTTGTAGTGGCGTGTTTAAGCGCTCTCACTTCTCAGCAGCGGTTTAGCTTTAGCTAACTATGAGCTAACGTTAACAAGTTAGTTAGCAAAGGAGTTAGTAGCTCGGAGACCGACTGCCGATAAACTTATTAGTATTTTCAGATTTCAATAATCAGTATTTATTTAACATCGACTGCCAGTGTGCTAATGTTTGGGGATGGAGCCTGCTAATGTTAAAGGGCATTAAACAATTTGCTTTCGGGTTTACTACTCGAAATTTTGTATCATGGCCATGATATGGAAGTGAAAGAGAAACTAGTTACTTTCCCTCACTAATAGTTATTATTTGTTGTCTGATATAACTAGTTGTTGTGAATTCTTAGCACTCTGTGTGCTTTGGATACCTACCATATGGCAATTGGTCAATATTGTATTATCCCAGCGTTACAAAACTGTGATTGCGGTATTGGGTTTCTTTTTAAATCTGGAATTCTCGAGGAAAAATACATTGTTTATTTTTTTTTTTAAAAAGACAAAATAATGTATTAATAAATCAGTATATCAGTTACAGTACTATTACTGAGCCACTGAGTATTGTTAATAGCTATATCTATTTCTGGCCAACAGATTTCTTACAAGTCAAAGGCACTTCATCACATAATTATAAAATGCAATATTGTAATAAAGCAATAGTACTGATTCATAGGATTAATTCTGCCAAATAGTCTAAAATATTCAGATACAGTTATGAAATAGTTATAAAATACGCAAATTTAGATAGAGTTTTTTAAACAACGTAATGTGTCCAGACAAGTATTCAGAGGCAATGAGTAAAACATATAAAAATTGTTTTGACACTTTTTCCTTTTCTCTCATTTTCATCTCCTTTCCACTGCTCCATATTTACTTTTTCTATTACCCTTCCTGTCTTCTTTTCCCTCTACCCCATTCTTCTTCACTGCTTTTCCTTCCATGTTCAGTTCCTTACCACTAGTGTCAAACATCAGACTGAAGATGGTGGACTCCCAGTACTACCTCCCAAATGACATTGGTGTCTCTGCACTTGACTGTGGTGAGGCCTTCCGCTTGCTGTCGCCTCAGGAGAAGCTGTATGCCCACTACCTGTCACGTGCTGCCTGGTATGTTATATCATTTATTGGGTCAGGACATCAGTCAGATCCTAAATGAAATCACAAATATGAAAATTGTTGAACTTATTTGGAATAAAAACTTTAGGCTTTAACACTTCTGAACATTCTGTTTACTAATGATCAAAAAATAAACCATTATTGTGTTATTTTAGGTATGGTGGTCTTGCTGTACTGCTGCAGACGTCGCCAGAGTCTGTGGACATTTTCGTCTTGCTGCAGAAAATGTTCAGGAAGCAAACGCCTGCAGAGCTGGAGAAGGTTGGCACAGCAGCTGGACTCAGCTCTGAGGAGTACCAGGTAAATGCTGCTCATTCTGTCTTCATTTGGTCGCTTGTCTCCCTGACTTGACTCTGTCTTGAGTCCACATTCCAGCATAGATATATCAGCTTTGCACTTTGCGGTATACAGTGCACCACAAAATAATTATATTGTGTGTTTATGTGTGATCTTTAGGCCTTCTTGGTATATGCAGCCGGTCTGTACGCTAACATGGGAAATTACAAGTCTTTTGGGGACACCAAGTTTATCCCGAATCTCCCTAAGGTAAGAAGACAGGGCAACTTAATTCTATGGTAAAGAGTCAAATTGGGTCTTTCAGTAAACACCTTGTTTACTTGTTACGTACTAATTTGGGCCTGGTGACAATTTCCTATCACTTTTAATGCAATGTTATGTATCCAGTGTCTGAAAAGAGCTATTTTGAGGGTTATGTTCTGCAATGTTACTTAACTGTTTACCTTTGGTTTGCTCCATTCAGGACAAGCTCAAAGCCCTGGTGTGGGCTAGCCAGGCTTTTCAGGAGCAGTCCACTGAGATGGAAGCTCTGTGGAACAGCTGCTCTTATCTCCTATACTCCCTGGAAGACAGACAGAAACAGCTGGGGCTGGGCGACAAGGTGGGAGCTTGTTGCATTCACTTAAGAATTCATGATTGCCAGAGTTGTGAATGTTATACATAATAGAATGTGAGGTTTGGTAGAATTAAGTGATATAGTGAAAGTACTCTATCACAGTATAAGTTTTTTTTTTTTTTAATCACAGTGACAGGGAAGCAATGTCACAACATTCGGACTCTGCCAGCAGATGGCATTGTAAAAATATATATCATCTTATTTACAAAAACAGCCTGTTGCAAAGTAAATACATCAAATTCTACCACTGCTGGGTGCTGATATCTAAAGCAGAACTGTAACAGATCCTAACTTCAGTTAGAAACCTTTTAAAATAGCCATACGGTACTCACATTTGGTTATCTTCCTTTTCTATGGTTAACTTCCTTCCTTCCCATCCTGTCAACTTCATTCTCCTCCATGTTTGTTTGTACTGCTGTCTTAGAAAAATCCTGTCTTGCATCTTTGCTGTGTAGAGGAACACAGAGCACTCATGACAGATTTTGCCATAATGAGTGTTGTTTGCAGTAACCTGAAAAATTATACAGCATAATATGGAAATGTATATTTTTTAATTGTCAAACCACATTATCATATTACACAGCACTGTGTCATGCTATTGTTTAGCTATAGCGCTCCCTAGAATTCAGGAATAATTATTTCACCGTTTCTATTTTGTAAGATGTTCCTTGTATCATATATTGAATAGGAAACTATTTTGGTGACCTATGGGGTGGCTTTAGGAATCCCTGTACATATCAGGATTGCATTAGTTTTTGCGCAAGTCACTGAACTGTCTGACCCCTTAGTGAGAAAATTCATTGCTCATGTTGTATTTTTTGGTACAGGGCATAACCACCTACTTCTCAGGAAACTGCTGTTTGGAGGATGCTGAGGTGGCTCAGAAGTTTCTGGATTCCAAAGTAAGCTGGCTTCACATTCTGCATGACTTGTGTAGTGTGTTGTACTTTCTCCAGTCTGATTTCACAATCTGGACATTCTTTTTATCTGCCTCTATTGTACTGCTTTCCTGTCAGTCTGTGTGTGTCCCCTCACACTATTCCATATTTTTAATGCATATTCTGTTTTATTCAAAGATGTTTTGTTGTGGTTTGCCTTCAGAAACTGTCTGCATACAACACCCGTCTGTTTAAGAAAGACAGTGGAGGGAAGGTCTGTTATGAAGTACGCTTGGCCTCAGCTGTGCAGAAAGGTTAGTACTACAGCACAGTTAGGAATATACAGTATTTTCATTGTTTCACCTGTAAAATTATGTAAAATGTAGTATGCAGAATACAATAATTTAATATGTCACACATCCAATACAAACTTAGATGTGTATGGAGCAGTTGGAAGACCATGACTATCAATAATTGAATAAAAAAATATACATTTCTCTTTCACAGACTGTGCAGTCGAAGGGGAATGTGAGTCATGCTGCGGCGACTACAGCTTTGAAGACAAAGAATTCACTGTCAGGAGGGGAGACTATGCTCCTCTGATGGAGAAAGTCTGCTGTTACCTGCAACAAGCAGAGGTGAGAGAATGAAAGATACATATAGGGGCCATGTCATAAGTGTTTGAAGTAAATATATTTTGTGACATTAACTGCAAAGTACAATGTAAATAATTTTGTAATACCGTGAAATGAAGGAACACAGGAAAGCTGTATCTAATGTGCAGGAGTGAAAGAAATGTATTTATAATGTATAAAAATATAATCTTTCTGTTACACTTCAAAATAGGTGATGACAAAATGTTGTGCATGAAATCCTTACCTCCTTGACAGGCTTACGCTTCCAACGAAAATCAGAAAAAGATGATCGAAGAGTACAGACGTAGCTTCACTTTTGGCTCAGTTGAAGCCCATAAAGAGGGTTCACGTTACTGGATCAAGGACAAGGGGCCAATTGTTGAGAGGTAAGACCATTGTTTTAAATCCTGCTGAAGTCCAATCACATTTTGGAGAACAAAAACTCTGGACTTCAAATCACTCTTAAACCGGTGTCAGTAGTAATAGTACAACTATGAGGAAACTAAGCCATGAAAGTTTGATGAGTGTTCATTAATGTTATTTAAATGGAACAGAAACGGTGACAGGCCATTAAAACTACAAAACCAAAACATGATGAAATTTGCATCTTTGTTTACCCATATTCTTTATCTCTATATATTGCTTTTTTTCCACACAGTCAAAAAAATTAAACTGCAACCTTTTCTCTGTTCTTTACTCCCTCATCTCTCTACTTCTGCCTCTTTTTTTCTGTCAGTTACATTGGTTTCATAGAGAGCTACAGAGATCCTTTTGGCTCTAGAGGAGAATTTGAAGGTAAGTGATGTTTTAAAAAAGAAAGAAAAAAACAGGCAAGCTGGTTCAGAGTGTTGTGTTTTTGCAGCTTAAAACTGATTTTAGATTAATAGTATACTTTGGAGCATACATTTTTAGTCTTGTGGACCAAGTCCGGTTTGTCATATGGAACTGTGGTGTAACCTCTAGGTTTTGTTGCGGTGGTGAACAAGGCAATGAGTGAACGCTTTGCCAAGCTGGTGAGCTCAGCAGAGGTCTTACTCCCGGAGCTTCCTTGGCCCAGGGACTTTGAAAAGGACAAGTTCCTCAAGCCTGACTTTACCTCTTTGGATGTTCTCACCTTCGCTGGCAGTGGAATACCAGCTGGCATCAACATCCCCAACTGTACGTACACACACACACACACACAGGGACATGGGTCAACTAGTGTTTGGGGTTTTCTATGTTTTCACTCTTGCAACCTTTTTTGTGTGTCTCCTTGACATCCAGACGATGACATCAGGCAGTCAGAGGGTTTTAAAAACGTTTCACTCGGTAATGTGCTGGCCGTAGCCTATTCTACAAAAAAAGAAAAGCTCACCTTCCTAGAGGAGGCGGACAAGGTAAAGCATGCAGCAGTTTAATTATCTTATATATCAGCTGTGTCTCTTACTCACTCCGATATGAATATGTTCCATGTCTTATTTTTCTCATTTTTAGGACTTGTTTCTAAAGTGGAAAAGCCCGTCCTTTGAGGTGCAGGTTGGACTTCATGAACTGTTGGGCCACGGAAGTGGAAAGCTGTTTGTCCAGGTGAGTCTGAAAACTAGTAACAAAGAGATTATCAATATCTTTGGCAGTCATGAATATGGGATAGGAGATGCACATACAATTAGCTGTGAGTATTTATGATGGTAAAATGGTTTGAAAATGCTTGTAATTTACCATATGAATTAATGGCCTCTATGGGGTTACTCAGGTTAATGGTTGACGTAGGGCTGGGCGATATGGCCTAAAAAAGAAAAATCTCCGATTTTTTAATGAAAAACGCTTATTTTCTATTAGATTTTCAATCCACTATTTAAAAGAACCTAAGTGCAGACTGCAAATATGTTGAAGAAAACATTAACTCTATTCGCATACACGCGGAAATCTCCTTATACTATTGTGGCGCTGTTGCGGATCATGTGAATTACTGTCCTTAGTCCAAAAACAAACTAGAAAAGCACTCGGGAGAGTGCAGACCTTTGCCAAGGCAGCTCAGATCCCCACCATGCTGCTGTAACATGTAATACCCTTGAAGTGTGTTACCTAGCAACAAATAAATAAGACATGCCAGCTGAGAGGGTTACCTAGCAACAGATAAACAAGACATGCCAGCTGAGAGGTTATTCAACTGAAAATACCGTTAAAAAAAATCCTGGATCACCCCCAAAATCAACTCACCTGTTCCTTGTCCCATTTTGGACATTTCCTGGAAATTTCATTAAGATCTGTCCATAACTTTTTGAGTTATGTCACACACAGACAGACAGACAAACAAACAAACAAACCCTGGTGATTACATTAATCTCCTTGGCGGAGGTAACAAAGGATTTTTTTTTCTGGAAAAATGAAGGTCCGGTTGTAAAGTTTTCAAACTTGAATCACTGGTATCCCATAGCAACGTATACAGAACCATTCATTGTGAATGGAAGCATGCTGGCTCCGCAGGAAACGCGCGCAGGTTCAGATGATTATGGACACAGACTCCAACAATTCAATGTATGATGAAACTTCAGGTGAACTTTTAGAGACAATGACAGAGGAATAGGACATGAGGGAGACGGACACGGGAAACAGAGGGACATGGGTCCGACAGAGATGAGGGAGACAGTGAGGGCTGCGTGGAAATGGAGGGACCCTAACCCTAACTGTCAGTACCAACATCCTTGAGGCATATTTTGCAGCGAGGGTTTTGCCTGTTCCGTATCTCAAGCCGTGAATCCAAACCAATTTCAAACGACTGAAGACGTAGAGCTGTTCTTAGGAAGGAGCTGCTCTAGCACTGGCTGTCTCTGCTATGTTGTTTGTTGGGGGGCAGGGGAATGAGGGTTCTAGCTCACTACTGGAACCCGGAAGGACGTGTTGGCAAATGCAAAATATCTATATTTTTTGCGTGATAAGAAAATCGATTTTCTAAAAATAAAACTCGACATGATCAACAAATTCGATTTTTTGATTAAATCGTTTTCCCAGCCCTAGGTTGACTCTTCCATGATATGATATGTGAAAATGTTTAACTGTCTGTTCATGACTAGACAACATTTGTGTGCATGTGCGTATGTGTGCGTGTGTGCTCTATCTCCAACAGGATGATAAGGGCAAGTTCAACTTTGATCAAAGCAAGGTGATTAACCCAGAAACTGGTGAACTGGTAAGTGTGTCAACACATTCACTGCCTAATGCTAGAATGCCTTCAGCACATTTTACATACAGTATGTGTTTAACCAGTGCAGCAAGATAACTTTGCTGAATTTATGTCGTAGGTGTCCAGTTGGTATCGGGGTAATGAGACATGGGACAGTAAATTTTCCACTATTGCTTCATCCTATGAGGAATGCCGGGCTGAATGTGTTGGACTCTATCTCTGTCTCAACAAGCAAGTGCTCAGGTACATCATATACTGTTTGTAACTTTGACTCTCTGTCTCTGTACTATAGAAATAATGACAATCGCTGCTTTCAAGAACACTTTCCTCAGTTAATTTGTTACAGATATGGACAAAGATTAGGAACTTCTTTCCAGAGGACGTCAGACCATTTATTGTTGAGTAGGCGCCAGAAACAGTTTTTGATGTTGCGTCTATGTCACTCATTTAGTTAGTGTGTAACCTGTTACACATTTATTCATGTATACTCTTAGTGAAAGGTTGCTTGGTAGATCTTTGTGTTTATTGTAAGAGGACATTTGCTGTCATGTTTTTTTTAGCTGGAGTCTTCTGAATGTTCTTGGATGGAGGACAAGTCAGTCAGTGAACAAAAGATGCACTTTGTGGATATATACTTGAAACAATGTCATCTTATATGTATGAAATCTGGTCAGTCTTGTTAAAAGGTATATGTAAGATTTTACAGATAGTGTTGATTAATGTGATTCACAGGTGGCCCTTCCTCCTGGTTCAACTTAGTGGTTATGTGTTGAATTACAAATAAACCTAAACCTTTGCACAAGCCTGTGGGAAGGTTCTGAATGGATTCAGCTGAAGTAGACACTTCATCCTCTACAAAGAGGTCTCTGCAGTTGTGCTGGTGTGACTTGGTCCTGTGTTCAGTTTCACACACATTCAGACTGAGAGCACAGACAATAAGAGACAGTGATGTAACTGGAATTGAAGCCTAGAACTGTCCCAAAAACACACCAAAAGGAAACATTTTTAAAAATCAAGGCAGTGGGTACTGTCCCCACAAATAAGAATACTGTCACACACTTCTGGTGTGTCTTTAGTGATGATTGATGTGGGTTACTGTTGTATTAGACTATACCTAGGGTGACCATATTTTGATTTCCAAAAAAGAGGACACTCGGCTCTGCCTCGAGATACTTGATCACACGCTCTGTAAATACTGTAGTATTCTGTGCGAAGCGCCTATAACCCAGGATCAAATATTTCAGTGAAACAGGCTGCTTGGAATTATTTTATTATTCTAGCTGTAGAACAGAATTGAATTTTCATAGGTTTTTGTTGAATAAGGCAACTTGTCATTTCTATATGTGCATTACGGATCGGCTCTACAAAGGCACAAAACATTTAGTAACAGACAGAATATTGTTAAAATTGCACTTCATTTTCTTTAGACATTTCAAGTTGTTCATATTTCAGGTTATTCACATTTACTTGTTAAAGGATCGTTTATTAATGTAATTATTTCATAACTGTATGTTCTTTTTTTGCAATATTTATAAGTATAATATAATTTTTTTTCTCACATTAAACCAAGAAGAAAATTTGGAGTCATTATTTACGGGTTATTATGCTATTAATTTACTTGAGATCATATTCGTGTGTATGTGGAACCTGAACTAAAACAAGTTTGACATCTTTGACTCTTAATAATTTAAGTATAATTTTTGCACTCTCCAAATGCATACCTCGGGCCAGATTGGAACCTTTGGTGGCCGGTTTTGGCCCGTGGGCCACATGTTTGACACCCCTGCTATAGTGTGTCTGTGTTCAGGTCTGTCCATCACCACATCCACAGGCTGGTGTGGATCAGTGTCTTTCACTGCCTTAATGTCCCATATATCACTGGAAAGACCAAAGTCTTTTCTTTCAGCGGGATTTGTAACTTTTCCGATTGCATGAACAGTGACGGACATAGAAATTGCACTTGCGCGATACATACGCATTTAAAGAGTTTTTCCTGCGAAAAACAAAGAAAACCGGACATTTTCGCTAATTTATAAAAACCAACCGGACGCTCCAGACAGGACATGAAAGGACACGTCCTAGCAAAAGAGGACATTTAGTCACCCTAGACTACTACATTGTTCGTTCATTCATTCATTCATTCATTCATTCATTCATTCATTCATCTTCTGAACCACTTTATCCTCGAGAGGGTTGCGGGGGTGCTGGAACCTATCCCAGCTATATTTTGGGTGAAGGCGGGGTACGCCCTGGACATGTCACCAGTTCATCACAGCGCTGACATATAGAGACTAACAACCAGTCAGTCTCACATTCACACCTATGGGCTGTTTAGCGTAAGCAATGAACCTATTAGTGCATGTTTTTGAGACATTGTTTTTCAGGAAAATCTTATTTGTGTCTTCAAAAATGTTAACAGCAGGACAGATCATTTTGCATCATCTGAAGGGGTTGTTCATTGAGAGAGGTCAGTGCATTACTGTTGCCTTTGTTTGTGTTTCAGTATTTTTGGCCACGAGGGCCAGGATGCCATGGATGTGGTGTACGTCAACTGGCTCAGTATGGTCAGAGCTGGACTGCTGGGTTTGGAGTTTTACACACCTGAGAGCAAGAGCTGGAGACAGGTATCCTGTTATACTCTTCACTAATATGGCTTTTTTTATTTGGACTGGAGTTCAACATGAGTCGGCAAAATTAATACACTATAAAGCTGCAGAGATACAACAATGATTACAAGACATGTCAGCATACATACTAGGGGTGCACACATCACTAGGTTCCGGACGATTCGATTCCGATTCAGGGTTACGATCCGATTATAAACGATTATGGATGCACCCCAAAATTAACTAATATTGTTCTCACTGTATGACAAATACTTGCTATTTTTAAAACTAAATGCATTTCTAATGATTCATACTGAAAATAAGCTGATGAATTTGCTTCCATTATCTTTTATTGAGACAACAGAAATGCGTCAACTGGAAGGTTATACATGTACCTGGTAACATATTGAATTGCAAAGAACCAACAGGGAGATGAACATGCTTAATCATGTTCATCGTGTTCCCAAAATACTTCACTGGCCCTCAACACACCCTGCAAATACTGTGGCTTTGTCCAGTTCCCCTTTCCCCTCAACTTCATACAAACCAAAATGTTTCCAATTACTTGCTTTTAACTGAGTTGTAGGTGCCGCATGGATTGGTTTTTCTTCTTTGTTTTGTGTGTTTGTTGGTAAACTGTTCGGGGCGGCACGGCAGTCGCACTTTAGTTACACCTTTTTAGTTACATCGTCAATATCATTAATATAACATTACATTCAGAACATCGATTTTTGACATTTCTGCATCCATCCATAATCGGGGCACGTCCACATCGCAATGCATCGAAGAATCAATTTTTTTCTGCACCCCTAATACATTAACCATGTGTTTCTGACATCCTGACTGGATCCCTTCAAATTATCTGCATATGTTAGTAGTACAGTGTGTAGTGAGTCTACTTCTATGTTCACATCAGTGTTAAGAGACATATACAGTTTGTGTCAGGCATATATGCATGCGTCTGTCTCAGGCCCACATGCAGGCTCGTTTTGTGATCCTGCGTGTACTGCTGGAGGCTGGGGAGGGTCTGGTGGGCTTGGAGGAAGTGACTGGACAAGACGGCAAACCTGACGCTCGAATCACTGTGGACCGAAGCAAGATTCCCACAGTGGGCAAGGACGCCATCAACAGTTTCCTCCGTAAACTGCAGGTACAGTATGTCTTCACTTTTCCCATTGCAGTTACGCAAATACATACAAGGTCAGTCTTTTTCATATGAGAGAAAATGATCAAAAACAACAGAGTTCACACAAAAACTAAAGCTCTGAAGATATGCCTGATGTTTGCCCGACTGGAGGATTCCTGATGAGGCTTTGGATGGAAATGCCTTTAGAGACAGACTGATTTACCAGTTGGCTTATTAACTGTATCTGCAGAAATTGTTGTCAATGGTGGTTGATAACAACTATGAGACTTGTAAAGTGTGAATATGGACTTTGAGGTAGAATAGTTCCTCAAAAAGTAAAAATTGCTCCATCTAGGTTTTCTGATAGTTTGATGTGATTTCCCATTTTCAAATTAATTACTTTGAGTTTGTTCAGTGACTCAGACTAATTTATATAGATTTTTATTCCCCAAGTTCAACAATTATCTTGTTTCTACTAAAGTGAAATAGTCCATTTCAGACATGGATAATTTTTTGATGATGGAACAGGAATGTTTTTTTTCATTGATAACCCAGTTTTGAGTTTTTCCCTCTTCCAAACTATCATTGTTGTGTTGACCTATAGTTGCCAAATGAGAGAATGTATTAAATTATTTATATGGAGCCAAAAGTGTGCAGACTGACAAGTCTTGGGTAAAATGTTTTTATATGAATTTGAAAAATGATAGTCATGTCCATGTCACCCACTTCTACATAAACATACAATTTGTGACTATTTGTAGGTGTTGAAGGCAACAGCAGATGTGGAGGGAGGACGGGCACTTTATGACAAGTACTCTACAGTCAGTGACAGTGGTGCTCACAATTTTCTACGTCTCCGGGAGACAGTGCTGTTGAGGAAAGAAGCTCGCAAAATGTTTGTCCAGGCAAACACCAGAGTCAATGGTACGTACCTGTATGTGTCACATTAGTGTCCTCTGATGCACTCACACCAGCTCAGCTTGTCATTTCATGTGTGGGATTATGGTTTTTCCAGGGAAAGTGTCAAATCAGAGAGGACTTATTATATCATTCTTTGATGCACAGTGCATTGTTTTGTGTGTGGTTTCCAGGAGACAATGTTGAGCTGGTGGAATATGAAGGGAACGCAGCAGGTTTAATTCGTTCCTTCACTGAGCGCTTCCAAGACGATGCAGACCAGCTGGAGGCTGACCTTCTGCAGCTAAGTAAAGGAGATGCCCCCTGCTGGTGCTGATGGACATCTGAACCACAAGCTTTCTTTCAAGATTAAAACTGCAGCTTTTCTCCTCTACATAATGAAATCTAACTGCCGCCTGAGGTTAACACGTAAAACTGCACAATGATCCGAAATGCACTAAGGAGACACTTCTGATGAGAATAAAATAAAGTCTTCATCAGTGTCAAACCTTAAGACACTGGCGAAACAGCTGGTCAGTCTGTAATAAGATCAAATCATGATAAAGGATCAGAGGCAAGTGGGAGGCATATTTTCAACATTCACTTGACAACTGAGAAAATCAGGAACACATTCTCCAGATTAGTCCTAACAAAACAGCTTTTGATTATAAATGTAAAGAAAGTGATGGTCATTTTCACTTTAATTGGTGGATTTTTTTTTATTATCCTGATTTGGCTTTTCTCTGCTTAGAGTGATGCTTAGACTAATTATATATGACCGTAACCTTTGGGAGAAATCTTAAACTATGTTTACAGCTTGGTCATTTATATAATTCCAACAATGGTGATAATTCGTGGAGTACGGTTTGACAAGTAACAAACTGCTGCTGTTGAATAACAACAAATACTTTGTCCTCTGTTCAAACTGCCAGGAAGTAAAAAGTAATCTCTTCTTACTTGACTGTGTAAAAAATAAATAAATAAAAAAAAATAATCTGTAGCTGGTCTGTATGAAAAGATGTGGTGTTAAATCTGCAAAAATAAATTTTTTTTGATAAGATCTTTGTAGTTTATTTTTTTAAACTTAGGTCATAAATCACTGGAAAAAATCTAAAATGTGCTTTGAAACAGTTTCAGAATCTACATTTGATATGTTTCATAACATATGATAGTTATGTACAATCTAAATCGTTGTTACTTGTCCCATCATCCTGTTTGTCCAGAGATTGAGGTGGAGTCTCTGCTGCCTCCTCCTGGCTACTGAAAGAACTGCAGCTGTCTGTATCACACAGCAAAGCAGCATTAATCTGCAGAAGGAGGTTGTTTTCTTCCTCTTCCTTTTCTTTCCGTGTGTCTTGTGCCTCATCATCTTTTTCCTCATCACCTTCTCCATCCTCCTCTTCATCTTCTACCTGCTTTCTTTGCAGATCTGGTCTTGAAAGGGCGGCCGGGATGTGATAGACCTCCTCAGCCAGTTGAGAAAAGGATGGGGAGGTGAACGGAGACAGAGAGAAAGGGACCTTAGGAGAAAGAGAGGGGAACTGATAGGGTGAAAGAGAGGGTGAAGCAGTGGGCGAGTCATGTGGAGACAGAGAAAGGGGAAGCCTAGGAGAGAGAGACGGGGACTGATAGGGCGAGAGTGAGGGGGAAGCACTGGGAGAGTCGAGAAGAGAGAGTGATGGGGGCATTTTGGGTGAAAGGGGAGGTGCTTTTGGAGCAACAGAGGGCGACAGATAAGAGAGTGAAGCAGAAAGGGAAGAATTCACCACTGGTGAAGGCTGCATGTAGTCAGAGTCTTCTACTAGATTCTCTCTGACCATCTGTATCTGAGCCTTGTCTTCCTGTTCCTCAGACTGAACATGAAGAGGAGCAGGAGGAGGCTGCACTTGGTCCTCACTGCACACGTGTGGCGTCTGGGGCTGGCTGTCCTGAGCTGTGGGACTAATCTGAGTGGTCTCGTTCAAGGTAGCTGGGTTTTGAGCTGCTCCTGGTCCTTGTTTCTGGGCTTTACATTTCCTCTTGGTTTTGGGCACGAGGGGCGGTGGCGGCGGGGGAGCGAGCGGGGGCGACAGTAACGTTGAGGACTCTGTGGAAACCCGAACCTTAAGGCTTCGTTTGAACATGCGCCGCTTGCTCAGAGACTGCAAGAAAAGAGGGTTTATGAAGCAGAGCGCACCCAGACCGGAGCCGCAGTCCAGCTCTCGGGGGCTCCGAGTCTTGATCGGACAGAACTCGTGGAACAGTGTCGGGTTGGAACCGGACTGTTCTGTGACAGTTTCAGAGCCGGATGCTGTGGTGACCTGGCTGTCTGGGTTTGGTTGCTGGTCTGGTTTCGCCTTAGGAACAGTGTCAGTTGGAGGGGAAGCAGGGGGTGGTACTGAGGGAGCAGGGGGTGGCACTGAGGGTGCAGAGTCTGGCTTCTTCTCGTCCTTCTGGGGTTTAGGGGGTTCACGTGGTCCACGGACGTTTAAGTGAGAATTCCAGAATTCTGTTAAACAATACAGACGTGTTTACGTAGTGATAGTTTGTTGCAGTTGGAAATTTTAAGTTATAACATCTCTTTTGCTATCCTGACAATTTCATAGAATAGGAATATCTAAGAGAAGACATACAACTTTATAGAAAATGCTAAATAAAAAAAAAAAAAGAAAATGTTAAAATATAGTATATAATATAGATCAAAAGCACAATTAACCACAATTGATCTAGTTTCTTCAACTGTCACTGAGCATCACATTCTAAATGAAATAATGATTCGTATGATTTATCATGATAATTATCAATAAAATATAAATGAGAGCAACATGTCTAAATCACCCAGGTCTTTCTTAATGCAACACTGAATATATATATGGGAGTATTAAATTACATTATCAAAGCTAAAAAGCATTTCTAGTGTAACTGCATATAGTACTATATAGTAACATATTTCATTAATGACATGACTGCAGTGGACACTTATTCAGTTTTTAATTAAAGCTACATTATTTGCAGTAATGACTCCAGTTCTTAATTGTTGTGCATTTTCTAATATTTCTTAGGCTTACTTCACTGTATATGTTGCTGTGACAGTTGAATTTCTCCCCTGTGGGATAAATAAAGTCTTAATTTCTCCTGATATATTGTTCAATGAATCCAAAACATGTAGTTATGTGCAAATTCTCTAATAAGCAACAGTTTAGGGAATAGTTTGTTCACAGTTTAATCCTTATGGTTTTTATCATTTTATCTTAGTGACTGAAGTTTCCCAGAATATAATCACTGATTCATAACAGCGGACAGTTACATTTTACACGGAAATAGTATGTTTTCTTAAATCAGCAATATATTATCTTTGTGGAATGAGCTGTATGGATGTGTTTGTGCTTAAAAAGTTAGAACTATTACAAGTGAAACTGTTGATGCATGGTTTCCACTACAATGACAAGGTGGGCGTTATGCTCATGAATTAAGATATTGAAGATATCCGATTGGATATGTTTTATGTCAAAAATACCACTAGTTTATTAACAGTTAATGAATATAAGGGTTAAACTGTATAAATCCATCATTTGAAAATGCAGGAAAACAAAGGTGTGTTCACAAACCTATTCCCATATGCGAGATGGACTCCAGCTCTTTGTGGGATGTTGCCTTTGCAATGGCTTCTGGGAGCTCCAGAGGGAAGGGCAGTACATCTCTGATGTACACAGATAATACAAAAGACAATATTAAACACAGACAGAAAAAATAAAACCAAGGTACAAAGTGACAAAGGTGTATGAGAGTTCCAAGAGTTTACCTGCTGACACAGTAGGAGGAGATGAGTCTTGGCAGGTCTGGGAAGCTGATGGCTGACGTCTCCAGAGACAGAGCTGGGGGTAAGATTAAAGATGCACGAATGTTTATATGGAGTCACAAAAACTGTGTTTGTAGGTTCAGATGCTTCAGGAGTCTGACACTGAAATGACATCTTAACACTAGTGAGGGTTTTGGAGAGTCGAGCCTCTTACTGGACTGTTCCTCCTGGATGCCGAACTGCTGAACAAAGGACGGCACACTGTCGTCTGCCAAACGGACGCACAGCACATTCTTCTGGGATGTGCGAGATTTCCGCACAAGGAAGGTCTGCAATGTAATAGACCTGATTATTGAATACATGTGTGATATAGAAAGGAAAGACTAAGAATTAGAGCTGAAATGATTTATCAATTACTCGACTCACATCAATTGAAAAGTGTATTCAATTACAATTTTCCTGAATCAAAGCTTAGTTTCTTTAATTTTGCTGCCCCTAAACATCAGTTCCACTGTTGTGTTTCGCTTATTGTGATGCACACAATCACCACAAAAAACAAGGAGAGTAGCTCAGAGGAGACAAGGACAAAAGGCAGAAAATGTCTATATTTTCACTTTTCTTCAATGGAACCATCATTTACTCCTTTAAACTTTTAAGCTTTCACACAAACATTAAAAAAACTAGGCTGTATTTGTTTTTGATTATATGTGGTTCTGGAATAAAGGACAAGTTGTCATTTTAAGACATGTCTTTTTCACATTTTTCCAATTTTTTTTCTCTTATTTAAATAATCATTTAATCACATCAAATTGAGGAAAATAACAGATGAATTAATTGATTACAAAAACAATCCAAAGCAGCAGCTCTACTATCATCACTGATTTTGCTGTGTGTGTGTGTGTGTGTGTGTGGGTGTGGGTGTGGGTGTGTGAGACTGACCCCAGGAGGCTCCCTCTGCAATATGTGCAGTGCTGTGGCAGGGTTGATGGACAGTTGAAGCCAGACAGGAACAGTGAGAAGGAGGCGGTCCAGTACACTGATGCTTTTCAGAGAACCACATCCCCTCTGATGTCCTAAAAACTTTGAAGGCTGGCAAGGCTCTGGGAAGTCATACAGGGGCTCTTCTTGCTGTGCCATCTACATACACAAACAGCACAAAAAAAATATACACATGGTTAATAACTGCCCTGCAACTGACCATGTCCTCCCACAGTGGAGACATGTTTAAGGTGGTTGTTACCTGTCCTGATGGCTCACATTCATAAACCACCACAGTAACACACTGCATACACACCTGTGTAATAACTCTGCCTGGATTGGGACAGCAAGTCCAGACTTGGTGAAGTAACCCAGACAGGGCTTAAATCAAAACGCAAACTAGAGGAAAATCGACACTTAAAACCGGTTACAGAAATACAGACACAAGCACTGATATTGATTTAGAATTCAGCTGTCGTTTTTAAAGTAACACAGTATATTATCCCAAGCAATATGTTTGAAGCAGAGGTCAACAGAAGTCTGGATCCGGATTTGCATTCCTGTAAAACCTGCACATTTCCTCTTCACACTTTTCTTCCTACTCACACAGGTTACTAGTATCACGTGTATGTCGCGAGACTTATTATAAAGTCAGTATCTACCTCTTCGCCCCGAATCTTCACTTTACTTCCTCCCTCCGATCCACTTTACTACGGCATGCTCTTGATTCTTCCATCAACTTCGGTTCGGTCCTGTCCTGTGGCCTGTCATGACGTGCGTTCACAGATCTGCAGATGTCTCCGTGTTCTTCTTTGGCTCCTCCCACACCCCCACCTGATCTCACCTGGAAACATATGTCACGGCACGTTTGATTTACAAAATCCTTTAATGGTAGTTGTGGTGAATTAATAGTCTTGGGAGTGCAATAAAATGTTGCTTTACACGGTCATTAAGTTTTATTTAGCAAAGCAGTGTTTTAGCTGTGGCTGGAAGTCACATGAGTTCATCATTATCAAACGTTAAATGGCCTTAATCGGTAGTCGATACGTATTAAATAGTAAACACTGTCTTTGAAAAGCTGAGCTGTGGTGAAACTACGCCCCCGTGGCATCATGCTGCTGCTAACGGACTCCTTTTGGGGGGCATTTCGGCCCGGGGGCGTGGTTACGTCCTGCGGCACTGATGTGTTTGAACCTTAACCCTAACCAACCCTAACCCTAACCCACCCTAACCCTAAACCCTAACTCACACTAACTCTTTATCCTAAACCACGCCCCCGGGCCGAAATGCCCCGAAAAATAGGAATCCCCTGTTGCTAACGCTCATCGACAAACCGGAACCGGATGTGAGGTTTGAAATACAGATCCAGAATCGCGTTGGGTAAGAAGTGTGTGTGTGCGCGCTATACTGTATAATTTATGATTTTCACAATATTTACCAAAAATTTAAAGTAATGAAGGATTAGGTAATGCATTTGTGAATAACCCATAGCCTAATACTCATGGGTGTCTAGCCAAGCTAACGTTTTGAGCCCATCTGTTAAATCTACCAGCTAGCTAACCTACGTTAGCATTAGCTCACCTAGCTGTTTTAGCTAACGTTAGCAACGCCGTTAATGGCGTTTAACAAGATGGCCCGCTGCGACACTCACTTTAGCTAATCGCTAGCCGTGAGACTTAGCCTACCTCATTTGGCGCTATTTCATACACTGTCCAATTTATAATGTATGGGTTTTGTCTTGTGCGAGCTGTTAATGTGAAAGCAAACGCTAGCAGGCCGCGGTCCGTCTTCAGGTTAAATCTTAGATGCATGTTTTGGCCCAATTTCATGAACGTAAGGGCTTTTATTAGCACTGTTAGCGTCTTGCTAACGTGAAATGCTACTGGCATTTCACATAACCTAACGTTGTCGTTTAGTCACGGATGTGATTATATCCAAAATAGTTTTGTTTCAGACTAACATTACCTTTCTATTGTGACGCAATCAGTAACCTGTTAGTTAATGTACATGATCTCACTATCTAACCTTGTATTCTGTTGATTTTTTTTTATAGATGTCTGGATAATACAGAGATGAGTGGCGAGAACGTCAAGTTGTTTGTGGGGAATCTTCCTTTAGACGCAACTCATGAAGAACTCAGCAAGCTGTTTGCTCCATATGGAGAGATCAACACCTGCTCTCTGCTTAGACAGTATGCCTTTGTAACCCTGAAGGGAGAAGGGGCAGCTGACAGGTATTTTACATTACCAAATGATATGGTGCATCTCATTAGAAATATTTAGAATGAATGAATATTTTATGTGATTGTGTCTGTACTAAATGCGAATTTTATTTCAGTTTTATGATGTCACTACTATCCATAGTCTCTTCTTCTAAATTTGGAAATACAATTAGTCAAACACTTTAAACTCACTAAGTATGTGGAATCCGTTAATAATTTGTTGCTATCACTGGCTTTGGTTTTAATCATCTACAAACTGAACAGAATTAGGATATGTGCATTTGTAAATTCTGCAATTTAACATAAAAAATACTCATTTATGTAAGATAGTGATTGGAAAAGGACTCTAAATAATACATTCTTTTCTGTCTTTTTTTGAAACTCTTAAGATGCAGTCAGCGGTTTTTAGTTTGCAGCTATCTTTTATTTATTTTTTACTGAAACTTTAAAGGCAGGCTGTGCTCAATTTGTGAATTGCTACAGTTCTAAAAGAGTTTACAACAGTTAGTCAAAACCGGTCAGACCATTTCGTTATTCATAATGGTACATTGCATCTTGCACAATAAAAATGGTCAAAATCTTATATATCCTTAAAAGAATTCAGATTAGCTTAAGATGCTTCTTTGGCTCAAAGGCTGTAACTGAACAGTGGCAACACAAAGATAGTATAATGTTGGTACTTGTGAGTCACAGAAAGACTGCGCAGGTACTTGAGTGTTTAAGATCATGTTTTTAAGTCATTGGTGGCAATGTGTTGATTATCCTCTCACAGGGCCATACGGCATCTTGATGGCAAAGAGTACAGAGGCAGACCCCTTGTGGTTGAGGAGTCACGTGCACGCCCACCAAATTCCACCAAAGTCTTTGTGGGAAACCTCAGCGCAACATGTTCTGCAGATGACTTGCATGGGCTTTTCTCAACGTTTGGAAGAGTTTTAGACTGTGATAAAGTCAAAGGTTAGTCAAATCAGGTGGTATTAGTATGGATTATACACCATAAGTACCCAACATGTACTGAAGTTTTTTGGATATATTGAACTCTGTATGAGTTTAGAATGGGAATTGAAATTAGTTACGTTAGCATGAGAATGATGAAAAAAAAAAAGTTATTCTTTCCCAAGGGTACAGACAATGACTGTTGTCTGGTTGAACAAGTAAATAAATGTATTTATATTACTTAAAAAATAATGATGTGACAAAGTATAAATATAAAGTTAACAAATTTTCAGTAACCCCAATATCTGTTTTCTGTGTACCCAACAGCACGATTATGCTCAAATGTTGGCTATGCTTTCGTGCACATGGAGAGGAAGGAGGATGCCCTTGCAGCTATTGACGCACTTAACGGGACCATCTTCAAGGGTCGTCAGCTGGCTGTAGAGCTGTCGAAGGCCCAGCCTTTGATCAACCAGCTTGTGAACGCTGGCAATTCAACTAATTCTACAGGTGACAGCAACTGGTGTCCTTTCAATTTATATCTTTTGTATTT
>JAPQRQ010000007.1:11190771-11219312 GCA_037367365.1 Apogon talboti | reverse complement strand
TGTTACCTGTGTTCCCGGGATGGGTCCAAAAGGATTGGTGGGTCTCAGGACAGGCTGGTTGTACATGACAGGCTGAGGGGGCATCATGGGAACACCTCCCATCTGATGACCCATCTGAGGAGGGAGCTGCTCAGTAAAAACAAAATAAATACAGGGCAGAGGACAGGACGGGTGAGTTCAGGGACAGGCATGACCAGGTGGGACATTATACATGTAAAGATAAGAGATAAAACCAGCTGCGATATTATTAGGGGGGGGGCTTGTAAATGTGTAAGGAACATAAACAGAAAGAGTCACTGAACATACGTATGAATCTGAGACATAAATATTTCAGTTTTAGATGATGATAGGTGATGTCGCTGTAGCAGAGGCTGATATTTACCATTCCATACACAGGCACTTGGGGTGTCGTCATAGGAAAAGCCACTGGTGCTGGAGCCTGTACAGCAAAGCAGAGTCACAATAAAATATACTCTAGATTCTAGTCAGTTTAACCAACATAATGCATAATCCATAAGGAACACAGTTGCTCCTGGTAAACTGTAATAAATGCAGATATCGTTTGTGATCTTAACCCTGTGCAGATCTGCCATGTCTAATTTGTAAAGTAAAAATTCTTTGACAACTCTGTCATTTTGATTAATTCGCACAATTTTTTCTTCATTTATTCTGTCTACTTTTTGGCCGAGGGAGGACTATCAAAACTGTATTAAGATGCACTCACTGAAAGAGTAAAATCAGACGGGCAAAATCTCAAAATAACCGATGAAAGACAACCAGGGCAGAAACAGTAAGGCGTATTTTCCAGTCTTTCAACAGTCTCAATAGTTCTATACATGTGGTAGCCTGTTAATAGTGAGTCTCGACCTATGAACAGGTGAGTAATGTCAGTAAATTTAAATAGAAAACAGACTTTGGTTCTCCTGTGTGACAGCGGTGCATGAAACGCTGATGGATGTTCTTTTTCTAAATCACCAGAGGTCACCAGGCAGTACTAGTCCTGTGTGAATAGGGCTGTAGTCCTAACCTCAGCCTCAGGTTAATTACAAACAACATTTTTGTACTTACAATGTCATATCTAACTTTTCAAAGTTTTCAACAAAGCACAGATAGAAATAAAAATAGGTATTATATTAAAATAGTTTGAACTGAGGAAACAGTTTGGCAGTGTGACTGTTTTAACCGCATGGGATAAAATAACCAGAAAAGCAGCATAATGAGTAAAACAACTACAACACAAACCGCCGAATAAAAACATAGATCTGCAAAAAAGCAAAATGGATAAAGTGGACATGAAACACTCCATACTTACATAGCCAGTATAGATCATCCCGTTCTGTGGAGGGTTTTTAGAAAAGACACAAAAGATAGTTCTTTAATACCATTTTTCATTTGCAGACCACCATAAAAGCCGAGCTTGTGACTTTTCTCCTAAAAGGCAGAAAAGATAAAGCTGATCTTTGCCCATTTGTCATGTCCTAAACACTTTCTATTCATACTGTGTTTCGGCTTTCAGAGTGATCGTCTGAATAAATGAGCAGTTTGAGTTGAGAGGTCAATCAGTCGAAAATTAAAAGATGAAACCAGATTAAACGGACGAGACGCGCAGATAATTAGAGCGAAGCACAAAGGACGGAGACATATTTAGGAGCTCCTTCAAAAACCCTAAATGCACATAGTAGATAGTAACATTTGGCCAGTGGGTAGATTTTCCAAAATGGGATATTAATATCATTATGAAAAGCTGACTTCAATGACAAAATGATGGATAGCAGCAAATTAATTCCTATTATAATGCTGCGTCAAAAGACTTTTGCTAGAATAAATGATTTAACGACTCAAAGGCAACACGTTCAGACTGTGTAGTCAAGAGGAACCTTTAACTGTGTCATTTACATAGTGCTATATGGAAAACACTACAGTGAGATATGACTTTTTATCTGTTATATGGAAAGTGATTCTGTGTGTGTCTATTCACAGCTCTGTCATAAAAAACACGACTAATGACCAGATTAAGTGAAAAAGTTACCATCTGTGGGACGGGCATGGGTGCAGGTGCCATAGGATGTGTACTATGAGTCCAGTTAGTGCTGGTGCACATAGTCTTTGACTGCCAGCCACTTCCTCCTGTCGGCTTCTTCTCTACCAGCTGACTCCACTGGAGCTCTGGCCTGATGTTCACACACACACACACACACACACACACAATAACATTAACACAAGTGTTTTACTCCAGGGCTGCACAATACATCGCTTAAGCATCATCATTGCACATTAGCTCAATCACAAACCTGAAAATTAGTGAGTACAGGAGAAAAACATCAGAGAGGAAGTAGTGGTTGTAAAAAAAAAGGCAAAAAACTAAACAAGTGTCACTTGTGTGGAATTACATCAGCTACTTAATGGATGATATCGACCAAAAAAAAGGCAATTTGTCCATAGTGCTTTCATGGTGAGTCACTGGTGTATTAAGTGACCTAACTTCCCTCAAAATGACAGACTTTTAATGTGGTGCATTGAAACCAAATGTAGAACATTAAACCTCAAGAGTGGATGGCTCAGAATAACAAGTACAGGTTTTTTTTTAAATTATTTTTTATTTCAAACATAAAATCCTATCTATGTGAGCTCCATTGTTTTCTTACCTTATGTTATATTGATGCCTGTGTTTGGATTAGCTTCAGAGAATGTTTTTATATACATATTTGTTTTTATGGAGCTGTATTTGCAAAAGCTGTTTTAGGATTCGAACCTCTCCTGAACAATGTGAAAATGTTTACATTTTCATCATCTTATTGTATGTAATGTGAAAATAACCTGAACTAAACGAAACCATTTTTCTATAAAGACACTATCATCTACAAAATTGCCTAATTTATTTCTAGAATACATCATTTTTAGTAGAGCTGATTAAGGAATAAATTTTTTGATCTTGCAATATAACAGAAAAAAATATCGCTTATCAGTACAAATTTTCCAATAACATGCAGCCCTAATTTAGTGGAGATAGTGCATTGTGTTGTTTTGTTTCTTAAGAGAGACATACTGACTAGAAGTAAAACTATTAAGACAGAAGTGAATTTATCTAGTTTTTCCAAAGTGTAATATATGACACAAAGCCACTCACTTTTTGGCTGGTGTTCCCCCAAACTGCAGGTCTGAAAGAAAGAAAATAAAACAGTAAAATCAGCTGAAAAGCTGCATTAAATAGAGGGAAGAGAATGAGCACTGAACAGGAGAATGGAAGACAGACAAATGAAACTGACAGCTGAATATACTGAGACTAATATACTCACTGCCAACAAGGTTGGCTAATGAAGAGTCCAAATCATTGGGCAGCATTTTCCCAGAGTGCAACGGGGCTCCAGGGCTGTGAATTTGAGTGGGTGGGGCTGGTTTCAACAGATCACCTGACATCCGAGGTTACCATGGTTACATGAAAAGGAAATAAGGGGAGACAAGTCAAGAGCATGAGGAAATGAGGCTCCGCAGTCAATGAATATTGAGCTTGAAGCAGTGTGTTTGGTTTTCATTTGTATGGCTCTGTCTATTTGTACAATGTGTGTATGTGCGTGTGCGTGGTTGTGTGTGTGTTCCTACCTCCCCAGGCATTGTTATTGTTGGGCACAGTGTGTGTGGTCTGGATGGGGGTGAAGTTAGGCTGCAGGGTGAACAGCTCACTGGTCAGGTTTGGCACACTGCAGAGAGGAGATGAGAGGAGGAACAGAGACGGGGTTTATTTTATTTTATGTGACCAAAAAAATCAATAACAGATTCTTATTTATAGTGAGAGCCAGTAAATGACCTACTGTTAAAACTGGAGGAAAGGGGATACACAAACATACACAAAAGCCTGTAGATCACTGAAAACAGCCTTGTCCTCAGAATTTATAGGTATGTGTGCTGTTAGTGCTGACTACTTATGATTGTGAACTGAATATACATCATAAACACATGCAATGAAATGAATAAAATGGCATTTTACCAACACATACCAAGTATTCACAGTCAGCATGCAGACTTTTGACCTATTCACATCTATGCCCTCGACACCATTAGTCATATGAAACCTTTCCCAGCCACAGTGTAATGGGTGTCAGTTTGGTAGGGGGTTAAATACGTGACTGACAGCTGGATTTCCTGATCACACACCTGACTTTGCTGCTCTAAAACATATCTTGTCACACAAGCAACATGGCAGCTTCCAGAACTGTGATAGCTGCCTTCACTTTTCCAAAGAAATATGAAACAGTACCCTTCATTTGTGTATTGGTTTTCAGAGGAAGGAACATAGTTATTTTCAATCCAGGCATTTTTTCTTTATTTCTACCTCCGATATTAAAGCAAAAGGGTCTGTACAGCTAATATACACACTTACATATTTGTTTGACTCCCGTATATCATATTGTCAATGATTGATGTTAATGCACAAAGCAGATTGTCTTCACATTGTGCCTCCCTCAGCTGTATAGTAGCAAAAACATCAAATTATGTTTCATGATACAGGGGTTACAGTTCATTACACTGTGATACTGTAAACATGGTGATATAGCATGAACTTTTGGAAATCTGACGTAATATAAAGGACACACCATCAGTTACTGCAGTCACTGTATCATTCAACACTGACATGTGGCAGCTGGGGTTTAAAGGTGGCATTTGAGAATTTAACCAGAAAGTTTTGGCTTTAGTGTCTAACTGTCTAACTGCCAAAGCCAGTGCATTTATACTGCCTCATCAAAATGTGTTGTCGTAAAGTAATATGTTAATTGTATTATTAGTGTCATGGCTGCAGAGTGAAACATGTAAAGACAGTAGAGTCAATGTTCACTCCTGCTGATCGAATATAGCACCAAACATGGATGCATTATCTTTGACTTCCAACTAATAACTTCTCCTCATACATTAAGAGATATGAAAACACTCTTGTGATAATGAATCTTACAACAATAAACTTAATTCATTGAGATTCCATATCGCAAAACATTGAGATCGTGATACTCGAGTGTGTTGAGATGTTGTCGAGCTTCGTACTGTTTATGCATGTTTGGTTAAAAAAATGACGCAAAGACTCACTGGTTGTTGACGGGTACGATGGGTGAGTTAGAGAAGAGGTCTGTGGCTCCTCCACTGCTGTTGGCACTGCCCACTGACTGGGTGCTGGGTGACACATTGGGCGTCTGAATGTCGATCACCTTAGGACCGTCCTCCTGCAAACGGAACAATTCTTATTATTATTATGTTACTTCTCCGTGGTTTGTAAAACATGAATTCGGGTACTACATCCTCTTGAAAATAACAAATCGTATTAGTTCGGCGTGTGAAATCTTAGATCCTTTCTTTCTTTTTCTTTACAATACCCTGGATGCTTCTTTGTTTGAATAAAAATCCGAGACTGGCTGAGGTGTAAATTCATTACAATTCTCTGCAGGTTGTGGGCCAGCAGCCAGAGACAGACAGTTTGATTTCCACTGTATTGCAGGATTAATGCACTAGTCCATTCAACTTTAACAACAGTGCAGGACAAAAACACTCGAGGTGCAGCCTGGTTTGTATACTGCTCACGCAAGCTGAAGCTATTTTATTGTGCTTGTAATCCTACATAAAGCAGAAACAGTTCATTTGGTGCACAAGATAGACCTTTGTGAAATGTTGGTTTAATTTAGTTCCACCTGACTCTGTTTTATTTGCTCTTTGCAGGATCATCATGCTTGGTGAGGAGCCTATGTCTGTTCTCATTCACGAGGATAAATAACATACAGTATATTAATATATTACATACAGTATTCATATATGTATTAATTTTTTAGCGTGTATGGCATGTGTTGCAGAGGTCTCGCCTTGTGTTGCTGCAGTCTGTTGTCCTCTGCCTTGTCATCCATCCGGCTGAGTGAGATCCCAGTGCTGGAGAGAGAGGACACTGCACTGGACAGGGTGCTGGATCTTAATGTGAAACACACATATGTCATTTTTGCAAAGCCTGCAGAATGTCCAGTTCTTTCTATGGTTTGCCTTTGCTCTCTTCTCAGTGCTTTGCAACTTTGGCCTTGTTTTCAAAAGTTTAAAGTTTCCAATAAAACTTTACAACTTGGTCCAGAACATAGAAAAAGCTTAAGACTGCATTATTTTTGACTTCATCATATTTTACTTTGGCTGTTATTGTTAGAGCTGTCCCCAGTCGGCCATTTTAATTGTCTGAAGCGAATAGATAGTAGTGGTCTGTCGATCATACAGACTGGATGTGGCGTGGATCCGTGGGAATAGTTTTCACCATCATTGTTGATGATAATATAACTCACATGACAGAACTTATACTTACAGATTAGGTCATTTAATAAAGGTTTGTTACCCCGCCCCTCGAAGGGATGGCAAGGGCTGTTGTTTTTGGTTCGGTTTGTTTTTGTTTATTTGCTTGTTAACACTTTAGCAGCAAAACTATTGGTTGAATTCATACCAAATTGGGTTTATATATCACCAGTGACCCAGAATAGATCTGATTATATTTTGGGAAAAGTAGGTCAAAGTTCAAATTTTTATGAATTTTTAAAATCTTTACTTTTCCCATTTACTTATAATGGGCAACATTTCAAATTTGAATATTATTCATAAATGATGTAACGTAGACCTTGCTGTTTTTAGGTATATTACGGTAGAAATGTTACTGAATTTAATCTTTTGTTTCTTGTAATGCAAATGAAGCTTCCACCTCAATATTTTCCCACATTAAATGAATGGTGAAGACAAAATTATTTGCCTTTAGCAGCAGTGGTAGTACATAAATAATAAAGGAAGTCTCATCACTGGTCTAGAATCAGTAGAAGTGATGTAGTCGTGGCCTCACTCCTCAGTTACTGAGCCACCACAACCTCACATAAATGTTTGAAACCATTTTTTGTTCAGAATCAGCGCATTAGATTTTATCTCCCATCCATTACATTGAAAGAGAATTTTCCAAAGGCCAATATGAATGGGAGAAAACTTTATGGCTCCCAAAACTCTTGTCCATGTCTTTTATAGAAGCTCCTGCAGCAGCAGTATTATTATTATTATTATTTATTATTACAGTATTTTGTGATGTGAACGTACCTGCTGGCGGTGGAGAGTTCCTTGAGTTTCCTGCCCTCCAGAGAGGCCAGATGCTGCTCCAGAGCCTCCAAGAGAGAACTGGGAGCCTGAAACGGGGGGTTGAGGGGATGGGAAGGTGGGGGCATAAGATTAGAACCACGGCCTGCTGCGCAAAGTGGGACACACTGCTTTCTCTCACTTTCCTTTCAACATTTTATCACACTCTCTCTCATATCTCACACACACATACATGTACACACACACACACACACACACACACAGACACACACACACACAAAGCAGCAGCAGAATTAAGACATCACCCTCAGATTCAAGTCCACGTATCTACTCTAAGACAGCTTTTTGATTGATTTGTCTTGTTGTTTTTGCATTTGGTTTCATCAGGTTTGGTTGACCAGCATGCACAGATCAGCCCTGGATCATGCAAGCAAGTCTGACAGGTCAGCACAGAGCGTAGCAGAGTTTCGTTCCTGCAGGGCTCCGGAGTAGAAAGAAACACAACAAACACATCTTCAAACTATCTAATGAGCCCATGCAGAGGCCAGCAGTGCACAAACACTCTCATACATACACACACTCACATGTACGCATATCCACCAAGAACAATAACAAATCACAATCCAAAAAGAAGAGTTAACCCATGGATTCCACTTAAGATTTGTATATATATATATTTTTACATCATTAGATTCTTTTTTTTTTACTTGTTTGAGATTAAGCAGCAACTAGGCAAAGTAGTTAAGTTCAGACTATTACCACCCACTGGAAGCCAAGGAAGTTAACTCAGAGAAATGTAAACATCTGGTGAAAAACCAGGTATACACATTGAGCAGCTGGCCAGCACTCGTTATTGGAAAACAAAAAGGGATGGATGCGTTCATTGTGACTACATGTGACACCACGGTTTTCACCCAGAGCTTTACATTTCAGCCTCAGAGAACACAGTGCAACCACAACAAGCAAAGAAAAGATTTCTCATATACTTATTAACGGGGGAAAGAGAGTAAAATGCGAATTCTGGATATCCTTCTTCAGAGAAATCTAGAATATACTAAAAGTTTAAAAATAAAACAGACACATATCTAGAGCTCAGTATAGGCATGGGTCACTATGTGGTTGAATAGGGGCATATAAGGTCTTCATAAGCACTGCAAACATGACGCTCATTGAAAACCTTTTCTGTTTGACTCGTCACATTGTAATCGTCCAATTACACACCAGTGAAAAGGATAAAGCATGTATCAGGCTTTTAGCATGATGCAGTACTTCTGATGGCATTATGTACACCTATCCAAGTCATATTTGCAGAAACCTATTTAATAAAAAACCATTCGCTGCTCTCCCCACAGCTAATGCAAAGGGACATAATCTTTTCAAGGAAGTGATTTGAACACTGCTTATATGGGTGAAACGCTATTTCATAA
The DNA here is from genome assembly GCA_037367365.1 of Apogon talboti. Lineage (NCBI taxonomy): Eukaryota > Metazoa > Chordata > Actinopteri > Kurtiformes > Apogonidae > Apogon > Apogon talboti. Next base: position 11,210,802 of record JAPQRQ010000007.1, on the reverse strand, counting down.
AGCTGTGCTGACTTATTTTGTATGATAAGCCTTTAAATCAAGAGACAAGCCTTGATATTTATGCTGTGAAAATGCCAGGACGACTGCTAGGAAAAATGCAGACAGATACTAAGCCCCGGTCATGAACATCTAAAATAGAAATATGAGGGAAAACTTTTGTAATCTAGCTGCGTAAATGCTTCTTTTATAAAGTCTTACCTCAGAGTTAAATTTGTTCTGCAATGAGTCAGATAAGAAAAATGTTACATCCCTGTGTTAATGCTTAGAAATTGTGCAACAAACAGTGCCTCAAGGCTAAATGCTGCATTTCTTTGTCCCTCTCTATTCTACACTCAGACAGGAAAAAGGAGGAAAAGGTGGAGGAGTTAAGGAGAGTGAAGAAGAGAGGAGGAGGACGGGGCAGCTGCAGTGTGGGCAGGTCTGTAGGGTGAGTAGGGAACGGGAGCATCTAGAATGAAGCATTATGGGATTGACTTGACGGATTTAAATACTGGTTGACTGACTGATTGAGATGAGATGTAGACTGACCTGTGTGAGATCGGGGCTGTCGCCCTGATCTATCCCAACTCGCTGTGTCACAAAAAAGGAGGGAGGGAGGGGGTAGGGGAGGGAGGAGGGAGGCAAAATAAAAATAAACCAAATGTAATAATAAAACAAGGAGTAAACAAAAGAACCCAAAAAGACCACAGAGTAAAAAAGGGAAGAGGCGTGTGAAGGAAGAAGAGGAGGAAGAGGAGGAGGGAGAAAGAAGAATCAAACTCAAGCATTCATTACTTCATGCAGTGGCTGGAAAGGAAAACAAATAAAAGACGAACAGAGGAGTAGGGGAGGAGGGCGCATGCACACGCATACAAACACCTATATTTACAGTATATGTACCACACACACGTAAAAGTACGCACACATACAGTGAGATCTTGTTTGAAATGAATGCAGAGCACACCAACTGATCGAACAGGCAGGCCAGAGAGGGCGGACAACAGGTCACATGACTGCGAGGTAAGAAACATCCAAAAGGAAGACACTCAACTAATGTTGACTTTGAACAGAAAGAGGAGGGAGGGGCACAGATGACACACAGACAAACACATATTTTGTTAGACAGGAAAAATGAATGGGTCCTTAAAGTCAACGTTAGTCTGTTTTGTTTGTTTTGTTTTTTTTTCTGTCTTTGGATCGAGCGGCTGCACCCCAAACCTTCTTCCAAATGGGAACCAAACCAAGCAGTGAGAAAGCCTTTGAAGATGGCGCACGGGTAAAGCTATCTACAGAGGATAAAACTGTTTATATTCACTGTGAAGCCTGGCGAGGTCTACAGCTGTTAATTTTTAAGAGAAAGGAGGAAATTAAAAAAAGAAGGAAGAGGAGACAGAGATAGTGATAGAAAAAGAGCTTGCTTGGGCATGCAGTGCAGGCATGTGAACAGGCAGCACGCGAAGGGTCCCTCAACTGGAAGCTCTACAAGAGTGACTCTGGTCGGCTAAGAATCAGCCATTAATCTCTGTCTTGGAGTAACCCCCTCCCCAGGTCAGGGCAAGAGAAGGACAGAAACAGGAGAAAATGAAAAAAAGATAACTGAGAATTCAAGAAGAGAAGCCCCTGAGAGCTGAACCACAGTCAGTTTAAAGTCAGAAAACACTGACTGTAGATCAGATCGCAAGGTATACAGCGGTCTGGAGCAAATCTCAAGTGGTTATGTTGTTTCCCCTGCAGGTTATCAAAACCTTTTCTGAGAAAGCCAACAAGTGAAGAAAACATTGAGATTAACTCCAGACGGATAATCCCCGCCCTCTTCAGTGGTGCTTCATTCTGTTTTTCCTCTGTGGGAGACCAGCAGGACAAACAGACGTTACCTCTGCAACTTTGAGGAACTCGGACAGTTTGGTCATCCTGTTGAGGAACGTCTTGTAGATCTCCAACGCTTCTTTGCACTGGTTCTTCTTCATGTCAAAGTATTTCTCTGGATATTGAGAAATCACAGTTAGAAAATCACCAAGTCCATCAAGACTAACTCAGCATCACCATGTACTTTTGATTGATTTTTATGCCAGCTGTGGTGAGAGATCATCTGTTCCCAAAGACGAGGTTGATTTTATTTTGGGTTGCTTTTCTTTGAGAGGCATATTTGTGACAGAATCCAATGTTCATATGGGTCTGATCATTGTACTGTAAACACTAGACATAGTATGAAAGTCTAGTGTATATTCTGTTTGTTTTAAAGACTTAAGAAAAAAAACTAGAACCTATTACCTCAACCTACATGCCTTTATATTTTCTCAGTCATGAAATAATTAAAATGTGCAGATTGGTTTAATAATAAAACGAGATAAACAGCCACAAATGAAGGTCAGGTGTGTCAGGTGCTGGGACCCAGCCATTTGTGGATGTTAGCTAACTCTCTTCCTAAGCTAATGACTTTTTCTGTTGCCTACATCCATGACAACAGCCGGTGCATGTCTTATATGTAGAGGTCTTCAGTCATTTTGTCTGCAAACATCCTTACATTTGCTCTAGAGTCCCTCAACCTCTGTCTTCTGCACTTCTACAGTGGCAAGTGTACAAAATTAGCCAGCGTTAGCTTAAAAATGGAGCCGGCTAATGTCAACAAATAACCAGCTCCAAGCGCATAAATAAGACATAAAAGTAGGGCAGATGTAAATGTTACATATTGTGCCTGTAACTCGGCCTAAATGCATTCATTATTGTTTTAATTACAGTGTATTTAACATGTGCATAGGTGATTTTTTTTGTTGTCTGTCTCTTAGGGGTGCTGACAGGTTGTAGAATGGCAGCTACATTTGATAGGATCCCAAAAGGGATTGGTGATTACAGCTGTCAGTCACATATTTAACCCCTCCTACTTATCTAAATACACATGTGATTGGTCAAAATTGTTTGTCACAGGGTATATTTTCTCTTATCAGACTTAAAAAATAGAACCAAGAGGAGGTGTAGAAATTTAGTTTCTTCTAAGATCACTTGAGTTACAACATGCTGAAAGGTAAATTTGCAATTTTTGTCCAATGACACTAAAATAGTATCACACACTAAACCTTTGAAATGGTCATATGTGTTCTTCTTGTGGTTGTAAATAAAGCCTATTGCACACTGGTACATCATGTTTAAATGCTAGGTACTGTCTTGGTACTGTTGATCTGAAACAGAATCCATGAAGGCAGAGTTAGTTAATGCAGGCACAAGTGAAACATCCCTGATCAGGTCGATTAGACAATAAATCATTTAATAAAGTTCACAGCAGAGAGTCTGATACTCTGTTCACAGCCGCTGATTGTTCTCTGTTTTAATAATTAATGGCGTAAAAGAAGGTGGTCTTTATAGTCTTTAATTTATATTTGAGAGAGGAAAGGAGAGGATTGATTTCCCCTTAAAAAAACGGATGTGGAGTGTAGTCACTGCTTTGTGATCTCAATTCTATTTGAAGCCAAGACATTAGAGGCAGATTAGTGCATTAATACGGTGTGGACTAAACAGGGCTCAGTTCTGGATCTGCACGGTTTTACCCAGCATGTTGATGACCCCTTCGTTGTAAGCCGCAAACAACCGTATGGAGTCTTTAAACAGCAACATGAAAGCTGTGTTGATCACTCCGTTGGTCAGCTCGTTGGAGTTCGGCTGGAGGGAAAACAAAAGCAGAAAAGAGGCTGTGTGAGCTTGTGCTGAGATGCTGCGTTGATTGGCCCGGTCTTTCAGATTCGTAATCCGCTGTGTTTATTAAGCAGATGTTTACCTGGAAATCCAGCAGTGCATCCAGCTGGGTCTGAATGATGGGCAGAGTCTTAATCAGCTTCTCTGTGTTCATAGTGCGCATTACGCCGTCAGCCCTGACAAAGCAACATACACAAGGGCTTAGAAACCAACTGAATATGGAGAAATTCTAACAAGCACAAAAGAAAATGCTAAAGAAAACTTGTAATAAATGATACACACTATTCACATAATATTGGCAGTTTGTTTAAAGGAATTATAACACTTTTTTATCTGTAAACATCTATTTCACGTCTATGTGGTTTCTTCTCTATTTCGGTTGTTACCTCTTGTTTTTGCAGTTTCTCTGTATATGTGGAATTAATAAAAGTGAGTTATTGTCTGTAAATGTGGACTTTTACTTAGATAAAGTAGAATTACCATAGTGTAGTAATATTATGTTACAAAATGTTCTGCATTCTGTTATTCTTGTGAAATGAGTTTAATGCAGTACTGTGCAAAAATAAGGTTACAAAAGCTGTACTTGCATACTTTTTTTAAAACTTTTTTTTTACTTACATACTTTTTTTTACATATATTTTTTTTTACTACTTATGTACATACTTTCATGTTTCTGTATCAAGATAAAACCAGAATTTACAGGAAATATACTGTATAAACAGCATTAAAAATAAAAATTCAGACAAACCAAAGCGTCACGTATTTAATATCTCACCCCTCTGCACTTAACATGTATTTAACTCTTGTTCAGACAATATCAGATTTACACCAGGTTTTATTCAACACACGTCATAAGTTTGTCATATGTTTTTCATGCATTATTTCTTTTAACTACTTTGCTCATATTTCCTGTATTGTCTTGTTTCTTTATCACAGGACTGTTTTATCAGCAACATTTACTTTAAACTATCAAGGGTTCAAGTACTCATACATAGAAGAGCTCTTTGTACTGGTTTTATCACTAAAAACTTATCTCAATTTTTATGTAAGTATTAAATTAATAGAAGAGTATAGAGCACAAATAAACATTTCAATCCCTCATATAATCAGAGCAAAAGTAAAAAGTTATATAAAAATTCTTTAGTGAAAATGTGTTAAAAAATTGTCCTTAACCCTCAAACACCTAAACAGCCACCAGATATAAAATGTTTAATAACTTTTGAAGCACAAATCCTATTATTGTATGTAAATAATTGAGGTAAAATACATTTTTCTCAGCTTTTCACTGGGAAAAAAGACACATCTGAATGTGTCTTTTTTGGATGTTCAAGGCCTCCATACTCAACATGGAAACACTGTCATCATCTGCATCACTGATTCAGCAATAAAACCAATGTAGTTTGGTGAAAGTGAGTGGCTGTGGACACTTGTTTATATGTTCAGGTATTGATATATTTTGCTGAAAAAGTCACTTTTTCCTCAGTTTTCTCTGATTTAATGTAATAACCTTTGAATTTACTCTGAGCTTCTATGAACTTCGAAATGATCAGTAAATTAAAAACAGGAAAAACGCTACATGCAGAGGATAATGTTATAATAAATGATAAATTACTTAGGAAGGCACATAAAAATAGCTCTAGTGGTTAAGGGTTAAGTAAAGTACTTAGGTCCATTTCAACCCAAGTAAAGTAAATTTACAAGTACATGGTGTGACTCATGATCCGAGTAAGTGATAATCTGTGCCATATGTATGTAACAAACACAAAACGTGTGTGTGGGTGTGTGTTTGCTTTATTTTCTGTCAGAGTGTGTTACCCTCTCTTCATCTTGGTGAAGTCCACGGCTGCTAGTCTGTAGGACATGGCTTTTTCATTCAGGTAGCGGCTGTAGCGTCTGATGAAGGTTGACATGTTATATCCTGTAAAGCAGACAGGGGGCGCCGCAGTTAGACGTGATTATATTAACCTGTTCTCAAATCCGGTTAACAAGCTGTAATCCTTTTCACATGAAGTACATAAATCCACTTTTCCTGATTGTGTTGCATGATGTCCGCTCCAGCTCACTATTAAAATTCATTTATATATATCTTTTTAACCTTCAGAAACATTTAGCATTTTCTTGAACAAAAACACACAGTGAATTTGTCTTTAGCTTTACTCTCGGGACTGTGGCGTTCCTTTAAAACTCTGAAATAGGCTTATTGATAGTGTAACAGAGCCAAGTAGAGGCCGACATAAAGTCATTGTGCAAGACGTACAGCACTGCTGAGTTTACAAACAGCCAAATGGCATTAAATCACCTTGTAGTGCAGCCTTATCTAGAAAGTTGTTGAGGTTGAAGAGCGTGTTTCTGGAGGCTAGGTACTGCATCAATCTCTGATGGAAAAAGAGAGAACAGAGTTAGTGATTATTTGATGTCGTTGCCTGACAATATCAAGTCATGTCTGCACAGGTAGACGGTGTGTGTTTGTGTGTGTGGGTGTGTGAACAGTTCAGTTGTAGTGTGGAAGTCAGGAGCTGCAGCTTTGTAAGCTTTTGGAAACAGTAATAAACCTACATACAGCCATAACAGAAATGAACATATATGTCAGTGCAGCCCTTTCCCATAATATCCTCTGGTTATTACTCATTAATATCCACTCTTCCTGTATATAACTAACTAATATTTTAGATCCTAGATTTTGTTTTATATTCATTGTATGCATTTCTTTCTGTTGTATTGTATCTGTTGTTTGTTGTAAGTGTTCTTTATTCTCCTCTGTATTGTCCTCCTGTTGCAAAATGTAAATTTCCTCATTGTAGGACAATAAAGGCATTATCTTATCTTATCTTATCTTATCTTATCTTATCTTATCATGTTACTGTTTTGTGTGTATTTTACAGTCATAGTCATTAAAGCAGCAGTGTGAGTTTGTGTGTAAAAAAAACTATTTCTTACAAATGATTCGTTCTTTAAACATGTTAGGGTGTTTTTTTTCAGATTTAAACAGCTAAAAAAACACTCTGGATTTTACACTTTGGCCAAATTAAAAACTTGAAACAGATGTTTTCTACAGTATAATCTTGTATTATATTGCATACCTTCAGAATATTTTTTTCTGAAATACTGTTCACATATTTGCTGCATATTCCAGTTGTACATATACTTGATTATAAAATGTGGTCATGTATTTCAGAAAATAGAAGAATATTATAGAAGCAATATGGGATCATCTGGACAGAGAAAAGGATAACAGACCATGAATGGTTCTGGGACAATCTGAAGGCGTGTAATATAACACAGGATTATTTAAGAAAATATCCAGACAGTCAGCCCAAGAGGGTTGAAGATTTACTGAATCCAAATAGAGGTCACACTGAATACTGATTTTACCTGCAGAAGCTCTTGACTTTGTGTGTGTGTTTCAATAATGTGCACATATTTCCTGCATATTCCTTGTTAGAAATAAAGGCACATACACCTATTACAACCGTGCAAAAACAACAAAGCTAAAGGCTGCTTAAGACTTTTCCACAGTACTGTATGGATATAGTATGTATATATTTTGCAGAAATAATGCACAATGGCACTTTTTATAATGCTGCTTATTGCTATAGTTGTAGTTTGATGATATTTGTCATATAAGATGTTTATTAGAAAATGTTTTGTTTTGATTAATGTAGAATAAATAAATCTGTCATTTTTTTAGCCCTATCATTCAGCCCAACATTGTTTTTCTCATATAATACTATTGAGATCCAAACAAACAACAAATAGATCTCACAGAGACGGACAGCCAGTTTAAATAACCCCTTGCTATGTGTGACCCTGAAAGCTTTATTAATTGTACACTTTGAGAGGGCCAACGTGTCTGTGATAATCGCTGCCATGTCGCTCCCTTCTGTCCTGCGGTGCTCATCGTTTGCCATGTTTGATGTTTTGTTGTGGTTGTCCTAATGTGAGCAGAGGACCGAGGTGATTCGTCACACGGGCCATTGAAATGTCAGCGGTGTACTTCATCAGACGCTGTTGAACACATGGACGATCAAACACTTTTTTTTTGTCCAAGAGCTGGAGAGGGAAATGTCAGCATCTGGATAGGTTGATAGTATGCCAGCCGACTGGCAAACATACACTTTCACTAAAACCTTTAGTTTTGTGACCTCAATGCAATGAAAATAGTGTTTTTTCCATTGGACATATGCGCAAAACTTTACAGATATTTACTAAATGTTGAAAAAACAGAAGTGCGTAATGTCGGTTTTTCCATTAAATCACAGATGCAATGATTTGTTTATTTATTATCACGAGAAGTCATTCCATAAACATGGTGACAAACATAAATATAATAATAATAATAATAATGGATTAGATTTATATAGCGCTTTTCTATTAACGCATACTCAAAGCGCGTACAATGGATCCATTATAATAATAATAATATCACGTTGATTTACAGATATATTCATTATTATTATATATTACCCCTCTATCCTGTACTAAATTCAAAAATGATTGGGTTTCCTGGTGTGTCCACACATACCACGCCATGTTTGCTTTAAAATTCTTCTTCTTTTCTTGTTGTAATATCTGTCAACATCTGGTTTTTTTTTTTTGTTCACGTGACTCTAGTTGCGGAAAAAGGTCTTTCCATTGCAGTTTTGCGTCATATACCAATTTCTCTACGCCTGAAAAACCTCCTCCTGCCAATGCAAAAACTTTTCTTTGAAAAATGATAGTTTTGGCGAAATTGCCTTTTTACTATCAAGCAAATTTTTATATGCGAGTTATATTCAATTTGAGGGTCAATGGAAAAGCAACTAATGTCTCAATGTGGGTAGTTGAGGCAAATTTGATGATTTTAGCGCAAAAATACAGTGCACCGTAATACTGTCTCTGTAATGATAATTCAAAGCATCCTGTCCTGGTCAGCTCACCTCGTTGCCGTACATCATGAGGTGGTGTGTGGTGATGAGGGCTTTGAAAACCACAATCCAGCTGTTGGTAGCCGTCCGCTCCAGGAGTGTGTCTGCCAGATGGGGGATGCTGACGTTCAGCTCATTGGTGCAGTGGATCAGGTCTGCAGGAAACAGAAAAAAGAAATGCAGAAGAATCAGTAGAAGCAGGAAAACCATACGATCAAAATGATTACTCAACATAGTCTTAATGTAAGAATGTAAAGACAAGTTTGCAGCCAAGAGGTTGAGACATTGTATTGTTATGGACTGTAGGTTTGATCAGTAACCAACAGCATTACTCACATGTCAAAATCATAATTTATACCGCCAGAGAGCTCACAGACTCAGTTATTAATAATCGATTGAATGAGAGAACAGCCACAGTGAATGTATTCATATCGACTGGTGCATTAATTCTGACCGACTCAATATCAGCACACAAATCAATAGAAAATGATTATATGATGATAGAGACTGTATAGATAAATCAGAATGAAGGGTACTGTGTTATAAAATCCATTACGCTGCTGTAATTTGACATTGCTACTTACAGTACCTTCATGACTAAAACGTCAATACAGTATCAGCTGTGGTGATGGAAGGGTGTGTTACAAGGTCAGTTCTGTTGCAAGACAATCAACTCAAGAGACGCAGAATTTAAGAGGTATATCTGTCAAATCTACGGAGCGAGGGCGTCTGTGTATGTAGAGAATAGACTGAAACCTGGGCTGACCCTGTGTTCATCCTCTCAAAGTCACGTCTAGAGTGTAAATACATGTTCAAAGCAAATAAAGAGCACTGTTTTATAAGGAAAGCAGTTCAATTCTGCTACATGACTGATTCCTAAGTTTGATAAATATGTCACACACTGAAAAACATAAGCCAGAATAACTAAAAAAACAGGAGGAAATTTTAAAACAATGAAGATTAAGTTTTCCCATTAAAATTAACAAAGGAAATTAAAGAATAAACCCTAGATGTAGAGACACAATTAGAAAGTAATAAGAGATCATAAACCTCAGCCAAGGCTGCTGAGTTCCCCACAACAACATGACATTTTTTATTACATTTTACACTTTAAAGAGAGAATAAAACTCCACAACAGAAGCTCAGGCACCTATTGGCACCTACTGATCCTGAAATATGCCAACAAAGGAACATGCTCATGGTTTTAGTTTGATTTCTTAATTCAAACAAACACGATTTTACATCATTTTTAAACAATCTTGCATAATGTTAACAAATGGGACCTCTGGAAACTTTGATAATATTTGACGGCCATGACCTCTGACCTAGAACCACCAAAATTCTTCCAAAAGCGGTTAAGAAGAAGACAGTCCAGTGGAGAGTGACTTCCTGTTTTTGGGTCACATGGTATCCCCACTGTCCCGCCCCTTTAGCTCAGTTCTTGTCCCATTCTAATGAATGTAAAGTGATTTACAGATTTCAACTGATTCTTTTTCATCCCAAAGTCACCAAAGTAAATACTGGAAGCATCTGACATTAAAATGACATTTTTCAGACACACAGATCATGAAAAAAAAAGTATTTTTATGAGATTTCCCTTTGCATCAGGAACACAATCTGGCAACACAAATCTCACCCACTATCGTTAAAAACAAGTAGGAAAGTAAAACAAATTATAACTACAATACAATAATAACAATTACCAGTAGAAAATATGATATTATTGTATTAGTATTTATTGTGGCCATCATTAATCTTCATTTTTCCATCCACACAATGGTCTAAACCCTTTTAACTCACACTTACTTAGGAGACAGGTAGTTAAACTGTTTCAAGAAATACAAGATTAGAAAAAATACAAGATTATTTGTCCAAAACTGTGGACACTAGACTGCTAAAAGGCAAACAACTTCATGTTTCAAGTTGACAAAAACTAAACAACTAAACCACAACTAAAAGCTCCACTGCTCCACTCCTGGTTCTGTCACCTGCTGTTTCCAAGGTCAAGAATGTCAGTGCCCTAAATTCTTTCCAGATTTGTCTGCAAGATGAAAATGTAAAGTACTGTAAGTATGTGATCACTAAGTAGGTTTGGCATGTATGTAATCTTAAAGAATTACAGACTCCTTCTGAAAAGAACCAGGATTTAAATGACAGACATATGTTTCTTTACTGTAATGCAAATTCGTAAATCTTCCGTATTCGGTGTGACATTATTCATTCTGATATTATTCAGGAATGTTCAGGTGGATTACAGTGAGGAAATACATTGAAAAGCTTCCCCCCAAATTCTGCCAATGTGGATTTGAACTGAATCAGAATCAGTTTGTGCACTGTCATTACTCCGAAAAACACCAATTCTACAATGATCTCATGCCTTTTTAGGAGTTATTTGTAATTTTATTGTTTTGTCTAATTTACAAAATGAATAGAAAGTAAGTTTTTCAGGTTTAAAGTTTCTCTTAAACTAATAATTTAACACCCAGCAGCAAGAGGGTTCTCAGTGAACTACATATATACAATATGTTTAGTGAAGGATTGAACTGTTTTTCAACAAAACATGAACATAAAACCAACAAAAGCCATAGCGTTTTATACTTAATTTAGCTCCGTACTTGGTTAGACAACAACCAAGGAGCGAAATTAAAAAGGCGGTCATGCAGTAAAAAGAAATCACTGGAGGAGTTAGTGGAAGTAAACTTGCGTTCAAAGAGACAGACATAGAGAGCGAGCAAAGAGAGGGAGAATTTTTTTGTGCTGAGTTACAGATGAAAACTTCAAGCACTTTGGTTTCTGAGGCCAATCCTCTGTCTGGATCAGAGGTTATCAGGCTTTATTTGAAAGCTCTGTGATGTTCTCCGCACCCGCTGAAATGCTGCATACCAAAGAGTCCCGGCTGATACCACGGTTAAATGTTTAATGCATGTCAAAGGCAGCCGGAGCACCAGCAATTCACCGCAGCTAATGCTTTAAAACCTGTTCATCTTCGCTTTATTTTATGTTATTTTTTTCAGCATAAAAACCATTCTGCAGCAATGGCGACAGAAAATAATGAGTGGAAAAAATATTGATAAGCTATTTGTGCCTTGATTTAGTACTAGTCTGAACCAGCTGCAATCAGACTTTACCGCATTAGCATCGTGACACGTGGTCTCCTGGTGTATTAGTCGTGAAAAGTGATTTTATGTTAAACATCCATTGTGTAAAATATAAATAAACCGATGAAACGAAAGATAACATTCATAACGATGTTTTCATTTGTGTGAAATAAGAATGGTCGTTTATTTCTAGGAGGAGCTTGTTACAATTCCCAGAGTCTTCAAAGTTACACTGTGATTTCTCTGTAGTAGCTCATAAGGTTTTTAACATTTTGTAGCACATTTCAAGGTTCAAGGTTCATTTATTGTCATTCATTCAATGTAGCACATGAAGAACGCAATGTGTTCTCAGGTCCCAGTAATAAGATAAGAATAGGATTAAAAAAAAAAAAAAATAGTACAAATATCTAAAAAACATACACATGAAAACACACACATAAGTAAAACACACTTAAACCACATTCACCATTTAAAAGACATTCCCTAGCAGCCGAGCAGAATAAAGTGCATAATAAAGAGAATATGCATTTACAGTATTAAACTGCATTACTGCACCTGCTATGAACAAGAGTTAATATGCTCTTAACCTAAAAACCCAGAATGGACAAACGGTGGCTGTGATGGGCGACCTTTGGATTCACTAGTGGAGGTCTCTAACTCACACAGTGAACTATTAGAAACAAATGTCAAGGAACTCAACACTTCTAAAGTATCTTGAAGTTGTAAAAGCACTGACGGCTACTGGAGTTAGCTCTAAAACATCCTGGCTCCCTTAGACTTGCATCAAACTCCTCTAAAAATTACTATTTTTTTCCCATGACGCATTTGGTCTCATTAGTTGCCTTTGGAATTGACCTTAAGGTCCATGGTTAACTCATAAAGACCCGGAGCTACTTTTATGGCAGTTCCCAAATGCAATTTCAAATCTCTATTTCCCCTTTCTTACATGATTTATCACCATTTATTCTAATAATATCCTCTGTAATTTGCTTTACTTCTGTGAAAATCAGGTGTTTCCCTATATTTACATTATTGATCATGTATAGATGCTATAGATAGAAGGGTCACGTGACGTTCCTGTGACGCTGCTTTATCCATCCTTCTGTAAAGGTAAAAATCAACTTTTTTAACTGTCTGACATAAAGAAACAAGGAATCTTTAACTTTTATGATAATTTTACATACGCAAATTCACAGCAGCTCGTTTCAGTGTCTCAGGGGTTAAAAGGTTAAAAGTTCGATTGAAGTCAAATAAAAAGAAACCAGTGAGTGACGTCACTGTTCCACTGTGAGTTATATACAGTCCATGATGAGAAACTACTGTAAACGTGCATAGAAACCATCAGACGATTTCCTCAGACACATTTTCAGCGATCACCGCAAACACAATATTCATCCTAACATCTGGTCCGAAGAATGTACAAAGGTATTAACACACAGTTGAATTTACCAGCCAAGTTCATAAAAATGGCCGTGACCATTTTGTGAAGTACCTGTTTCCAATTAAATGAATATCTGCCAGTGTAGCCTGCAGTCATACTCTGACTGATGCTTTGTTTGTGAATTTCCTCCCAGCTCAATAATTAATGCGTCCAGATTGATTTCAGCTAATTAATGTTTACTGTCAAAAAGTCAACGCGCGCCAAACAAACACACCAGCGAGCCGGACACTCCGTGTGCGTCTTTAAAACTATTTTATTTTACTTTTAGCTGAGTGATTGCAAAACGTTTCTACTTGAGTACATTTACATTTAAATGATAGAGCCTCTTCCCTCGAACCTCTCCAAGCGGTATCCACCTCTGTGTATCCCCGTGGGTAATAATACATCAGCCACGTCTGCATCATCGACACATGACAGTGTAGAGAGCTGTAGGGATGTGATGAAATATCGACTGCTTGATTGCCACTCAGGATTATTGATAAAGCTGCAGTCCATGTAGGAAATAATGTACATCAATAACACAATTAGAAGATTTATAGTAATAAAAGCATGCAAACATTTATGTAGCGAGTGTGACGATGACATGGTAAAGATCAGGCCTTTTTTTTTTTTTTAGTGCTGGTTAGGATGAAATACAAGGCCAGATCTGAATAAGAAATGTGCGGCTGTAAACCTGTCAGAAAATACTTCAAATAAACGAGATCCAGAGAAAATTAAAGCCTGAGACAAGCTGTATTTTATAATAAAAACTTTTTTCTTTGCTTTAGATGTAGTGGTAATGGACTTGAAATTGCATTGAATAGTAAGGTCATCATCCTGGCACACTGAGGTGGGAGTAAGCGTAGAGGGGCAGCTATTCACCTTCTGTTAAAGCCCTGTCAGCTTATGACTCAAAGCTGTGTTGTTTTTATATATATATATATATTTTATCCGCGTGTTAGTATTTCAACTCCATTTTCTTTTATTCAATTCATTCTCCAAGTACATTGCCGGTGCTACAAGGACAAAAAACTTGTGATTATTCTTAATGCGTTCTGGCACTTTTACAAACATCTCCAGGAGGCTGCGTCACTGTTACAGCTGTGACACAGCCCACGAAACATACGCAGAGGAAGACTGTTTACCGCTTTCAGGGCAGAAGGTCATTTTTGGACTTGATTAGTATTCCACGTTTGATGAATCTGCTTTCTATCGCGGCTCTTTACTATCTCAGCCATGCAGAATACTGCCCAGTGAAATCCCATTACTCTGTCTGTCATGCTCATCATTTGCTCTGGGTGGTAAATAATCAGCATTGGCCATTTATGTCGCCAACCAGTCAGTCAAGGTCATGACACAATAAAAAAAAAAAAAAAAGATGCCTTTGAGACCTGGGCGAGCTCGCTCCTCAACGGCCTTGATTTATTACGCGTTGCTTTTAGAAAAATGTCTAGCGTCTGTCTGTGTCCAATACAGATGGATCGATGGAGTACTGTTTTGAAGGAAATGACCTCTGTATTTGTCAGACTTCTCAGTTTAAAACATCCAAAACCAAGGGCAGGATGAGGAGGTTTTGTCATTTTTTTCTTTGTGAATTAATCAGTAAAAGTGGCTGTGAATTCAGCTTTAGGGGAAATGATTTGGATCTTCACTGATGGGCTCCTTTTTGCAAATCACCTCAGTTTCATTATAATTTGTTCCTTTAAGCCTGTACCATTACCCACATCTATTCTGCTCTGTTTCGAGTGTCATTCCTGGTGAGGGCGATGATGCACACCTTCATTATCTCACAACACAGGCCAAAGAATCAGGCAAATTTTAACTGCACTTTATTTTTATATATCTCTATAACCCTGTTTAAAGAGACAAGCTAAATTAGGACAGGCCTGTATTTATCAAATGCAATAAAATGACACTTAGGGCCTAAAGTTTGGAGGAAAAAAGTTATTTGCTTCAAGTAACCCGGTCACCAGAAAGCATCTGGTCAATGTATAGTTTTGCAAACCATTTACAATCTCAATATAATTTGTCATTGAATAATCCACTAGTGGGTGGTTTGGTTGGACGGACGATTTACAAAGTCCAGGACTCAGGCCAAAGGGGTACTGTAATCGTTTTGTCGTCTGTCCGTCCGTCTGTCCATTCTGACCGAGGGATATTAATGTGCAGCACGTTATGCTTAGATGTACTCACAAAAGCCCTTTGTTTAGGCGACTATTTATCTTTTATATATTTCTAAATATATGATAACTTATTTTAGACCCTTTTTTTACCGTAGAATGTTTCCCCAACAATATTCAAGTATCTAACACTAACAATAAAATTAGTTTCATGTGATTTACATGAGAAGTTAAAATGAAAAAATTAAGAACATAATGTTAGGAATCATGCTGAAACAGAAACCTGAGCTAATATTCATCTGTGATTTGCAGAAATGTAATTTAATGTGTATTTTAATTCTTTATTTCAAGAGACTTCTAAGACACTACCACGTAACTTATTCCCATTACATGAGGGAATTACATTTGCATGTACGAAGCAGGAACGGCCAATCAGAGCTGAGGAATTACCAGTAACCTTCATGATTCTGAAAAACCCAAAAAATGTTCTTTAAAATGTTAATTTTATTCATGTAAAATCCTTAATATCTACAATAGTAATTAATGTGAAATTAAAAACTAATACATTCATGACAAGTGACTAAATAATGTAGATTGGTTCACTACCAGTGCAGAGGCTGAAACCTGACCTTGTGTTCGCCAACACCTCCGTCCTGCGTCCTTTGCTAACCCTAAAAGTGCAGCCTCTGTACTCAATAAATGCCAAACAGTCAGATGTTATAGCAGGCCTTGGATTAGAGGCAGAGAGGCCCTCTAGTAGGAAATAGAAAGTCTTTTTATTATGGAATCTAGTCGTGTCTTTTGGAACAGCTGCGTCTGAATGGTTCAAGTACAAAACATTCATTCAACTAAAAATTCAGTCCATGTTTCCATGGGACGAACTGAACCAGGCCTACAGTTCAGCTTCTGCTTTGGCATGGATGTTTTTTTTTTTATTGCACTAATAATCAGAAACGGAGCCAGATCAGAACAAAAACGCTTTGTTTAACCACCTTCACCAGAACAAACTGTCCCACGTGGAAAGAAACTTTATTGTCCTTGAGAATGGTGACAGAAGCCTTTTTATAATCCATCTGACAGATGAAAAGTCATCATACAAATGCTGCTTGCGGGCAGTTTCTATTTCCAGGCTTCTGTGTGCGTAGTCAGACAACTTCAGTTAAGTGACATTTACTAGTTTCTCAGAGATTTGGGCTTGTGATCGCAGATTGTGAATCACCTGCTAGAATTTGTCAGCTGCAGGAAACTACACTGTGATAAAACTTTGGTGTCATTGAAAACACAATGCTAATGTAATGACAATTCATCTGCGTATTCTCTTTGGTTTCTTCAATACCTTAGTATACCAAGCGTAACTTTATTTATACAGTGTATTTCATTTCAAATAGAGGCAAACGTGCCCCACTAAGTGTGAAACAACCATATCAGCATCTAACAGTCAAGTTGTACACTGCAAACAACTGAATACAGGAACAGTTTCTTATTATTTACTGTTAGACAAGACAACAGCAACCGACCAATAGAGTCAGACAAGAATAAAACTAAATAATTATTAAAAGAAAGATACACAACAGAAAAGGAAAGGATAAAAGCATTAAATAAGTATGGAACATCAGGAAAATATGTAACCAAACTCAGCACTGCATGAATCTGTTTAAACCAGAGCAACAGTTCATCCAACTACAGTCAAAATGTCAGACTAACAAATGTCTACAATGATAATGTCACTGGAAGACCTAAGTAATCAGCCCTAAGTGGTGGCAACCATTAAGATAAGGAATTTTCTTATGAAATCAAAGCCACAGCATACTACTACCACACAGCTTTACAAAGTTAAGTAGACAACAAACCTGGCTCTGAACCTTTTCTGACACCACCAGCGGGTGTTTCTAGCCAAGCGAGCTGGAGCTTTTATGACTTTTTTTTTTTTATTTTTTTATCAGGACTAATGTAGATGCATTGTGCCCAGTAGCACAGCTTGTGAATGAGCCCAGATTTCCCAGCATCCTCTCTGCTAGGGACATGGCTGACTAATCCACTGCCAAACTTGCCGGCTGAGTGGCTCTGGTTGGGTGGGTGGCCTGATGGACGGACGCACAGACGGATAGATGGATGGATGACGAGACTCTGCTTGGCTACCTGCCTCATCACTTCCCATGGACTGACTCTCCCTGATTAGCCATTTTGGCGTTTTATCTGTCTGTGTGTCTGTGTGTCTGTCTGTCTGTCGGTCCGTCCTGTCTGGGCCTACATGTGGGTCTGACTGGCAGCACCATCGATTACCTGTGCTCTATATTGATCATGTCAAGTAATTAAAGTGAGGCAGAAAAGCCACCTAACCTAATAATCACCGGTTAAACCTACACGTGAAGAATCCTCCCACTCTCCTTCTCCCTGTGTGCATAATTGCTGCGGTTTCCTTGTTTCCACACACAGATAATTAGCAGAATGTGAAGATAAAGGATCTGTAATGAAACACACCAGCAGGCCTGACACCTCACACACATTCATAAATCATAATAACGCACAGGAGAACACACAGATAACACAAGACCTGACATATGGGACATGAATGGGAAATTATGAGGAGATGTCACAGAAATAACGCACATTGAGTACTGGAGTGTCTCCAGAGGATATGTAGCCTACTGCTGCTGATAGTGGCGTTAATAATGGATAGGCCTACAGTGTAAAGCGGCTGCTTGCAATATGATTAGCCTATGCCAGAGTGGCCTATTTCCCCTGAATGACATGCACAGAGAGGACCTGGCTGTTTGCCCCTCGCCTTATATTAACATTTACTGTTTTTGTAATGCATGCCATAATGGCCTGACGCGCACTGGCCTATGCTTTGATGCGTAAATCACATTTTAATCTAAGGGAATGTACTGATGTCTAATTAAAGAGGCTTCAAACAGAACAGGAGAGCCATTCTAGATGCATGCTGTTTATACGAGCTGTTCTTTGTGAGGGGGGAAAAGATGCTGGTGTAGCCTGATGCATGCCTACAGTAAGTAGGTAGTGATGGTATGCTTAATAACCTACAGTCAAGGTGTTTCTTCTTGGGTCCGCTGACTTCATGCGTCGTGGCCTTGCAGACGGCTTTGCTGATGGCAGACCCGGTCATGCTGTGCTGCGCGGCGGCGATCCGGTCCGTCAAAGACTGTCCCGACATGTTACGGAGGAGGAGGAGGAGGAGGAGGTGGTGGAGGATGAGGTGGTGGAGGAGGAGGAGGCAGGCGGAGTGATGGGGGACCTAGGGAGGACGATCAAAATGTCTTTAGCGGCAGGGAGGGTAGTGCCCTCTGAGAGAAACGGCAGGAGGAGGAGGAGGAGGTGAAGGAGGAAGAGGAGGAGGAGGAGGAGGACAGCAGCGTACACCGACGAGGATCCGGTGGGTGAATTCATGCGGCGGCCAAATAAAACATTAGACGGTCACACATCCAGGGAGTATTCAGTCGAAGGGATCCGGAGGAAACGAACAAACACCGTGCGTAAAAAGGATGAAACCCCTCCACAGCGGCCCGCACCGAGAGCAGATCCGTGTAATATTATAAGACAATGTACAGTAAGCTGTAATGTATCCCTGAAATAGCCTCTGCCAAGGGTGAGATGCCGGGACAAGGGCTGGATCCGAAATACCGATAGCAATAATCGAAATAGTACCGGTGATTATTGTCAAATCTATGCGGCATCCCCTATGACTGACGCCTCATTTATCAGTGACGATAGAAAACAGCATTGTCCTTCCTCCTTTTTTTTCCTCCTCTTCTCCTTCTTCTTCTTCTTCTTCTTCACCCGGTTTCCCCTCTGAATGTACGCAAAGATCCGAGCTCAAACATCCACCACGCACACACAGCAGCACGCACCGCAACCCGAGCGCAGGCTGCAGCCGATCAGATCCTCCTTTTTTGTGCGTGTGTGTATTCCCAGTTTTCTGTATCTTCTATTAAAAAAGGGGTGTATTTCTGTGTTGAGGTTGCCGATGGGGCCAATTCTGATTTCCCCCTCTCTCCCTCTCTCTCTCTCACTCTTTTTTTTTTTTTGTCAGTCAAACTTGTGTGTAAAATGGCAGTACATGAATCAGGTGACTGGAAAGGAGGGCGATTGGGCCAGTTCTCGGGTCCGGGGAGGGTATCTTAAAGCAGAAGACTGCCCCCCGGTTTTGCAAGGCAAAGGGAGGAAAGGAGGAAAAAAAAAAAAGAAAGAAAGGGGGAAAAAAAGAAGGCATCAGCTGGTTCATCACCCCAGTGCATATGAGGAGCTTAAAAGAGTGTGATGTGCAAACTCTGATTACCTGACACCCAATAAAATGTGGACACATATGGAGGAAAATCCGCGGATTGAATCAGAATAATAAAATATGTTTGATTTGTCTGATGCTTGCACCCTGCATTCAGATGACTCTTTCTTTTTGTAGACTGTGCTTCCTATATTAGACAATGATAACAATGAAGAAGCTGTTTACAGTGATTTATACCATAACAATAAATATAACACATACCTCACAAACTGTGTGTTGTAACTGATGCACAACAGTCATGGTTTTGTCTCTGAATAATATGATGTATAATTAAAACTCACGCACCATACAGTCTTAGTCTTTGTAAAAGTTCTAGGAAAATCAGGAGATTTTTCTTCAGTGTTTAAACTTTAAAGGTTGGTGTTTTAGAACTCTGCCACTCATGTATTTATTCTGTTTTTCTATTATTTTACATAATTCAGCATCAGTTGCCTTTAATTTAGAAGAACCCATGAATTCATGCGGTCCAGTTTTTACATCACTACTTTAAAAAAAATGTAAAGTTTCACTTGCTTCAGTC
>JAPQRQ010000007.1:11153666-11168778 GCA_037367365.1 Apogon talboti | reverse complement strand
CACTGGTCACCACCACAGTGGAAATGAAGCAGTGAAGATGTGATTGAATTGTTTGTTTTCAGCTTTAATTCAGTCGTGCTCTATTTTGTTCAAGGGCTGTCTGTGTTTTTAAGGATGTGCCAATTTGTTTATTTTTCCGTCTCTTTGCTGGATTTATTCAGTTTTTGTTTTTGTTTTTCAGTCAAACAGCCTCCATCTCTTGCATTAACACCTCTTTGAACCTCATTGTTAGGAATTCTAGTGAACAGCTACAAGATGCAAATTCAGCATTTGGCATCAAGCTGCTTTTCAGTCAATCGCCCGTTTACTTTTGCGCCTCTGAAAGTGGAAGGACGATGTTTAACCTCCTGGGACCCACTGTCCACGTATGAGGCCAAGATATTCACAGCTTTATACAAAAAAAAGACACAATTGTCCACCCCAAATGATATTCCATAAAATTTTTTAAGAATGCATCTGAAAAAAGTGTTGCATCATGATGTTTCCAATATAAGCAATTATTTAATTAAAAAAAGCCAAAACTCAAAAACCTGCGGGGCTCCTGGGTCTTAGGTTAAAATGGTTGCAATTCCTAAATGGTTAATGCAATAGTTTTGTTAAACCCTTTGAATTTAAAGTCCACACTTCAATCACTTCTTGGTTGTTGCCTTTCAGATCCACTGTGGTTCTGTACAGACGTAATATTATAGAAACTGTGACAGCCCAAATACACTGCTGCCCATAAAGTGGGATTAAAATATTTTCTGCGACTGGGACTCAGTATGTAATCATTGCATTGAGTCTGATGTGTATGAATAGGACTAAAAACAGGAATGAAAACAAAATTATTCCAACTTTATGGGCAGCAGTGTATTTATGGGCATGCCTATATGTTCAGGTCATGATATATTTTGTTGAAAAAGTCACTTTTGCTTCAATAACCTTAAAATTTACTCTGAGGTTTTATGAACATCTTCATGGTCAGTGAATTAAATATTGTAGAACATGTGCTTTTCATTGAAAAATGCAAAATGCAGTGGATACTATTGTTATAAATGAGGATTAAATCATTTGGGAAAGGTTAAACGTAGAGAATATAGCTCTTGGTCTGTAAGGGTTAATGGTTAAAACCTAAAGCCTTGTTGAAAATCAACTAATGTTACCTGTTCTTTAAAACATTACTTCATCGTCGTAGTGTGTCCTCACATGTATGATTCAGTCAGTTCAGTCGCCTTCATATTCAGTGCATGCCTCTACTTAAATCCAGATTTTCCAAAGAGAGATTTTTGGTTATTTTTGATATAATGTAAATAGACATTTCACCCAAGTACATGGAATGAATAAAATATCCAATTTGTTATTCAGGATCATTTTCACCCCAAAGCACAGACTCATACTCAGATGGTCTGCGTTAAAAATGGTAATAAATAGGTCACTCAACAGTCAGTTCCAAACATAGAACGAGTGAAAAACTGTGCAGAGGAAGTGTCTTTATCGAGTGCCTTTTGTGGAGGAAAGAAGCCTAAGTAACTGTGTGTTAATCCCGTTGACGTTGCCATCTGAACTGTAAGGTGGTGGAAAAACACATGGACATCACATTACACAAGCTGTAAATAATTTAGTGGAAACCAAACCCTGACAAAGTGGACTGTTCAATGTTGTTGTGACTCTGGGATTATTATTAGAAACACAATTGTCATCAATAATAAATGCCTGGAAACGTTAATAAAGATTTGCGTCATGCAAACATTGCAGTCTTTGTCTAAATTCATTTGGACGTTTGGAGCAGGTGGGTGTAGTACTGAGTGTGACCACTAGAGGGACACCCATGCATGCATGTGGAGAGGCTTTTAAAACACATGAGCGTCTGTATTTTTGGCCCAGTCTAAACTTTTCTTTTTTTGATTAAATAAAAAAGGCATTGCAAAAAAAAAGCGATGCAAGGCTTGGATTAGGTCTGCCTTTTAAGGGGTTCATATCAGATGTTAATTTATATGTAAGTCAGACCTGTTGACACCTGTTATATCTTCATGGCAGGTTCAGGTTTGGCCACTTTCACACAGAAGCTCAGAACAGACTTCCTGTTTTGTGGCATCCAGTGTTAAAGGTGCATCAGTGATTATATTTACATTCATATAATATTCTGCTCTTTTAAGATAAAATTCCTAACATGCTGTTTATGTGAAAATTAATATTCCACTAATACCATTTAGTCAGGCAAAATAGTGGTTTGTCAACCAACTAAGCATAAATAGAAGTTGTGTGGCATGAGTCTGCATTAAAACACATACCCAAATCTTTTTTTTTTTTTTTAAACCAGACTGCTCATTTAACTGGAATAACAGAACAATATCCCATGTGTCAGAAAAAAAGGCCTAATTCAGAATATTGTCTTATTTGGAATAATGTGCATGTAAACATCCTTTCACTTATGAGGTTAATGTCACCTTAACTAAAAATCTAAAAAAAAAAAATGTTTGCAGCCACTGTTTGGAAAGGTATTAACTCCATTGCAACCCTCAACTTCACCACTAGATGTCAGTATATCACACTCAAAATAAATGGAAAAAATACACCGAGCATTTTAATCTGCCTTAAGCATGAATCATTGTTTATTAAAAAAAAAAAAACAAAACATTGAAAATACAGCTCATTTTATACATGACAGCTATATTTACAGGATATAAAACAGACAAAAATAGATCATTGCTGTTAATGAGACAGCAGAGAGGGGAGATGATAATATTGATTTCTAAAAAAGGCACAAGGGCTGGGTATGAGTCACATCAGCTTTTACAGATGAATGGATCCTTCCTTAGAGTTTATCACTGGCCAAAGAGCAAATAAATATAAACGTGACTGAGAACAGCTCCTGGAGTTTTAATATGTTATGACACACTGTCAGAGTCCTTCATTTTTACCCGCCCCGGTGCCTTTTTTTCCAGGCAGAAAGATGGTTCTTTTAGGCACCAGTTTCTGTGACGAATTCACATCATTTAAAAAACACTGACTGAAACCAAATCTACTCTTAGTAAACTCTAACGTCAGAAGCAACAACAGTCTGCTTATCTAAGAGCATCTCTGAAGCAGAAATGTGTGGGTATTGCTTCTGCTCAGACCTTTTTGTGAGGAAGGGGCTTTTAATCAGAGTTCCAGCAGCAGATTGCAAAGGAAATGCCTTCAAGTGTAATTTATAATTATAAAGAACTTCACTTACCAAATTATATACTTAAGGTCACGTTTTAAAGAAATACATTGTATATTTTACAGCAATATACAAAAAAATACAGTTTAACACTAATACTGTACAATCTACAGTAAAATCACTGCTAAAAGAACAGAAAGAGCTATTAACAATAGGTTATTTTGACCCGGAGAGTTGGGGCTAAACGTTTCTATTTATTAAATAATTTAGAGACCAGTGGTCATTCTTTGTTTTGGAAAGTGCAGTTTCCAAAAACACGTTCATTTGGTCAGAAAGGATCACAAAAATACCACAATTAATGTGTTTTGGTGAAGCAAGAGATTTACAAAGAATGAATGAAAAAAAAAAAAGTTGTAGAAGCGACAATAAAGACAAAAAAATAAGCACACTAAAACTGTACATGTAACCCTTAAAATACATTAATACCTAATAACACACATATTAATTCATCAGAAATGATATGAAAATCAAAAAACAACAACAACAACAACAACAAAAAAAGCTATCCCAAACACTACTATAAACATTTAAATATTAACAGCTCTAACAGAAAAAGTAAATGACGCACTAGCAAAACAAATACATGTGTTGGGAGCTTAACAGACAAAGCTGCCAAGAACAAGTTTCAATTGAAACTAGTAACTGCGAGCAGTTACTAGAACCTTAAAGAACCTTTGTGGAAAAAAAAAAAAGTCTTTTCCACAAGTGAAAAACAAAAAACTGCAGACAGACTAGTGACATAAACGACAGATGAAACTGACCCCGGCTGAGACCCCTGAACCCGGACATGAGGTCACATCTCACAGATATATCACTTAAATTAATCGTTAAGAGTTCGTTAGAGATTAATCTATATAAAAAACAACACTACTTCTCCTGGTGTCTCCCACCAGAATACATGAGTGAACGTGTCACTGTGGATGTTGGCTTTCCAAGTGCAAACTGATCAGCCTCATCAGATCTGCACAAATATCTGGGTACGGCCATGCTAAGCAGTAGAAGCAGGCCATTACAGGATTCATTATAGCGCTTTCAAAAGGCCTTAATATCTTAAATCTACTATGATATAGAAAAAAAATATCAAGTCCTGCTTTACCGTTTTCACTTCAGTTTCAGGATATAAAAGCCCTTCGTGGATTAAAAACAAATGCACACTTATCTGATAAAAACTAATATCTAAAATACAGCAGTTTTACTTTACCGCTGTCAGTGATAAGCATTGAAATATTTCCAGGTTCAGTTTCTAAACCAATAGTATGGTTCTAAACAAAGGCCACACATTTCCTCTACACACTACCTGAATGTGTCTACATCTTATGAATCTATATAAACTGGACGGCTGTTCTCTAGGAGATGGGGCAAAAAAAAAAAAGAAAGAAAGAAAGAAAAAGGGTGGAGGCAGTGTGTAAAGACAGAACCGACAGTGTAGATGACAAAGTGGACGATGTGCTACCGATCTGACGGCACTGCTCGACGGTAAACCCCACGTCGTCAGCGTTACCCTGTTTACACACACAGCAGACACAACACAAACAGGCCGACGACGATAAACAGATGAACACAGACCCATTATCTGCACCTCAACCCTAATGAAAGCTATTCAGAAGAGGAAAGTTTTTTTTTTTTTTTTTTAATCTCTGTTACTGAGTGTTACATAAAATAAAACTGGTTTTTCCATAGTTCAAGTCTAAATCACTGACTCGAGCCTTTACTTTTAGGTCAGGGGTGTCAAACTCATTTTGGTTCGGGGGTCACATTTAGCCCAATTAAAGCTCAAGCGGGCCAGACCAGTAAAATAATGACATAATAACCTGTAATTAATGACAACTCCTAGTTTTTCTCTTTGAGTACAAAAAAACCCATTAAATTATGCAAATATTTACATTTTACAAAAAAGATGTGAATAACCTGAAAAAAATTAAATTTCATTAGAAAAATTAATACAATTTTAACAATATCATGCCTCAACTTATTATTTATACATGTACAGTACACATGTTATACAAACATTTAGTAACAGGCAGAATATTGTTAAAATTGCATATTTTAGGTTGTTCATATTAGTTAATGCATTTATTTGCATTTTATTGTGAAAGGTTAGTTTGTAAATGTAAATATTTTCATAATGTAATTTTTTTCACTTACATTTTTTTCGACTTAATTTTTCAAGAAGAAAATCTGTATTTGTCGTGATTTAAAAGGTTATGTTTTTGGTTTTTTTTACTTGAACTAAACCTGAACTAAAATGATTTTGACAACCTTGACTGTTAATATCTTCAGTGTAATGTTTGCACTTTTATCCCGCGGGCCGGATTGGAACCTTTGGCGGGCCGGACTTGGCCCCCGGGCCGCATGTTTGACACCTGTGTTTTAGGTGATTTAGCATTGGTTCATCCCTCACACACGCACGCACGCACACACGAGAAGCAAAGACAGCTAATACGTAACAATCTTCCAGTTGTGTTAACTGCTTCTGATATCAGACATTGGGTTTCGCGAGGACTAATGTTGAGAAGTAAATGCGCGACTTAGGTCCAGTCAAAGAATGTGTTACAGGCAGGTAAATATCACCAGAGGGCTAAGGCTAAGTACAGACAGACTGAAACAGACACTCAGCTCAGTCACAGTGTCTAACCATCAAGTTGATCAGCCTCCAAGTCAGAGGTAAGACGTGTGTGGCGATTCTTCTTGCCTCTTCTCCTGTCGAAGCCAGGGCTGCGCTCCAGACTGCCTACACTGCTGGCAACAGTGTGGACGCCCTGCAGCGCTCCCTGGGTCTCAGTCAGTGTGTATCAAGGGCTGCTGCCCGCCTCCACGTCGCTGTCGTTGGGGGCGCCCTTGTAAATGGGGCTCTTGGTCTGCGTGGGTTCGTATTTGCGGGGGGAAGCCCTGTTGCCGGCTTCGCTGCTGTGCTTAACACCATAGAAAAAGTAGATGAGGAAACCTGGAAGGGAGGGGACAAGGAGTTAGGACTCAACGTGAGGCCCAAAAAAAGGAACCAAAGCAGAAAGGGAACGCTGAGGTGTTTTACCGATGACCATCCAGACGGTGAAGGACCACCATGTACCCGCATCCAGCTGCATCATGAGGTAGATGTTGACGAAGACGCTGAACAGGGGCAGACCAGGCAGCAGAGGGACCTGAACGGGAACAGACATGGAAATGAGCAGTGTTACCATAGATTTATGTTTAAAGTGTCAAAGAGCATTAATATAAGCATCAGAAAACAAGAAAATTTATGTCATTTTAAAGCTCTTTTCCAGACACACCCATTTGCAATGGTTTATAGTACATACTACTTTTACAGGTTGTGTTTTAGGTGTTCTTTCCTATTTATTACGTCCCCAAAATGGAGTTTCCACATATCCTTCATGTGAATGCGATAACTAGGACTGATTTGGTTGGATTTCTTCTCCCTTGATAACCAACATAGGGGACCCCTAGTGGAAGAACCCTATCGATTTCAGCTTCTCTCTGAGTATTTTAAGTCATCCAAATGGGGGCGCTTTAGTTGAAAATCAGTTTTTTGGAAATAAATTAAGCAATAATAGACTGATTGAGATAAAATTTGGTTCATATTGATCATCTTACAAATGTCCATTTTCCCACTACCATCCAGAGTTCATATGGGGTCATTTTCATTCACTAGGTGGAGTTTGGTAGGAAACAGTTGGTTCTCTGACCATTATTCTGCCACTATCAGGTCGATGTAGCTCAAATTGAGTTCATATCGATTGTCTAACAATTACCTTTCTTCATGCCACTACCTTGAGTTTACATGATGCCATATTTTTTAACACCAGGTGGTGTGTTTTTTCCAAATGATTGGGGGATGTTTGATAATGTTCTGAAAATATCAAAGGAAGAGTTATTGGTATATGTATGTCACATTTCATATTAAATCTATCCACAATCTGCTTTCTGAATAAATTGGTATCTTTTGTCCATTGCATTGTTTATTTGCTTTATTATATAGCACAGGATTGGGGGGATTTCGGGGATATACTCTTGCTGTCGGCCCCCAACAGCATAAGCTTCGCTTTGTATCTGCTTTTGGCAGTTTTAGTATTACACACACACACACACACACACACACATATATATATATATATATTTATTTATTTTTTATTTTTTTTTACAAGTTTACTATATGTATACACTAAGTTTACTGTATGTATACATGTAATTTAATAATTTTAATAAAGTTGACCCTAATTTAAGAACCATTCCACATCCATATTGGCCCCATAAATCAGCCAAACACTGAATGCTCAGGACTGTAATGTCCTTCAACTTGCACAAACCCACACAAATCAAAGTAGAATGACAACAAATCTAAACATTTAAAGTCATTTTTCCTGATGAGGACACAACATTAATACATGTCCCAGTGTGACATATGAGCAGAATGTGATTAACCCTGCCCAGTCTGCATTAGTAGTGATTGGTTAAATGCCAGTGTGACGGGGTACCCCGGGCATGTCACTCTCTCTCTTTCTCAGGTGACTACTGAAGCTGTTGGGTTTCTCCTGGGCAACCCGTCTGGGGATGTGGCCCCAGTTTCCTGAGCACAGCAGTAGCAGTTGGCAGTTGCTGTGACGATGTGAGGACCATAAGGATGGTTGCCGCAGAGACGTGGACACAACAGAGAAGGCTACGAAAGGACAGCAGGGGCAGTCACCGTGTCTCTTCAGACGGATTGGTCTTCACGCCCATTCTGCCTTATCTTACTTTGCCGGCATACACCCTGAGTTTGTGTGTTTTTGTCAAGGCTCCTTGAGCCAGTCTTGACAGTGGGCTTTTGTAGTTTTGTTCCAGAGTGATAAATACAAATTTCCTTGAAAACATATTTAAAACCTAGATTGACTGATATTAGCCTCATAATCCAATCAACTTCTTAGACAGTCAAGGACATTTTAAGGCTTAAAATTCTTATGGTTTCTTAGACTTTCTCGGAATCCTTGAATGGATCTGAGACCGCTGACTGATTAAAGACTTGTAAACACACAAAACAAGATCTATTCTGTCTGTTACCTTGAAGGTGAGAGCCTCTTTGCTCTGAGGCTGTCTGCAGATGATGACGACACAGACGGCTGAAAGCAGAGCCAAAATGATGCAGGGCACCAACACAGCTGGATGCCCGGCCAGCAGCTCTGGGAGGAAATTGGCCAACAGAACACAGAGTGCTGTGATAAGAACAGCTGTGGAGACAAAAACAATAGATAAACTTAGACTGGGTATGACAGGTCACTCGTCCCTTGTTAAAGACGTTCACAGCAGTGGACAAGAGCTGTTTTTACACACTTACAGATGATAGCAGTGGTACAGTAGACGATGGTCCCAGAGATCTGGGTTGGGTTCTTTCCACTTGGGGAGAAGAGCAGCTTGAAGGTGAAGGTGTCCTGAAGGGGCCTCTCCTCCTCAGTCTCCATGCCGTACTCATCGCTGCTGTCCCCTCCACCTACAGCCACCTTCTCCCCTCCCACCATCTCCACCAGCTTCTCTGTCTGGCTGGATGAGTTCAGAGTGCTGGGCTGGTACCTGTAAGAAAAACAAATCATCGTTTACGTCCCCAATCATCCCCTCACCTAAAAATAGGACCAATGGACCTGTAGCTCAACAGTATGTTCTATCAAGCATCCATAACATGTTACATTTGTGAGGTTGTCGGGTTCTGTCTCTATGTTAGAGTCCTGTGGTTTGATGCAGGAGATCAATCTCCCAATAGAAGTGGGTGGTACTTTCACTGGAGGAGAACTCAACTAATTAAATCAAAGTCCATACATGACTTCTATCAGTGCTCAATAGTAACTATATTGATATCTGTAACCATTTCCATTTTATAAGCCATCAAAATATGGACCATTATAAGTAATGGCACGTTTTTAATATTTCAAAAATCTGACAAAAATTCAAAAACTAAATTTTTCTAAACTGTGAACAAACTTTGTAGACATTGTCCTAAGGAAGCTATGTATAAAATTTTAAATGAATCTGACTAGTAAATGAGAAAAAATGTTTGAAGAAATTGATAACCAAGACAACGACGATGCCAGACACAATGCCTTGACAAATAGCCCATGGCCTATGATCAGCCAGTGACATAAAAACCAATATGGGAATGTCATCAAGTTACGTCTTTACAGTAGAGCCTAAACAGGTTGACAAATACTGAAAGATTCAACAGCCAGTCTGTAAATTTTCAGTAACCCTCATGATTTATCTGTACACAGATTATTTTACAACTGTCATTTATGCTTTCATCTGTCTTTACAAGTTATTCAGCGATAGAGCAATAAATATGATTACTATTGTATAAAACACTGCTTACCTGAGGATAAGGACACAGATGGCCACTAAAGAGTAGGCCAACAGAGTTCCAATAGACATGAGGTCAACCAGAGCTGCCAGGTCAAACAGGAATGCCATCAGAGCTGGAGGAAGAAAACAACACATTTAAACCCTATTAAGAGATAAAGTAGGAGGCAGAACAGTGACCCTCGCAATCTGTACGGTATCTTGTGGCCCAGGGAAGTGACTGAACCAGACAGAAGGATGTGCAGATAAGGATAAAGCACAGAGACAAATAGACTAAAAGATCACCTGCGACAATGCCTGAGACAATGGTGGCCAGGAGAGGAGTCTTGGTGCGAGTGTTCATCTTGGACAGAGCCCGGAACAGCAGACCGTCCTCTGCCATGGCATAGATCACACGGGGCATGGGGAACATCGAACCCAGGAGACTGAGGGAACATCAGAGTTAAAACACCGCTGAAGATTGTATTGTGACAATGAGAATGTATTGTGTTTCCCGTTCTTCACCTGGTGGATAGAGCGCAGAGAGAACCGACAGCCACGATGTATCTGGCCGGGGCCCAGCCCACATAGGTGAAGGCCTCGGGCAGGGGGCTCTGGGTATTCAGCTGGTAGTACGGCATCATGAGGGTCAGAGCGGCAGACACGCCGAAGTAGGCGAAAAAACAGATCAGCAGTGAGGCCACGATGCCAACGGGGATGGAGCGCATGGGGTTCTTTGCTTCTTCACCTGAGAACAGCCACAACAAAGACAATTCCTTGATAAGAGTGTTTACGTTTTAAGATCAGCAGAAAGGATCCCACAGTTACACATAACTGCAGTGCATAAATACGGGCACCAGCTCCATGACGGTGATATCTGAATTCTCACAAGTAGTTTCCACTCAAGTTGTTTTTTTTTGAGCACATAAAGCTGAATCATCAAATTCCTGTGTTTACCTTTAACAATCAAGGTACATATTTACATTTTCTCTGTATAAACAAATAAAAGTATAAAGCAAATACTACTAAACTGTGATACATATCAAAGATAGATAACTACTTCCTCAGCAAACAAATTGGTTAACCTCTTCAAGCAGAGACACTCCCAATATCCTGGAAGTATCTAACTTGCACAGAACAAATATGCTCATGAGCAATGTACACAGCCTGCAAAAACATTTTACATAAATTCCCCTTTATGCTGATTTTAATAAAACAGCTAAAGCCACTCACTTGTTGTGGCGATGCAGTCAAAACCCACAAAGGCATAGAAACAGGTGGCAGCACCAGACAGGACTCCACCGATGCCAAAAGGAGCAAAGCCACCTACGCCAAATTCACTCTCAACACTGAGTGGTAGAAGAAGAGACAGTTCACTGGTGAGCGCCGCAATCAAATACAGATTCATCAGTAAAAGTGTGATTTCACTTGCTAACAGAGACGGGTAACTAATACTGACTTGACAGTCTCGTTGCCGTTTGTGTGGTTGTTGTGTTTGTAGCTGAGGTAGTCCTCCTCTGTGAGGTTCCAGTTTTTGGTGTCGCCCTTAACGAAGCCAGATATGATGACAAAGCCCAGAACCACCAGATTAATGCCTGTGAAGATCTTATTCACCAGTGCCGACTCACTCACACCAAAGGCCAAAAGTCCTGCAGGGGAGACAAGAAAAAAAAAAAAAGGAAAAAAAAGAAAGATATTAGGAAAGGACCTACTAATGACAAAAATCATCACCAATAACAACATGATCTGTATGTGGGTGGATGTGTTCATACCGCATCACTCTGAACAAATCAACAGCCAGCGACACTCACCATTTCACTCCAGCACTGCCACATTACACTGTTATGCAATGTTTAATGAAATGGAATAGCTGTTTAAACTGAATGGATTAACGGATTTAAGATAAACTGCCTTTTCTTTTAGTAGCTTTGTTCTATATTACACTTGTGACAGTTGTATTTCTCACACTTAACATGCTGTTGTTTTTACCACCTGTTGTGGCCCAGCTCCTTGTTATGATTCCCCTATGGTCTTAAAAGTCTTGTTTATTGAATGTCCCATTTTATTGTTCCTCACATATCAAACTCTTCATCATTCTCAGCTTTATTATAAATGAGAGTCTTACGTCAGTGTCATCCAAAACTAAATAAGGGTGGGATAAAAAGGATGTGTAACAAATGTTTTTGTGTTTTCCCCCTTTCTTACCAGTGAGCAACAGGACCAAGATGAGGGCAAACAGGTCAGGGTACTCTGCTAGCACTTGTCCAGGCACCTTCATTGCCATGGATTGTTTAAAGAAGACTGAAATTTTCTGCTCAACCAGGTTGTCAAAGGTGGAACTCCATGCTCTCGCCACACTGGCTGTACCTTAAAATATAAAGGACAAAGGCAAGACGACACTGTGTTAAGTGGACAACATTAGTTTTCACTGTTTGGACAATTAGAATACAAATACTAAACCCTCAGGAGCTTACCTATGACATATGAAAGAATGAGGTTCCATCCCGTGATGAAGGCCCAGATCTCTCCAACCGTTACATAGCTGTAAAGGTAAGCTGAGCCCGTCTTCGGGACACGGGCGCCGAATTCAGCGTAGCACAGTCCTGCCAACATGGACGACAACGCAGCAATAAGGAAGCAGAGGACAATGGCAGGTCCCGCCTTCTCTCGGGCGACCTCGCCAGCGAGGACGTAGACACCGGCACCGAGTGTGGCGCCCACACCCAAGGCGATGAGGTCCAGGGTGGACAGGCAGCGGGCGAACTGGGTCTCTTCATTGGAGAAGTCCAATGCTCTGCGACGCAGGAGCATTTTGCCAAACGTGGACAGCTTGCTGGCCATATTTGCTGTGACTGTGTGGGAGCTGTACCAGGCTATGTGTTTTAAATCGTACTAGTGTGGGTGTGTGATTGACAGCTTAGACAGAACACGTGTGATTGGACTGCAAGAAGAAGTACTTTGGGCAGATGGTGTAGGTAAACTAAATATTAGTTTAATATTGGTCATTAAGTGTGGGTGTGCTCAGTTAGGCAACAGTCACTTCAGCAGGCAGGACAAGACAGGAAGTGGCAGGTCTGTGATTGCAGCAGCAGATTATGTATGACCTGTGAAGAAATGACAAAACAAGAGCTCAAAACAGGGAACATTTCTGTAACTGCCAAAGTTCACACTTATTACAGCTCTTTATAGCAGGATTACAGCACTGACTCTGCTCAACAACGAACATGTCCTTGACAAAAGTGTTCCAACGTCAGGGAGATTTCAGTAATATCACAGAGAGTTTCAACTCAGGGACATAGTGGGCACAACCCAACATAACTTGCTAGCAAAAGTTAGTTATTTGGTTACTTTGCACAGACTGATGTCACATAGTGTTGCAGCAGGTTTCAAGATACATTTCATGGGAACACCAATGGAAACTTTCCTAGAGTATATCAAATTATCTGTCAGTCAGCAGGTTTGGAGACACAATAAAAAAAAGAACATTTCACTACATGAGCACTCGTGTAAATACCAGTTATGCAACTTCCAGGAATTTGTACCTCCACCTCTTACAGCCTAACACATCATGAGACACAGTGGTGCAACGAAGACATAAGAACACCCAGTGCTGTCCAACCAAGCATAAACCTGTACGGTAATTTTGCTTCATCAAGCAAGCATGCCGTACTGTACATCCCTGTATAAACAAAGGGTGCCCTGCCCAGCTCCTTACCACACCTCTTACTGTAGAAAGGGCACTTAAGGTGTGTTGTGTGTTTTTTTTAAACACAGAAGCCGACAGGGAGAAGCCTGGGAACGCCGGAGGCTGTGAGGGATGATATGGTTTGAATTGTGCTAATATCAACAACAGAAGAAGACAGCGAGAACTGGCTGTTCAATAAGATAACGCAGCTGCACTGAGAGGACACTGATATAAACCAACCTTTACCCTACATCATGGTTTAGCATAAAAAAGATCATTATCTGTGTGTAAATTTCTGCACAGTGCACTTGGATGTTTGTCTATCCTAGCAAAGCATCAGCGGCTCTTCGTGGGGCTTTCGTTTCACTCCAATAAAGTTTTTTGTTAGTTTTACCTTTATTCTGATTAGGGCTGAGAATTACATATTATATATTGTTGTATAAATTATATAACAATAAATATCAAGTCATCGTTCACACAGGCTGCACCACCCCAGTGAAAGTTGCAGAAACTAGAGGGTCAGTTATGATTTTACATTAATCTTCAAAAAGAGTCTAAAGACAGAGGGAGGGCAAACTTGTCATTGAGTTAAATAGATAAAATTTGTTTCAACCATAAAAATAGTACTTAAAAATAAAAATAGCTGTGGCGGTGCTTCAATATTTAAGGTTTTCATTTGACTGGAGTATATAAAGTAACTGCTTCCATGTATACTCTGCTCAAGGACAGCGCCGAATTTTTCCGTCAGTAGTGAGGCACTTGGGTGGGTGAAGGGTGAATGACAATGATTACATTGTTTGTGCACACAAGACAAGTTCATGACAGGCTATGGGTGCAAATACTGCATCTCTAACAAGAACACAGAGTTTGTTTCTTTCCATTTGTGGAGGCAGATGCAGATTCCTGGATGGATCGATTCAACCATTCCCACCACTGAGAGTAAATAAGGTGGATTGTCTGTGTTACAACAGATGACACCAACACAAACATGAGTGTCAGTGCTGCAAAAGCAAGTCAGAGCTAATGTAACCTTAACTCACCTCTGGTCCACATGATTAATAACATTAACAATGTGGAACAGTTTTTGGGACATTAAATGTATTCAATGGAGCATTTTTATTCTAATACACGTCCTGTGGCCATTACACCTGAGGGCTTGTAAGAGATATGGAAAACTGTATTGCCTATAAGAAAGCCAGATGCTTAAAGACAGGTTTGATCCATGGTTGTACTCCACCTTATTCAAATATAAATGAAGCAACACTACATATCAGGAATAGATTAAAAAATCCTATACATGTTATAAATAACTGATGTATTCATGTAAAATGGAGCCAAATGAGTAAAAGGGTTAAAAGTTCCAGTAGAATGTAGCCTTTGCAACTTTTGCACTTTCAGATCTGAAGAGAGCCACAGTTTAATCCTGAGACCAAAGCTCACGCATGAAGTGTGTGTGTGAATGAGTGAGTGTGAACGTCTGTCAGTAACAATCCAACATTTGTCTTAGTCTAAGCTGTTCCATGGGCTGTGTGTTATTAATCATCTCTTTTTTATGTGGGATGATATATAAGTGCTTAATTGAAGGTGCAACACAGTGTGGACTGAAGAATTACTGGCAATCTTTACTTCAAGCTGTATTGTTGTAAATGTAAGTTATTATCTGAGATACTTGACACGTTGCTACATGCAAGTCTAAACAAAGCCTGCTAGTGTCAAGGGCAGGTTTATCTTATCTACAAATACTACACTATGTTTATGACATTTCAAATTACTACTATTTCCCTGACTCACCACCAACATTTTTGGGCTGAATAGAATTACTATTCCACTGTTGAAGTAGAGCAGTTTAACACTGTCTGCTACAGCTTCACTCTGTAGCTACTTTTCCATGTGAGGGTGGAAATGTACATTTACGCAACTCTTTTTTTTGCTAGATAATTTTTCCA
>JAPQRQ010000007.1:11121054-11153566 GCA_037367365.1 Apogon talboti | reverse complement strand
ATGTGCTTATACAATGATACCTGATTCCTTGGTGTGTGTGCTGAGGAGGCTGACTGACATTTCAGGCCAATTGCAGTCAGGTGACAATGAGAACATGTGAAACACTAACCTGCAACAAAAAGCAATCCTGTGATCGATCCCCTGGTCGAGAGGTTAGTGGGGCTTCACGCGTAAAAATGCATTTTCAGGCTCATTAAGGGTGTTTTCACGCCTGAATTTCATTCCAATTCAGGGAGTAATGTGTTGCAGTGCTGCGCATCGCCTTGTTTTGGTTCATGTTCACACTGCTCCATGCCCCCGACACCACGCCCATGTTTACAGGTGGATAGTCTTTCATGCGCTCACTGAAAATCTTGAATACTTCTGAGATTTGTGCGTGTTATTGAGCATTTCTAATTTATGCTCTTATCTCTTCCTCTGTCCAAATTGCTCAACTCATTTTCTCCACTTCCTTATCTGGCAGCTGACGAAAGGTATGAAGCTCATTAAGCTCATTAGCCTACTGTCTGTTTACGTCTGGCAGCGGCACTTTTTCGCAGAGCCGCTCTGCTTCATGGTAATGTTTGTAACGTCGCAGCGTATCATACCCATAGTGGTACAGAACAAACAGACGCAGGGTTCAATTGTGAGGTTTGCACCTACTGCACGTGGCGGGGGTGGGGGGTCGTCATAAGTGTCCATTAACTGTCCGTCCCATACATCTCTCCCTCCCTCAAATTTCACTCAGTACACACAAGGTACGCACAGACCGCAGGCGCCAATGGTAGAGATACTGTATACTATTTCTATCACTGTGCTGTTGTTCACACTGTAAACGAACCGCTCCGCGGACCGATTACAATCGTGCTGAGACCGCTTGTTTTTTTCCAGTATGGAGCGTGATTACTGCTTTCACATACGCCCAATCGAGCCAAGCCAAAGACTTGTTCAGGAACAACGGCTCCAATCAATCCAGGTGTGAAAACACCCTAAATGTGTGAAAATAATGGGGAAAGTGAACACACTGGCAATAAGACCACCCCTGTTTCCCTTTCAGTGTCATTTTGTTAAGATGCTTGGTACATTTGGTCCACTTAAATGTTAACTAGTGCATTGACCTGTGGGGAACAATGGGTTGTAGATCCTGATACAGTATATTTTTACTTTCTTGGTAAATTCCACTGGCATTCATTCAGTTAAATACCCTCTCAGCTGGCATGTCTGTTTCTGCACATGAAATTTGACACCATGACAACATGGCCCTGTTGTTTGTGTTGCTAGGTAACCCACTTGATGATTCTATGATTCAACATGATTGTAAGGCTATTGTATCCCCAAATTACTAATATCTCCCAAAATATTGGTCCTATCAACTTGCCGTTTTGGCCAATCTGATCCTTGACCCAAAATACATAAGTACTTCAAACAGCAAAGGACAGCTCTGTCCAGTTTTTGAGTTAGAAAGCGGACAAACATACACATACACACACACACACACGCAGAGACCACTTGGCTTTTAATATATAGATGTGCCTTTGTGTTATGTCTGTTAATGTGCCTTTCACTTACATTGAACACCTGAACACAGCATAATACAAAACAGTCAGCCACTGCTTCAGGTTAATAAGCCGCATATCTAAAACATCCTGGTTTATCAAAGACAATGCAAATGGAGAAAAAAAAATAGATCCAAAACATTCTTTTATGTTCCAAAAATAATTTCAGGTCACAGGGTTGGCTGTAGATTATGCTATAGTCTAATTTTGGTCTGTTTTTTTTCCATAACACCGGATCAAGTTCTCACAATGTCCCAGTACATTCACAATATTCTATTAATACTATTACAACAATATATCCTATTTATCAAAGTGCCTCCAGTCACCACTTTTTCAAAAGGGAATATCCTGCCTAGTACAGTTAAGTGTTGAGAAAAAAAGACAAACACTGTCAAACAATGACATAAAAACACCAAAGAGAGTCACCCAAAACTGCAATAATAAACATTTAGGCTTCTGAAGACTGATGGGAAACTGGTACATGGTGGATATTCAGCTGCTCCCTGCTTGGTGTGACATTCCAGTAGCATTTTCCACTTGCACACTAGGAACTGAGATCTAAGGATGTCAGTAAAGTGCAAATAAACACTGATTACCAAACTGCTGTGCCCAGCTGGCTGTGATCTCCTCAGGGGTTCACCCAACACTGTGCACTGTACTGAAACACACCAAAAGCAAGCAAATGCATTGAGGTAGCCTTTCAAAGAGGCACCAGATAAGTGGCACAGTTTCCACAGTCAGGTAACAGAAGTACAGGCCTGCAGTGTACACAGCCTAATTTAAGGGTGGTGGTCTCATAAAGTTATGGGTCACCTAAACCCTAGTCAATACCTCCACAACGTCAGCAGTTGCTAATCTTTACCTTGTGGTTTTCACGAGGGTGCCTGCCATTGCAAGTGGGGCAGATTTATGCCAGGTTGTGGGGAGGTGTGGTTCAATGCATGTGCCGTCTGCAAGCACCATTATGTAATAACCTCCGAGTACCCACAAGAAAAGACTAGTGAGCTACCTGCAACCATTTTGTTTTACTTTTCCAAGCAAATGCACCATTTTAAACAAGTTAAAAATGCGAATGCAAGATGTCACACAAGTTTTAACATGTTTCCTTCATCAACAACACAACCAGCACATATTAAAAGTTTCAAAAATGGATTAACTGAAAGGCTCTTTTATCCTAGAGAAAACTATGACCACCGACACTCAGGCCAACAGTGCTCCGGTTACAACCGGCTGCAGGGATAATGGTCCTGTTACTTGACTTAGCATTGCTCCAACTGCTGCAACAGTCTTAAGAAGATTATCTGGAGAAGTAACAAACCTGCTAACCTCATTATAGCTCATGGCTGCTCCTTGCATATAAACAACACATGGCTTTGTTTTGACTCCCTCAACTGGCAACAATGATGCTGGACTCTGGTTACATGACCAACACACTTTCTGTGTAGTAGGCTAGTCCATACTCTTAATAGGGCATAGCCTAAAGGAAATGCAGATGCTTATGCTTAGATTGTTAATACATAACTAGCGTGTTGACCCATGGAGAACCACAGGTTCTAGATGTAGTAGTCTTAATTTCTCTCTGATATAGTTCATTCCTTTACTTTCTTGGTAAATTCCACTGGCAGAGGGTATTCAACTGAATTATTCAGTTGAATACCCTCTCAGCTGGCATGTCTGTTTCTGCACATGAAATTTGACACCCTGACAACATGGCCCTGTTGTTTATGTGTTGCTAGGTAACCCACTTGATGATTCTATGATTCAACATGATTGTAAGGCTATTGTATTTCAAAATTACTAATATCTCCCAAAACATTGGTCCTATACACTTGCTGTTTTCGCTCGTCTCTTCCTTGATCCAAAATAGCCTACATAAGTATGCCAAACAGCGTCAGTCAGCTCTTTCCTGATGTTGTGTGATGCCCGAGACGCACAGCGTCAACTTCCCTTATATAATCTGTTTTTGAACAGTTTACTTAATGAGCTTCCAACAAAAGCAGGCTGATATTGATGTGAAGGTTAAGGTGAAAGCTCAGACAGGATATTAGGAATGGGCTCTCCATGTCTACATCAGTAGGCTGCTTGTATATTTTTCTCCTCTCTTTTTGTCAGTTGCAGGCAAGGTGGTCTGAATTCCTCCTTCAAAGAAAGGACTGCACGCCACAACTTGCAGCAGTTTTCACTGACAGTGTCCTGAAAATGACTGTGAGCGATATGAGACCATATTTGCACCATATATAATTGCACTGTTAGGCAAATACTCACTTGAAATCACTTTGCACTGGAAATTGTAAGGGCCTATTGTATTAATATTTTGTTTCATATTGATATAGCTAACCATTTACTTGAATAATTTGTGCAATTGTTTTTTGGAATGTAGAAAACATCCCACTTAGTAATTTTTTATTTGGTAATATTTAAGTTATTTATATTGTTTACATTTGTCAGAATCAGAATCAGAATCAGCTTTATTGTCATTGCACATGTCACAAGTACAAAGAGCAACGTCATGGTACAGGTGACATTTTAAGTTTTGGCCCTTGAATTGTATTGAAAATAAAATAAATTAGTCGACCAGTTGAAAAATTTGTTGAGAGATTAGTTGTTAGAAAATTAGTTGTTAGTGGCAGCACTAATCAACTGGGAGGTTACAGCAAATATTAAGCTTAAATATTTCCTCACAAATTAAGGAGACATTAATATATATTCAAGCATCAATCCACCATAAAACACTGGATAAAGTTGACATTTTAGAAACTATGTACCCAACTTCAAATGCTGAATGGATCCTAATAAACCTAATGACATTTTGAATGTTTCAAGGGCAAACTGCTGGACACTTAGGACAATATGTCCAGTACTCAGCAGGACCACATTTACAGTGGGGAGGATAATTGTCACCTTGCATAACCCTGAAAGGTACACTGGATCATGACCGGCTGAGCTGAGTGACTGAGCCATTTTACATCATAATGAATAGCCGTTTGCCTAATATGTTTGTAAAAGTTAGTGTAATTTGACATAACGGCTGCATTTGTGTAACTGTGGGTTAGGCTGACCACTAAGACTGAACTGGACGACCCTTTAAGTCACCTGGCAAGAGACCAAAGCCCCTGCCAAAAAACGCTCCTGCTGTAAAATGGAATGTGACACAGTAAAAATCTGCTCACTCTCCCATGATCAATGCAAACACCATTAACACACACACGATCTGAAATTAAATCTTTAGGAAGGAAGTTACTGAGCAGCTTAACATCAATAACGAAAAGACGACATAAGGCAAATCAGTGAGATAAACATACAAAAGAACAAAAAGAGCAGAATTCATGTAATTACACAGTGAAGACACTTGAAATCTATCATTATGAACTACTGTTTTAGGAAATTCATAGTAATTGACAAGACTTAATCACAATAATCACTCCAAAACTTTAAAATTAATGCATTCTTTATCATACATTAAATTTCTAAGGTCAAACACACATATCATGGTGTCATGAGGGTAACTTAAGAATTTAAAAAAGCATATACTGTATCAGTTTATCTCTGGTATGAAACTGAAGTACTGTTTCAAGGTAATTTCATGAAGAGTCCACAACTTGATAGATCAGTCAATAGAATGATACAGTTACATTAGAAACACACCAACAATTATGACTGCACACTGAGCTACTAGATTCTGAGTCAGACGTTGTGCTCAAACAAATGCAGTCTAAGGCAACAGATCTGCTTTCAATGCATACAGTTCTTTCCCTAGTTCAGTTTACATCCCAGTATAACATTTACTTTCATGAGGTAGGGAGTGCAGCAACAGAATACAATATGTCTATCTAGCTGGACACTGGTTACTTACCAAACGGTTATTGGCATGTCACCGGCCTGAAAAGTATTCGATCACTGTGGTTACTGATTTAACCCCTTGTATGGTGTTCATATATTGGTTACTCAGTGGTCGTGGATCTGGTGAACCCGCTGAATTTGTGGGTTTTTAACTCGACATAATCAAAGACGTTTATGTTAAAATACTCAAGATGTTTATTTCTTCCCAATTACTAGCAATATAAACAGCATATGTGTTTAATGAAAGTGAAAACGGGTCCCACAGACCCGAACACCATAAAAGGGTTAAAACTTTAACACTGGGGAAATTATATATAATTTAAGGAAGAGTTTTTTGTTTTTTTTTTATTGATGCTCTGGGATGTAATTATTGTAGTTATTGCAGCATGTATTTTCAGGCGTGGCATGTGCCCACCTGGTCAGTCCAACTGTGTCTACTCCACCTCCAAAAAGTCTGACTGCAAACATCCAGGTTTAATTCACTTACACCACCACTT
This sequence comes from Apogon talboti, assembly GCA_037367365.1. Lineage (NCBI taxonomy): Eukaryota > Metazoa > Chordata > Actinopteri > Kurtiformes > Apogonidae > Apogon > Apogon talboti. Next base: position 11,147,694 of record JAPQRQ010000007.1, on the reverse strand, counting down.
ACTGATCACCTTTCTCGTCATGAAAGTCGTAATTATACTACATTTTCGGCGATTTAGTGGATGTCACGGTTGTCAAAGTCGGCTGATGCAACACGCGCATGGTACACATGAAGCCAGGCATCTTGCCAGTGAACACTGTCTGAAAGTGTGACTCATTATAAAAACACGCGGCACGGCGGATGCTGAGAGCCACGGGTACGTTAAGCGTCAGCCAAATAATATACACGCAAAAATACATTACTTACGATGAGTGCCAGCCACATTGTCCGTGTGTAGCCAAACCCCCGGTCTGCCACTGTCTGAAACAGAAGCTAGCTACGTGGCTCAGTCGCTCTCGCGTGGTGTTAATGTTACCTTCAGAGTCTTCAGTAAACAGATAATACCTTTTGTACACATTGCGCATGGGACACGAGGCCGGGAATGCCATTGAGAAAAGAGTAAGTATCTGTCATTGATTCAATACAGGGCAGGGCATGAAGACTGGTAATGAGTCAATCTTGCGTCAGCTTTCATTGTTGTACCTTAAAAATCACATTATTGCTAAATAAGCGCCCGTATGTGTTTTACTGCACAAGTCTTTGAGACAACACGACAGAGTTTCTAGTTAATACTATGTAACAAATCAGTTAATTCAAGACACACGCGTTTTTTTTACATAACAGTTCGTTTTGGTAGGGATAATTATTGAGATTTTCTAAATTCGGCGCTTCTTATGGATCCGTGAACGCAGCATGGGGTGAATCCCCACGCCTTGATAGCACATCCTGCTAGTAACTAAGGAACGTTAGCCGGCAAAGACCAAAACAATGAATGGGAAACCCTCAGTAGTAATACTGAAAAGCCACTTGTCACGCTATTTGAGGGACAGAAATGTAGTTTAAGCGGTTTCCCACAAAGGGCAACGTGAAATAAATTTCCCTTGTCTACTTTTCGTTTTTTTTCCGTGTAGCATTTGATGGCATCAGCTGATTACCCGCTCAAATGACACATTAAACTACAACTCGAATCTCAGAATTTCCTTCACTTTTAGGTGCTTATTTTATCTTAAAACATATATAGAAAAACAAAAATGGTTGCTGTTACGTTCTTTTTCAAAATTTGTGCGCCAATACAAGTGATAACACACGAGGTAAGATTGCATCACTCCACTACTGCTACTCCTCTCTACGCGGTACGTAAACGTTACGGGCACAAAAATTCATTTAGGAAAACTTTCTATTAAAAATGTATTGTCACACTGATTAATAGTAGCTCGCCTTACCTTTTAAACTCTTGTGGTTGGTAGTGCTTTAAGGACGCAGAGAGCAAGAAGGACAGTGATGTTGATTCTATGGTCGCTGATGAAATATCCCGCTTCGATGAACGCTGGTGTGTTTTTTATCCACCGGGAGGGGCCTGTAAACAAACCATGACGCACGTGGCTTTGGAGGCGGGGCTTTCCAGGCATGAATGAGAGCGAAGAATACGTTTTAACTTTGATAAGATTGAGGACTGAGAAATATTCGTGAAAATTAATAAATTGTGCGACATATGAAACACAAGTTAACGGATAAAAGACAAAAAAAATAGCTCGCGCGAGATGAGCGAGATGAAGGCCCGTGTATGCATAACGTCTGAGCGTGCTTTCCACCGTAGTAGGAACACCCATATATGGGCACACAGGCTGTGACCCCCTCCGTCAATGCTATGTATAGGTCCTGGCTCCAGTCGCTTTAGTATGTCCGCTGCTCTTTTGTTTTGTCCCACAGATGAAAGAAAAGGAGGGAAAACCAAACTATTTCTTTCATGTCTTCATGTGTGTGTGTGCACCCAGTGACCTTAGCATGTTTGGGGCTCAGTGGTGTCAAACAGTGCGATTTTAACCCTTAGTGCCACTACCTAGGCCCTTATTTTTATAATTACAAATTCTCATCCAAAATGTGGTCAGTCTGTGTATTTTCAACTGCTGGAACCCCACAGAATAGAAGGAGTGAAAATGATACACTTTAAACACTCATTTGAATGTGATGTGGACTGATGCAACCCCACATGTATATGGCATAAGACTTAAAGTATCTTACAGTTTCACTCTGACTCTAAAAGCCTGACCCAAAATCCAAATAAACTTAGATCCTTGAATTCTCAGGAAACATGGAAATAATTATGGGATGTGTAGACTACAGCACATACTCATATTTCACTTGAAAATAAAAGTTTTTTAGAAAAATCCCTATGCTTACCTTATCAAACTTGTATAATTTACAAAAAGAAGGAATAGGGTTTAAGCGATAGGAGACGAGTCAGTACATTGTAATGACTAATAATCTCTTAATAATATAAAATAACTGTATGTATGATAACTTTTGTTCACCTTTTTAATATACCAGCTGTGTTTGACTCCAGGAGCACACCAGGTCACATAACATGTTTTTTTTTTTTTTTCTGGGAAATAATGTTTTATTTGCAGTTCTTAGAATCTGAAAGATGAGGTCATATGTTCCAAACGGTCTGCACGGAAACATTTCCAAATAATCTGAGTTATAACAAAACTGGAAGTTCTAAAATAATCTTCTTCATCATCATTCCTGGCATCCAAAAACACTGAATTTAAAAAAAAATAAAACAATAATACATTTTATTTCTCCTGGAAATACCTCTTAGTTTTTACATTTGATTACAAATGACAACCTGCATTAACTAAAAATGAATCTGGTGTAAGTATTTTTATTTTTGAATATGCTGCTTTTATTGGCTCGATTATGTTCATTTTGCCGTTTTCTGATACTAAGTTAGAGATTCTTTTTTCCGGCAAATTTAGTAAGCTTTTATTGTTATACAGTAATGTTGATTATAACAACATAGTCTGATGGAATAATTCTGCTTTATTGTATTTTATTTTATTTCATTTTACTCTAAATTCAGAGAGGTATGAAAATCAAACAATAATTTTAAAATAACATACTCCGATATAACACCAAGTTTTTATATCAGAACACAACAAATTCATCAAATTTGACCCTGATACCTTCAGAGCTGAATTCTATTTTAAAAGTTTTATAGATCATCTATTTTATTTTTTTTATATATTGACATGAGGTCTTGCTTAGAATAAATCAACATCAACAACATTATTGTTTGATGTCTTAAATTTTGCTGGACAGCTGAGAAAGTAGAGAATAAAACAAAGCTATATTTGAGTTTATATATATTTGTATATTTGAGCTAGGGGGTTTAATCGTTAACACTGAGAACAAAACATACAAAATCATTTCAAATCATTTGTACAGACTGACTGAGTAAATCCTAAACCTAATCTAATGTCTTCATCAGCAAACAGAATGAACCCAGTCACTGTGTAATCTATATCATAATACTGGAAGGTCTCAGAGTGTCTGTGTTTATGTATCCATGTGATTTGAGGCCAGTTAAAATTTGACTCATTTTTAACTGGCCAATTGGGCACCTACAGTTGAGGAATAGTCCCATCTCCACATTAAATATCTTGGCAAGTTGATAGGACCAATAAAGCCCTGGAAAAAATTAAGAGACCACTTCAATTCTTTCTAAAATCAGCATCTCTACATGTGATCAAGAGGAAGATGGATGGTCACGAGCATCAAACAAAGCTGATCTGCTTGAATTTTTGCACCAGCAGCGGCATAAAGTCACCCATCAGCAATGTGAAAAAGGTGGACAGCATGGCCAGACACATGAAAACTGTGATTAAAAATCAGGGTTATCCATCAAATATTGATTTCTGAACTCTTCGTTTAAACATTTGTATTGTGTTGTTTAAAAATGAATATTTTGTATTATTAGGTTTAGGATTTACTCAGTCAGTCTGTACAAATGATTTGAAATGATTTTGTATGTTTTGTTCTCAGTGTTAACGATTAAACCCCCTAGCTCAAATATACAAATATATATAAACTCAAATATAGCTTTGTTTTATTCTCTACTTTCTTAGCTGTCCAGCAAAATTTAAGACACCAAACAATAATGTTGTTGATGTTGATGAATTTGTTTTACTTGCATTATTTGAGGTCTGAAAACACTGCATCTTTTTGTGAGTTTGACCATTTGTCAATTTTTGCAAATAACTGCTCTAAATGGCAATATTTTAAGGGTAAGGGTTTTAAGGGTTGCTGATTTGATTCCCCAGACCAGCAGAGAAATTGTTGGCTGATGTGCCCATGAGCAAAGCACTTGCTTCCCAGGTGTCTGACATGGCAGCCCACTGCTCCTAGTCTGCAGTGTGTGGTGTTCAGCTATAGATGGGTTAAAACCAAAGGTTCCTTTTCAGCATGGGCTGCATGTAAAATATACTCATAAATAAAGATTCTTAATTGGTTATCATTAACCCACAAAGACCTCAATAAACTACTAGCTACTGATTTATAATGTTTAATAACATCTGAACCACTAATCCTAACAATACATATAACTGAGGTAAAATGCAGTTTCTCAGGTTTTCATGGTCATCAGATATGACCCATTTGGACGTTCAGAGGCTCCGCAGTGAACATGGAAACACCGTCATCTTCTGTAACTTTGATTCACCAATAAAACCCATGGAGTTTGACAAATGACAGTGGTTGTAGACACTTGTTTTTATGCTCACTTGTTACAGTGTTTCTCCATTGGTTTGGCTCATTTCTCAAAACAGAAATTACATTCTCAAAACTCTAAGATTATTTGGAAAACAGTGTTACAGTTCAGCACAACACTTGCAAAATGCTAATATCTCTCCCAAAACTGTTCACTCATGTGTCAAAACTAAATTCCTTTCTCATATAGTCAGTGCCACCAAAATGCCTTTGGCATTGTGTAAGCTCTGCAAGTCTAAATGTTTAGATGTTTGGTTACTATGGCAGAGGAGCACTGAAATACCCCTCATGTCCACCTCTCAGTCTTAGCCTAGTCCTTCATTGACAAAAAGTTACTGTACGAGTTTCTTTTGTTTAACTAACTGAATACAATTGTCTATAAAACTGAAAAACAAATAGGATTTTACTGTAAGAGTAGGTTTAACATCACACATTGCACTCATACTACCAAGGGAATTGAAACCATTTCAATTCACACACAAAAAAATACCTTACATACATCAGAGGATAAAGAAAATGTATACAGCATAATATACTGTAATATAAACACATAAATAAAAAACAGGGAACATTATATGTAACTTACAGTGCTGTAAATAAAGCTTTCATAAGTAACATTTCCTCTCTGGTCGCTGTCCTCAACCTCCCTCTCCTGGCCACCGTCAGATCATCTTCTTGACTAATTTTGACAATTGAACAGACTATTGTGCGTGTGATGACTTATACAGTGAAATGATGCTGAAATGTTTTGGTGAGAACAACCATTAGACTGAGAATGAATAATCAGTTTACATCAATTCTGTATTCTTCTTTGGCCCTCTGTTGGTATTTTGACGTCTGTTGTTGTGCCCTCCTGCTCTGCTTTGTCTGTCAAAAAAACTCAGTTTTTAAAGGTGCTATATAAATAAAGTATTATTATTATTATTTATTATCAACAGGATCTATTCACTTGGGAATTGTGTGAAATGCAGGTTAACTGTCCTTAATCATTTGCAAAGACATTGAGACAAATACTAAGACATCTGCAATTTGATGAAATGAACAAGAAATTCAGTTCTGTTGTGACCAATTGCCAAGTGGTTTGGAGGTTGGATGTTATTTTGAGAATGTAATTTCTGTTTCAAGAAACGAGCCAAACTAGTGGAGAAAAACTGTAATATATTTTGCCTAAAAAGTCACTATTTCTTCATTTTTTTTCTGTTCTGAAATAATAAACTTGCAATTTATTCTGAGCTTTTATGAACATTAAATGTAGGGAAATACATGATTTACACTGAAAAATGTTAAATACAAAATGGTAATATTATAATAAATGGTAATAAATCACTTAGAAAAGGTTAAATGTAGAGAAAAAAAATAATTTGGAAGTCGCAAGAAAAATCTCTGGGTCTTTACAGGTTAAATAATTAATTTTAGCCACGAAGCACTTTTCTCTAAATTCAAAGAAACGTTTCACAGTTTAAAATGTCAGCAAAAAACAAACGTTAAAAAATCCATTTTCTAAGCATCTCTGTGCTTAGATGAACTATTGCATGATTTACACAATGAAAAAATAGAGTCATAAGGTTAGGTTTGTGGTTCTCAGAAGGGAAAGGGATGCAGAATTGGGTGAGTCAGTTCTAAATTAAAGTTTAGTTCTGATGGTTGCACAAGTCAGTATCAGCTTTACGGTACAGCATAAAATAAAACAGCTGCTCAGCACATTTAAGACTAATTAAATGAAATGTTGAAAATCATTTCATGGAAATGTAGTCAGGGTTTCTGTTATTTTCCACAACTGAAACCATGCCTTTATAAATAAAGTATTTCCAAAGAGATGTTTTAATTTTTTTCATAACTTGATTGAATGTCACAATATCAAAAGGGCACATATGACACTGGTCTTAGCTGAACTCCACTGGCTCCCAGTTGTTTTTAGGGTACGTTTTAAAATTTAAGTCTGTACTTTTAAAGCTTTTAATGGTCAAGCCCCTGTCTACATTTTAGAGTTGCTGGAATTGCACAACCCCTCAGGGGCCTTGAGATCATCAAGCCAGTGCCAGTTGGTCGTCCCCCGCACCCATTTTAAATGTAGAGGGGATCGAGCGTTCCAAGCTGTTGCCCCGAGGCTTTGGAATGCTCTCCCATTGGCACTTCGCGCTTTAAACTCAATGGAGTCTTTTAAAAAGCAACTTAAAACATATTTGTTTAGACAGGCTTTTAACTAGGAGGGGTTTTATCATTATTTTATTACCTTTGCTTTTATATTTTTATGCCTGAGTCTGTATACAGCTGTATCTTTTTCTTGTTTACCTGTGTTTTCAATTGTGTGTCTGTTTCTTTATGTTTTATTTCTGATTTTATTGTAAAGCATTTTGTGAAGCCTTTCTGTAAAAAGTGCTATATAAATAAACTTTATTATTATTATTATTATCATTATCATCATCATCATCATAATCTTCAACCTCATTCTACAGAAAAACAACAGTTTTACTTTGACAATAATATAAAATGTGTGTGTTTTTATTGCTTTAGTTGCATGTATCAGGAGTCAACTAATACCTACATCAATTTGTCATCAGTAGAGCCAATATGATGACTAAAAAATGCACAAAAATAAATAAAATAATATGAAAACACATACTGAAATCAGGTTAATCCTAAATGAACTGCTGCTGAATGAAAAGGTGCCTTCAGGGTCCATATAGGGAACCAGGACTTTATACATTTTTTTAAGCCGGGACTTATTTTGAGTTTTTTTTTTTTTTTTTTTACCAATTTATTGATTTTAACTTACACTTTATACTTTTTCCTGTCTTCTATTTTAGTTTTCAAACAGCATCTTGTTGGGTTTGATAAAACTAAAAGGGAAATGATTGTAAAGTCTGTAAAGACTTAAAAAATGGGGCAGTCTGTTTGGAAAATGTGTGTGCAGACTAAGCCACCCACACAGACATACTAAGAGGCCGGTGTTTTTTCTTTTAATGCTGCTTAACTTATTGTGACATTTTCTTTCACCTTTTTCTCTGTTTTTTCCCTCTTTATTTCAGGTGTTCTTCGTGGTATATTTTTAATACCTTTGACTATAACCCCTGATAGCTTTAAAGTGTATTAGTAAATTGCCCTGCTACGTCTGCCTCCTTTCTGCTCTCCATCCAACGGTACTGTAGCTCGTCTCACCCTTTGTCCTTGCCTGGTCACGCTGCTTTGAGTTGCTCTTTCAATTTACTTCCACTTTATCAAGCTAACCCAACTGGGTGTCTCTGCAAACACAACAAGTGTCATAGCTGCACACTGGGCTCCAGTGTTAGACCTATTAACAAAACACCAGCTAATCTGTGCCTTGGCCTGCTGAGCCCATTCTGTCTGCCTGCTTTCATTACTCAGGACAAGGCCAGCACATCAAAGCTCATAGTTTTGTAGGTCACAGTCTTCACCGATGAGAAAAATTGTTGGACATTATACAGGGTATCCACCATATGTTGTAAAACCTTTGTCTTTTTTCTTTAATTTTATTGGATGTTATGATATTTATGGATTCAAACCAATGTAATTCTGTTACTGGAAAAAGTGCATGAATAGGTTGTAATTTAAAGTGGTTTAATGACAACATTATTTTACACTTTCTCATTTGAAATCCATTTTAGGACAAAATATGTAATTGTTTTTTTATTTTTTTCAATTTCTTCTTGTACTGTGCTACGTTCTTAGGTCATCATTAGGTCTGCTGGTTTAGTAAAGTTGTAATGTCCACACATATGCACTTCTGTGTCTCTGTGTCAAGATCCAATCTGGATATATGTGAAGTACATACAGCAGGAAAAACAAAAGTTTCAGGGAAAAACAGCTTCTATAAACTACTGTGGTCGTATTTAGTGTGACCTCCCTTTGCAGTTAACATGTCTTTAACCCTTTTGTTCAGATAATATGAGATTTATTGGATTTTTTTTTTTTCTTTAACCTTTACAACCCATGTAGTTCAGTTTTTGTGTGTCTTTTAAGGCTGTGCAGATATTCCTCTATTTTCTTATTGTAAGAAAAGAGAATGGGAAATAAATATGTATGCTCGTTTCATCTCTGCAAAAACAGCAAAGCTAAAGGTGGTTTATACTATTGCACAGGACTCTATGTCAGTGCTTCCTGAAAATTTTCAGCTCAACTTTCAAAAAGTTTTATTTTACGGGACCCAGATTTACAAAATTACATCATGAACTGTCCTGATATCTACAGTTTCACTGACTTGTCCATTATCAAAACACTATTGAATTAAACGCACTTTGCCAGAGCCTCAGTCACAGACTGTTTTTGTGTTGTCATATTTTGCACATTTTTTTTATCTTCGTTTCCAACGTGTTGCATCTTCCACAGCTGAGGCCTCTCCTCTACATTTCATGTGGTTTTGGTGAGATCAGTCTTTTTAACCCTGCTGATCAGCGGCCCATTGTCAACAGCTCTGTGAGCCATTTTGGATCCCAACTCTACGTTTGGGAAAGACAGCTCTACGTCGATGCAACCTGTTCCATATTTGGACTGTTCTTGAGTCTTATACAGGAAAAACATTTAGTAATATAAGGCTGGGCAATAGGTCTAAAATGATGGTAGAACTGTAAGTATTAGTCAGTATCAATAATTACAGCAGTCAATGACAATTCATGTGTCCTTGTGGGTCTAAAAGATGATACTAGGGCTTGAATGAATTGTTTACACTCTTCTTTATGATCTGAATTTGATAAATGCTTCACAAGTGAGACGTAGGACAGATACCCATAATACAACATCATGATTCATGAATAAAATAACATTAATCATAACAAACCTTTTTGTGAGCATCACTTAAAGAAAATACCTAAAAAAAATTCATATATAAGATGATATTCATCAGTATTGTTTTATTGCCCAGCTCTACTTTAACGTATGACCATATAACCACTTTAAACACAAGTAAAAACAACTTTAGTTCATAGTTGGCTCAGTTTTTCACAACTCTGTCCATTACTGTCACGTCTTCCTTATAGTTAAATCACCTGCATCCATTCAAGACCACCATTCCAGGACAATTTTAATCCACCTGCAGCTAAAATTCTTTCTTTGTTAATCCTGGCTTTTCCTGAAGGTGAACAAAAACAAGAAAAAGATTAGAGGACTTTGTAAAATTCACATTGTGTAGAACAAAAACACCCAGTGTTGCCACTGAAGTACTTACGATGCTTCCTCCCTACCACATGGGCTGTTGTTGTTTTTTTTTTTCTTTTCCTTATTAACGTTCTCCATTATTCAAATTATTCAACTGTGACTGGGAACTACATAAAAAGGTGAAGCGCATCAGGTGTCACTGCATTGTTTTAATGTAGAGTAAAATTTTCCGGCTGTAAGTCACAAAATTTGTATTGTCTCAGTGTGATATAACAACTATGTATGTGCTGAAGGATTTACAAGGAGAACTATGAAATGTATATATAAATGTGCTTTTCCCGTTTCATCGTTGAATTGGGTCACGCATCAGTCTGCTCTGTGATCCGCCTCACTGATTCTCACACTAATCGGCTAAAGTATGAGTTTTAGTAATTTTGTTCCCCAAACAAAAACAAAACAAAAAAACTCATGTAGACACCGAACAGCAGGCAGCAGGAAATTTTTATTGGTGGACAGAAATAACAAGAATGTTCTTGTACTTCATAGTGAAACTGCAATGATGGTAATACACTTCACAATAGTATTGATAAAGAATAAAACAGCTGATAAAGCATGGAATAAGCCTCATTTCAAATCAGTAAACCAGATGCTGATTACAACTTTAAACAATGAAATATTGTTCATATAATGAACCTCTTGTCACAGTGCTTAGATATGGTTATTTATCTAACTAAGACCTCTCAATCGCTGATTTAACAACACACAGCCAAAATTTGGAAATAATGACTGGGACAGCAGAGTTAAAACAAGTATTCATGAGACAATCTTGTCTAAGATAAGGTCGATCATTTTAAAATTGGGGCAATGCTCAAATATACGGTATTGGAATAATGTGTCATGAGACTTGTTCATGATGCTACATGTTGCTCAACTTTGGGTGGCTGGGGCTTTCATCAAATATCACATATCTGCTTGCAAAACAAAAGTAGACAAAGGAAGAAGTCAACCCTGATGGAATCAAATAAAAAAAAAAAAAGACATCCATAAAACATAGTAATCATTATAAAAACAAATCTAGCTAGGATTAGATGCTCAAAGTATGTCTGGAACATGTTTTCTTTGAACTGATTAATAAAACAAAACAATGTACATATGTGGAATGACTAGGAGGGAAAAAAAGCATAACACTTAACAATTTATACATTGCATCTATTGGTTTTGTCCAAGAGCAAAACTTGTGTTTTTCTTACACTGTTGATATTTCCCACCAACTTTTTAATGAAGTGATGTAGAAATCAATGTACAAGGGGCGCAGGTGCAGCAGTCTGTATTGTCTTTGCAATAAAAGAGAAACAAAAGAGACAAAAATAAACATGAGATATTATATAAAAAGACATTTTTAAACTGTAAATGGATTTGGTCCGTGCTGGAAGTCTATTTAAACAGTGCCTAATAACACACCTAATAACTAGCACAATATTTTCTATAAATAAAATATTACAATATTAAAAAATTACATGCACGTGGAATATAGGGCTGCCAGCATTCATGTTTATGTTTTTCTCTCTGGATGACAGTTGAAAGCCTCCTCCTATCAGTACGTTTGTTTGAGGATACACTTACTTGGCTAATAGACAAATAAGCAAAGGCACTGTCCAAGGTCGCATTATCTATTCTTATTTCCCATAGTTGACACAAGGACAGCTGAAGACATTTCCCATAATATAAAGACACAGTAACCATTGCAATTATTCATTAAAGCCCTGAACTTCCACTTTGAAGCGGACGTATTTGGGCTTCATTTATACATTCATATAGGCACTGTAGCGTAGGCATTAGCCATTTGACATCTTCAGCTTCCAGAGCGTCAGCCCTATTGGACATGTTGACCCTTGCTCTTTGTTATGGACAATGTTTTATTTAAGCTGGTCAGGGAGCACAGCACCAGCTTTTACCTACGATATTTTTTTTCCTACTGCATTTAACAAAACTTTCTACAATGAAATGACTTATTTAATCAAGCAGGCAGTAAAATAAAATCAAGCAGAGGTAAAACACTGTACATGACACGTCTGCATGCATGTTTTGATGAAAAGGTATCAGAGAGGGACAGACATGTCCTGAGCAGCAGGGGTTGCCGTGCATCAGCGTTACCAATAAGGATCATGCTGTTTTGCAATTCCCATCACTAATGTGTCACATCAATTTCATGTGTTTTGGTGTTGGCAAAATAGGTCATTCACATATTGCTTGCATGTGACCAATGTAGTTAGTAAAATATAATGCTTTTACTGATGTAGAGTGGATGCACATTGATTCACTGAGTGGGACAAAGACAACTGTCAGAGTGGGAGTGTGAAGCTTGCGTGCTGTGAGAACACACAAAAAACACATCTAAAATAGCAAAATCTATATGATTATACGTTAAAAACGCCTCGTCCTGACATGTAGCTATAAAATATCCATTATTATAACATCTACTAAACTTACTGATAGCTGTAAACTACTACACTTAAGGGCAGATATTTATATAGCCTACACAGGAACTAATGTCAATATTTTGCTAACAATGTTAAATTTGAATTTTACTTTGCAACTGTTAAAATTATGTATTATGTGTAACTTTGAAATGTTAGCTTTTAGATTACGACTCTTCAGCTAACAGCTAAGTACTTATATAGTCTACACATTAAAGTCAGTGTAGAGTCAGACACTTGTTTTTTATTTTTTAGCTGTTTGCATTTTTACTGTTAAAATGATGTGTTATGTGTGATATTAGCCTTTAAAGTACTACCTGGGAAAATACAAAGCAAAATATTAAGACAGTCCAGAGTTGGTTACTTTTTAGCAAACATTCTGCTAATTTTTGTTATCTAACTACAACAACAGTTGTGTTTTATTTCTGGTTGGTTAAGTGGTAATAAGTGTAGCTCATTAATCTTAATCACTGCATTCACTTTGAACCATTTATTCTGTACCATGTACTCTGTTTGTGTTTACCAGGGTAGGGAAAATTGTGTTCCAGCTACAGCTGTGTTTGTTTAATGTGGAAAACAGTATGACGTGACAGCTCCTAATCTATAGCATGTTACGCCACTTAGGCCTGGATGAGGGGGCGTTTTCCAGAGGGAAAGTGATGCATGCAGTGCATAACCTGTGTATGTTTATGTACAGGTACTGACTTAAGCTCACTCAACTGATTAGACATGAACTGTTTAATGGACTGTAGGTCTCCAGATAAAACTACAACCTAAAACTATGGTTCACTACATGTAAGAGTCAAGAGGTAGGTGTAATTTAATAGTCAATTTGTGGCAGAATGGACTCATTTGTTTTTCAGACAAAGTACAAATTAAACAATTTAGCTCAAGTGCCAATTCCATGTCTGAGAAAAAAAAAGATAAAGGAAATGAAGATCTGAATCAACAGTGAGTGACATGAAAATGATCAAAAGCATGTAAAACCACTTTGGTCAGTAAGGCTAACATATACTTATTGGAAAAAAGCATGCAAGATTGCCATGCAGTTGATGATTAGTGCAGTTGATGACAGTGTATTAGAATTAGTTTAGAAAGAAATATTACAAAGAGCTCGAGACATTTGTGATGTACTTATTTGCTATGAAACAATAGTTCACACAACTCAGAACACTAGTGGTGGTTTGTCTTTCCACTAGTGGGCAGAGAATCACCTGCAAGCCAATTTCTGAGTAATAGTTGTAAAACATTTGTACCATAAACGCCAATTATTCATAGTGACTGAATGAGAATTTGGTAAACAGTAGAATTGGGTGACGTAAAACTGGCTTACAGAATGATGCTCTGTTTGCAACACACCATGACCAATTTTTCTTTTTTTAATTACTGGTTGACTTATATGACAACCAGGGTCTATGTGTGGCATGTTTACAAGACAAAATGATTTTTTATAGTAAATAAATATTAGTATTGTTCTTGTGAACTATCGCCTTTGGTTTTAAGAGTGCCCATGCAACCACGTTTGACTTCCAGAAAGTTCTCAGAGACAGGATGTCAATAAAGTAATGCAATAAAGCAAAACTTACTTCATTCATACCTAAAAAACAAAGAGAATAAAACAGGATCAGAACTCTCATTAACAGTCACCATGCATCCTATAGTACACATTAGTGCCAACACACATATTTAGACATCATTCTACTTTATTCACATTATATTACAATCATGAATATGACACTTATAGACGGAAACACTGGATGAGTTGTACATTACTTTTGTTCCTGAAAGTTGTGATTAAAAGCTGAATATTAATGATACAATCACAACTACTTAGGATCACTTTCCTTTTTGTACAATTATAAAAACAAATGCACAAAAGGGTAGAGGAGTCAGAGTTGATTGAAACATTATCAACATGTCTGGTTGTATAGTAGAAGAGCATACTATAGCTCCAAGATAAAGTGAATGTGACTTTACAATAGTATAGAAAGATAGAGGTAGATAAAGCAGAGAGACCGACTGAGAAGATGAAAGGGAAGAGAAAGGCAACAGACAGTTCGCTCTAGATCCCACAGTTTAACCCCCACTTGCCAATCTCCCTTAGTAACCCTAGTGTCGTACTTTTCCAGGAATGTAGTTACGGTCAATGCTTTCCTCTTGCAGGAACATGTGAAGACAGCGCTCGTTTTGGGCCAGGGGATGACCTGCAATTCTACAGAAACACACATACCACACGCGCAGATGGACAATAGAAAGAAATCACTCACTACACATTTGAAGTGCTGCAGTATCTAAGGCTACGTTCAGACTGCAGGCAAATGTGGCGCAAATCCGATTTTTTTTACCCATATGTGACCTGTATCCAATCTGTTAAAGGCAGTTTGAACAGCACAAATCTGATTTTTTTCTAATCCGACCCAGGCCACTTTCATATGTGGTCCTAAATCCAATACCTATCTGATATTTTGCAATGCGACTTCAGTCTTAACGGCCAGGTCGCATTTATCCGACCTTTATGTTATTGAAATACGACAAACCTCACAATTTTGCGTCCCAGGAGGAGGAGCGGCAGGAAAAACACATTTACTTCCGTAAACACAGTGTGTGCCTGCGTGGTCACGTATTATATCAGGACCTCTTTTGCGCATGTGGGTCACTTCAGGGTCACATTCAGTTGTAATATGAAGTTGTAATATGAATGAGCACACAAAAAAATCGGATTTCACCAAAAAAATCCAAATTGTGCATTAAGACCTGCTGTCTGAACATAGCCTAAGTCAACCTGATGTAATTTAACCAGGTACAGCTTTGGCAATACATGACCCAATCAAATATGAGAATTTCACACAAGACACAGGGAACAAGTTAATAATAAAAAGATAATCTTGCATGATGAAAAAAATATGAGGAAAAATATCCACTATTTGAGACCTTATAGGCTCCATAAAATTTAAATAACATAAATCTGAATAACTGAATATGAAACTAACTGCAAAAATTCTAAGAGATTCTTAATCCAACTTTCTTTTCTAAACTAGTATTTCCCACTCAAGAGAATCCAAGTGACAGGCTTAAATTTTAGGCATTGGTCACTACTGGAGCTAAGTTCTGCTGATAATCGTTTCATTCATTAAGAGGCTGAACCAATAAAGCTACCAATAAGCAGTATGAATGTTCATGTTGTAACCTGTTGTAACCTAACCTGTTGATGAATTGCTCCAGGCCCGATCGTCGCTCCTCAATGAAGGACTCCTCAAAAATACCCTCATCTCCACGGAATGGCAATCGTCTTTTCAGGGCTTTGCCCGGCAGAGGTGGTACTACAATCTGCAGGGGAAACAGACAGGAAATCCTAGCTCAGGATATAAACATTTTACCTTCTATTTAATATGCACTGCTTGTCAAAAAGTACAAATCACACATTTTCATCGCATACAAGTACAACGCAAAAACCGACAATGCAAAACATACTCTGACATTTCTGAGAAACCTTGGAAAAGGAGGGAAAAACACTGCTCTCACCTATAACTCTTTGTGACATTATTCCATCTGAGCTCATCTTAACTGTCTGTACCTGTCTGTGCCAGCCAACCTGACAAAATGAGCTTCAAACATGAACTCACTCACCTTACTGTCTCTTTCCAGCTCATTCTTTAGCCACTCAAAGTCACTGTATCTTCTTCTCACACAGGAATCCTTATGTTTGAAAATGGGGAGGTTTGTCTACAATGGAAAGAAAGAAAAAGTTTTCATCTATACAAAATAATTTGCAATGGCTGGTGAAGAAAAAATAGGCAACATGCAAAACTAAAAACTGATTGCTAAATGTACTCTGAAAAGGCAAAAAGGACTGATAATATTTCTTTGTAAGATGAATGCATCTTTTCATTTTGACTTGGCAGGAGAGTCAAGTATTTTACAGCCTAAAAATTGCACAACACAAACAACTAGAGTGCTGTTTGCTACTCAGATTAGTTGTTTCTTCACAAATTTTAACAGAATTTTCAGAAAGTCAGCAAAATCAAAGTGTAAATTTATGCATATTTTCATCACCACTGTTATGTGAAAGCTGATTCATCATCACGGTTTAAAAGTTTGCCCATTCGATGTAGCATTTCATACAATAACCTACTGGCGGGAGCTGAAAGAGGTAAGAGATCAGTGAAGACCTGAAGCTGGCTTTAGCGTTTGTACCTGAAAAATGCATCAACTCAAACTGAACCAAAGGACATGATCATAAAACATTGTTTCACATCCACAGTTTGTCTAAACCTTTGTTGAACATTTGTTTCTGCAGCTCTTCATACATGGTGGCGCTTTGTTGTCATTTGCATCTGACATTTCTGCTTGATCCTTAGTGGTCCAGAACTACTTTTCACAGTATTTTTCACAGAAATTTTTGTAAATTTCAGACAGGCTTCTTAATTAGCTAAGAAACCTACTGTAAACATGTCAATGAACCATTAAATTAAGCATTTGATTACTAATATCTAGTCAGAACATATTAAACTCTGCTATTAAAGCAACACTATGCAGTTTTTCAGCCTTCAAACTATACTTTCAAGGTCATTTTGGTGATACAACAACTCACAATAGGTTCAATTACACTTTTGTCATTGCTCCAGAGCATCTGTATTGCCTGCATTGGCACTATGCAACTTCTGGTTTCGGGTTGTAACCCCTACACAAAAAGAACTACAAAATATGACTGCTTTATGGCAATATGTCACATCCCCCCTCCACCTTCAAAAGACGAGGCAGGTAAACGAAGTTATGAGAGAAGGAAAGCGACAAATAGGCTAACAGTCATGGCTGAAGCAGCAGGAAAAGCAAAGAAGGTAAGGGTGTTGTCCAATGAGACAAAGAAGAGAAAGCGTGAGAGTGATCAAATAAGAGGCGAATATTGAATGTTGGGCGAATACTGGCCCAACTTTCATTTGCTGCCGTGAAATGAAGAGGGATGCCCCACCGATGGAGACCTAGCAGTGTTACTGTTGGAATAGTAAGTATAAATTTTTCAATAAAATCTTCAGCATTTAAGCTTACTATGCTTCAGGTCGTGTTATTGACATCATAGCCTTCCATTTATGCCCATACATCAAGTTATTCAAGCAGCAGTCTTCCGCAGTTTTATCAAGCCAGTAGCTAACGTGCTATGCGTTTTTTTGTTTCTGATATTTAAAAAAAAAAAACAATGTTTGTATAAAATGCTGTAAGGCTACTTTACCTGGCCTGAAGACATGGTTGAACGCACATTAATTGTCTTGCCTCAGGAAGATTCCTGGCATCAAAGGCTTGTCAACAAATACGTGAGTATTACTGAGATACAGATTTTACGACAGTTGTTACAGACAATACCATTTCTTGACTTTAGGGGGACCTCGAGAGCAAAAGTTCCATGGTGTTGCTTTAAACTAATTTTTGGTATATATGTTTAAATACAGTGTGTCACATCAGTAACTTAACTACCACGTAATCCTTCAAAGACAGCAAACCTATTAAAACTCAGAGGTAGTATTTATGCACTACCAACATTTTCTTATCTAAAGAGACAGGGTTTCATTTGTTATACAGTAGTTGACTTTTTCCATTACTCCCCAAGTTTCATTGCAGTAACCAGCTGGGGACCTTAACAGTCATGACTGCTCAAAGTGTCTGTAAAAAATTGGGTGTAATTGTGTCTTCATCCAGACTACCCCCACCACCTCAAGATTGCAAAACGACAAATGAGCATGACTATTCTTCAGAAGGGAGGTTCCAGAACGATTCCACGAAACATAAGTTCTAATGTGACCCAACAGGTGATTTATATATTCAAAATGGAAAAAAAAAATTTCCCTAGAGACAAACAACAAATAATAAGGAACTATCAGCAAGAGACGTCACGTAAACTGTAATTACGCAATTAGGAACCAACGTTAGCTTCCTTACAATGTCGGAAGATTTAGCTGTGTCAGTGATTTTATGTTTCCGGGACTTCTATCACACTAATTTAATGTAACAACTTATGTCTTACTGGTTTTACCTCTCCTACACCTTTAGACTTCTGGTACTTGTAGTTAGCATTAGCAGAAATGATAACACTGATCATGTTATGCGACTTCAACTTCATCTGAATAAGCGTGCCATTAGCCACTTGTGAAAGGTGTATCCCATTTTCGAACGGTTACCAAAAACCATGAGGTTAACACGTGTTTTGTGCTGACTCAGGGTAACGAGGACTTAAAAGAAAATTTCGTCCATAATCTGGACTAAAGTGATGATAGTTATCGGTTAGCATTGTGAACATAACATGTTTTCTTTTCCTTTACCTTAATGTACATAGAACTTACACAGAAAGCCATGTACGGATGTCTGGCGTTATGTTAATTCTACATATGTGAAATATCTGAGAAGTCCAAGTGACTTTTGAGCGTGTATCGCTATGCAGACAAAAACCCACGCTAGGCCGCTGACAATCACCGGTCCTCGATTTTTGCTAGCGCGCCATCTTAGACTCCTACAGACGCTTCGCGTCAACGTCACACGCCGGTCCCACTGTCGACTTCAGCTCAACGGCTAAACATGCTATTTGGCTAGCAACTACTCTGTAATTAACGGTTACATTGGCAAATAAAGCTAATGCAACAACGAGGTGTTCTCGTTGCGGCTGGAAAAACCTACCCGCATACGAACTTCGTAACTAGTGTAACGATTCCGTCCGACTCCAACGGTTTGTGGATCGTAAACGTCTATTTCCAGAAAATTGCTGGGGGGGCCGTAAGCATCATTAAGGTCCTGGGGCTTGGAATTCAACCGGCGAGTGTCGGCCACCGCAGACTGTGACATTTTGTCGGTTCGTGGTTTTTAAAGACGACCAACAAAGAATTTGCGTCAAACCAACTGAATGCGCAGCAAAACCTTAACTCTCATCGGAAGACATTCATGGATTGCGAAAGGCGAATGGTTTAGCTAAGGAAGTAACTGACTTATTTGTGTTGTTGCAGGGGCCAGCCGCCCAGCACCCTACCCTTCTTGAATCTGAAAAATGCGTTGACTCAGTTCCGTACAGTGGGTGCGGGACACACTGCCACACCGCGCGCCCTCTACCGGAGAGGGACAGAACTGCACCGGGGGCACCGTCAGGGAGTCATGCAGATGGACTGTACGCATCATGGAGCAGAGTTGTTTTTTAAAAAATATTTATTTGTTATAATCAGATGGATATAAAGGAGGACATGACTAAGTCAGACCTCATATATAAAAAAAATAGCAAAAGCATTCAACTAATACAACCAATACAAAAACGCACTTTAAAATGTCTAAATATAAGCAATAATGTCTTACTAGTCTATTTAATGTAGTTATTTTATATGGCATATAACAAGCAACTACTATTACTTTAATATAATATGGTAAAGAAAATATCTGTAGACATATTACCAAGTTCTGCTAAAGGAAGGAGAGTAAAACTTAACCTTTCATCAAAAAATTTGCACAATTATACACATTTATCATTATTTCACAGGCTCTGAATAATGATGTCCTGAAAGCTGGCATGGCTTTAATGTGACTTTTCATCAGGGAGGTATCTCATCTACTCAAGTTATATTTCCAATTGTAAATGATTTTAAAAACAGGAAAGTTTGTTTCCTCCAACACAAGTAAGAAAACCCTTAATGTACAGTATATTCCATGGTTAATTATGCATTTTGAATAAACAGACAAAACACTCCTACGGAAATGAACAATTGTGTCATAATGTTACATTCATATTTGCATTGTCTCAATGCTCTCAGTTACTTGTTCTCATAAACGTTGTGTCTAAAACAATGTGATATTATGACTTAGCATTAATATACATGCCAGTTTTAATCGGCATGTTATATGTAAGCATTTTAAGATTTCCGCATGTCTAAAGAATAGGTGATTACTTTTTAGGGCCTCTACAGTTGTTAAATCATTTATTTGGACAAATGAGAAGTTGTAAATACCCTTGAAGGGACTGAAGGGAGCTTCAGTTTATCTTCTAAGTTTAAAAATAATCAGACCATCTTAAAAAAAAAAATCTTAGGAAATATCACAGTTGGTTGTCAAAGGGTTTCAATTCAACTATTTATGAGGCCCTTTGAAGCATTTTGGCGATCCACATCTGAGTAGAAAGGCTACTAAACAGAAATCTGCTGTTCTTCATTTGAGGCAAAGACCGTTGAGGTGGAGGAAGAGGAGCAGGGAGTGGACAGGTCCCCTGATTCATCAGTTGGCATGGAGATGGAGCAATCGGTTTGATCCGTGGTGACAGAAAAGTTGGAGCTGTCAGAGCTCTCACTGTCGGACTGGGACACATGGCAGTATTCGCGGACGGGACAGGCACGTTCATTGTAGTTTGGCTTAAAAACCTCCTTTAGATCTTTGGAGTTTTTGAGCCAATCCTTTAAAAAACAAACAAACAAACAAGCAAACAAACATGACTTGGTCAATAAAGTTATGAATAACAGTACAGAGAAATTACTGAATAAATTATAAGATTAACAATACTGCAGTAACTGTAGTAATTTTGTCTCAAGTGTTTCAACTGCCAGGTAAAGTACCTATGTGACTGTGTGACAGGAAGGAGGCTATGGATCCTACTAACCTGGATGTCTTTATGGACCAGGGAAGGCTTTGGAACCACAGGGATGATGAGGATTCTGAACCTGTATGAGGAGGTAAACATTTTTTGACTCTCAGATCATATAACCAACAGTTAATCCCCTTTAGACTGATCTAATGAAAAGAGATGACTGCTTCTTTATATGAGAATGTAGTAAAACAATCATTTATGTCATCAAACTATTTATAATTTCTGCATGTGCTACAGAGGTGGCAAAAGTGCACTCACTCAACTCCAGTGGAAGATACTACTATCAGATACTACCGTTCAACTTTCTTCTTTTAAATAAAAAAATAAAAAAATAAAGATTTCACTTCTTTATTGCAGTAAAAGTTAAAAAGTACAGGCTCTGAAATGGACTCAAAGACTTAAAGAAAATAGTAGCTCCTGTTATTATAACATGGAGACTATTAACAGTCTAACATCAGATAAAAAAAAACAACAAAACAATAAGTAAATGTATACCTTTCAATGCCAGCAACAAAACTTGATACCATATGACTTTTCTCTTTTCTCTCATTTTTGTTCCATTATATTGTCTTGAGTAATATGCACACATCCTTTCTGTGTGTTATTGTCCTGTCCATTGCACTGATTCAAAAGAAAAATTATTAATAAACCCTTGCAGATGCATTAAAATTGAAGCCTGTTTTGAGAAATAAGGGCTGGAAAGTACACATATTTGTGTTAAAGTATAGGGAGTAAGAGTAAAATAAATATATACTTATGATAATAGTATTTGTTCTGGTTTTCCTCCCACTGTGGACATGATATCATTGTGCACAGATGTGATTAAACTCACCTTTCATAGTGCAGCAACATCATGGCCAGTATGATCAGAATGAGAGCCCCCACTACAGACATCACTGGTGTCCACACGTTCATTGAACCATTCAGCTGGGTGGAGTCTATCAAGGTGGACGGACACATGACAGACAATCATTCATGTGACACTTGTATATTTCATGGAGGACATAACCTCTTTATTTAGGATCTTTTAATAACTACTAATGGTGCCTTTGATTGGGTGACAACTACATCAATCTCAGTTTATTTGTTAATTATTCTCTAGATTACTCTCAAAGAACTAACCAAGAGCATCTACTGATCTAAAATACTTAATAACCTTTGAACCACTAATCCTATCATTACGTGTAAATAATTCAGGTAAAATTCTGTTTCTCAGCTTTTCAACATCATCAGATATGACCCATTTGGATGTTTAAGACTTCATAGTCAATGTGGAAACACTATCATCTTCTAAAACACAGGTGTCAAACAGGTGGCCCTCCAGAGGTTCCAATCCGGCCCGTGGCATGAATTTGCAAAGTGCACAAATTACACCGATATCAACAATCAAGGATGTTGAACTCGTTTTAGTTCAAGGGCCACATACAGACCAATATGATGGAAAGTAAAATAATATAACTATTATAACCCTTTAATAATACAATGTGAACAACCTGAAAATTAAGTGCAATTTTAACAATATTCTAACTATTACTAAATGTTTTCTGCATTTGTAGATCCACTCTGATCTGTATGTTGTGTTAATAATAAGCAGACACATAATATTGTAGAAATTTTTCTTTGTTTAGTTCCAAATTCCAAACTAAAAAAATGTAACAATATTATGCCTGTTATCAAATGTTTGTGTAACACTGTGTGTAGTGTGTGCACATGTATAAATGATAAGTTGAGGCATAATATTGTTAAAATTGCGCTTATTTTTCTCAAGAACAGTTTTTTCAGGCGATTCACATGTTTTTGTTCGGATAGTTTGTAAATGTAAATATTTTCATAACTGAATGTTTTTTATTGCACTAAAGCAAAGAAAAAACTTGGAGTTGTCATTATTTATAGGTTACTATGCTATTATCTTAATGGTTCGACCTACTTGAGATCATATTGGACTGAATGTGGCCGCTGAACTAAAATGAGACACCCCTGTTCTAAAACATCTATTCACCATTATGCAGTTTGACAAATGACACTTGTTTTTATGTTCAGTTAATGATATATTTTGCTGACAAAGCCACCTTTTCCTCAGTTTTCTCTGATATAATAATCTTTGAATTCACTCTAAGACTTTGTGAATATCTACATGATCACCAAATAAAATATAGGAAAATACCCAGTTTTCAATGAAAAATACAAAATGCAGAGGGTAATATAATATTAAATGGTGATCAATCACTTTGGAACAATTAAATATAGAGAAATATTCATTTGGAAGTCACCATAAAAAAAGTTCTATGTCTTTAAGGGTTAATAGTTTTTAATAAAAAATGAAAATTAGTTGATCTTTGAGTTCAGAAACAAGCAGATCCATGAAATGGTCAAGATTATTCCACAAAACTACTGAAGCAATTAACCAGCTAGCAGCTAGTTGGTTGTAGAGTTTTTTCTTTATCAACTAAATGATAATTGATACTTAATTACAACTCATCTCGTCAGTCACATTTAAGGCTCTGTAAAGTTGTCTCAACTGTACTATTGTACTTTAAATGTTTCGGCTGATGTTTCAGCCTGAAACAACATACAAATGAGTTCGAAGTCTTATAAATATAATATCCCAGAACCAGTGCCATGAACAACATGAGCTTCTGTTCATACTGTTTGTTGTGTACTGTTGTTACCTGTGCTGTTGTTGGATCCCCAGACCACTGGCTCACTCCAGTCACTCCACCACAGTGACTGTCCACAGCTGCTGCCTACTCTGCTCCGCACTTGTAACTCGTAGCGAGAATTGCTGGAGGGCAGGTTTATGTAGTAATTTGTCCTCCCGGACCTGACTTTTGAAGTCTGTACAAAAACAAAATGTAAAGCAGAGGATGATAGTGTTTTTTCACACAATGAAGAAGGACAAAACTATCAATCTGGTTTTTTTTTTGTTCCTTTAAATCGCTCACCTCCCACTTGTTGTTGTTGATCCTATAGCGAACTTCACTCTCCACACAGTATGTAATTTGTTTCCATTCAAAGCACAGGTTAGAGTCAGAGTTATTCTGGACTGTCAGGTTTGTTGGTGGATTTAACTTGACTGGAAATGACACAAATCAGAATGTGATCACGACAAGACAAACAATTCTAAACATTCAATCATTGTTGCAGATTACTGTTATGAATAATGCATTCATTAACACTGTAAATATACATACCTTTTTCTTTAAGCAAATGTTCTTTTGAAAATCTGTCATTTCCATGTACCAGCACAGTGTAAAATGTATTGAACCTTTTGCTGTTTATTTCATTGTCGGGCTGTTGACAGCCAATGTTCGTGCTGTTTTCTGTCATGTAGTTGGCACACTCTGACATCACTTTGTCGAAATGGAACCTGTATTAAAATCATAATTTTGTCATTAACATTTAGTTTGAAATTTATTTATATATTTGAAGTGGACGTAACAGTGGGATTTGACCTACAACATGAATAAGTACTAGATGCACTGCATTAAGCACTTAAGTGAATCATTGATATATAACATCTGTCCACAGGAGGTTTTTATGGAAAGAGAAGAAAAAAAGAAAGAAAGAAAGAAAGAAAAAAAGAAAGAAAGAAAGAAAGAAAAAACAAAACTGGTAGATACAAATATTTTATCTCAGTAAAATTTCACATGTGAGAACAGTTTTATTTCTGTTTCAGCCCTAACTTAACACCTCTATTAAATACACACAAATTGTGTTGTATTTTCTACTCCACAGTTTTGCTCCTTTAACATAGGGAGGTGATTGTTCAAATGAGGTTTTACACATTTACAATGCCACAATAACCACTTGCCGAGGCCTGTGTACTAACTGTTCAACTGCTGATACTGTGAAATAAATTAATTTAATAAAGAAGGAGCCTGATCATGTAGGCACATAAAAATGAGCTTTAGGTCTGAAAATGTATGACATTTTTTAAGATGAATGTGTCTAATATGTAACATGATGTTACTGCAGTGGATTTTTGCACAGAATTTCTGATTGAATTGTCTGATGGTACAATGATTTGGCAGGTTTTAAGGTGGATTGGGAGGCTTGTGACCAGGAAGCAATAGAGTGTGACAGCTGAAAATATCATCCAATGCGTATAAAGCTGCACAGCACTGAAAGACAGATACTCTCTGATAAATCTAAAGCAATTAAATTTTTATTTATCAAAATGTAGGCATGCCTCAAAGATGATTCCTAAATATAGAATGTTGTCAATCTCAGTGATGATTTCTTTTTTTTATTTTACTATCATTTTTGCATCATATTCTTAAAGAGAAACAAATTGAAGAAACCTTTAACATATTAGCATTAATACATAAGCATTATTTAACACTTAGCAGCCAATCTATATTAGAGGTAGACTATAGACATAAATACTAAACAGCAGTGGTGCTAAAACAGAGTCCTGGGGTATGCCCATGCTATTGTTTGGACTTTTCTCTGTTGACTTTCATAGAATAGAAGAATAGGCTTCATTGTCATTACACCTGTTGTGCAACAAAATTGCAGACATGCATACATAGAAATCTTCCACTGAGGCATGAGTACAACCACTGCAGAGTATAGTCACAGAAAAAAGAATTAAGGTATTGTGGACAAAAACAAATTGCAGTACTGAAAGTATTTAAGCTTCCAGGAAGATCCACCCACTGCATGACCTTTATCTATGGAACATTTTATTTTTTCAACTAGACAACAGTCAGCGGTGTCTGTACAATGTATCTGAATCTGAATGGTTCTTGATGTAATGACTGATTTGTCTCTAAATGTATTACGCAATGCTAATTTTGCAATACCTTTGAGTTATACAGGGACAATGGCAATGAGTCTGTAATTATATAATTACTGTACATGTTAAATTCGGCTTGCTTGACTAAAAAAGTTGCCTGATTACAACTGCTTTCTGTATTTGAGAGAATGGTTTTGTTGTAATTGACAGATTCTGCTTTGCTTTGCTTTGTCAGTGCAGAATAAAAAAATCATATATGTCTTTGGCCTGTGAAGGAGTGACATTACTCATAATTTTGCTGACATTTTCCAGATTAATATCCTTGATGTGTTCTGGTCTACTATATGTTTTGTTTGCTATGCTAGTTACAGTTCTTTGCAGGTCCCTGCTCTGCTTCCACAAAGAAGGTACTGAATTCATTTCTCATCTTTGTGTTATGATATATAAGTCGACCACAGTATTTTTAGCTCCTTAATTATTTGATATTTCTGGATGTTTGACTTAGTTAAACCATTCATATTTCCACAGTTTAGATCTACTATATTTGACTTCTGTAATAATTATAAGTGATCCATTTAGACCTTGTGCAGTTCAGTTACAACTTTGTTTCTTAGACTTGTATATTCGAGATGATCATTATCGATCAGTGTGTCAAGAGGCCTCTGAAGAGTCATGTTTCTTCACTAATTACCAGATGACGATCCTGACTAAACCATGGAACTGAAGTCCTTTTAGGACTATTCATCCATGTTTCAGGGTATCGATTAAACTGTTAATGGCTGTCATAAACTTATCACAAGTGCTCCTGATGCATACGTAAATCTGTGTAGAGTAGAAGCAGGATTTTTAGGAGGCTGAGAAGAAAATGATGGAAATACACAGAGGAAGAAGACATGTTCTCCAAACACTGAATAGAGCAATAGTAAGTTAATGGAATACCACACGGTAGTTTGTGAAGGGTTAATGTTTCGGGTCGATCTCATTGGAGAAGCAGAAATATCCCCCATACAATGTCATATAACCCCAGAGACAAGTCTGATCACAGCCTTGAGATATTTGACAAATGGAAACATGTTGATCAACAGAGAACTTCCACCACACTATGGCACAATTACTGAGTGTTTT
>JAPQRQ010000007.1:11102282-11118229 GCA_037367365.1 Apogon talboti | reverse complement strand
ACTGATGGAAAAGCAGTTTATAATTTTGTATGTGACAGATGCTTAACATGCCAAAAACAAAACTCTCCTAATGTTAAAAAGAAATGAAAACAGATTGTATTCCTGTTTTTAGTGAAGCATTATTTAGAAAAATTTAAGTTAAAATAACTTTACTCTTCCATATCAGGACTTTAGCCCTCTGTGTTATCATCAGGAAACGAGATGATACAAACTAAGCCTTGTATGACAGACAGGACTCATTATATCTGGTATGTTTGACTGTGTGTGTGTGTGTGTGACTGTTGAGGTCTGTGGCTTCTATTTCCTGTCAAATTACCAGGTAAACAGTTTGAGTCTGAAATGGTATGTTTTGTGTATGCGCTTTATAATTCCAGACATAAGAAGAATACAATGATCTTTACTGAATAATGTCTGTTTGTTTGGTAAATTGTATTAAATTTAATTACAGCCATGGTAGAAATACACTGTAAAAACAGCCCAGCTAGGGAAAAAAAACAAATATTGTTTAATTTCATCAAATTTTCTTGTTTTGAGCAAAAAAAAATCTGCCACTGGGCAAGATTTGACAAGAATTCTTAAAACTAGGGTGTAAATCTAACCACTTTAAGACATGAAACTACAAAAAAGTAAAAATTATATAGATTTTTTGCTTATTACAAGCAAATAAACACACTATGTAAGAAATGCTTCCTTGAAATAAATGTTCTGTTTTTGTAATAATGCTGATTTAAATAATTTTTAAATTACATTAAGAATTTACATCTTAATTAAGAGAAAGAGAAGTAAAAAAAAAACAAACCTAAAAACATACAACAAGATGTATTTTCTTCAAACCAAATACTTCCTTTCTTGACTGAGCTGGCTTTAAGTATTTATATCTCAGCTCTGAGGAAAAATTGCTTTGAATAAAACAGCATTTCTTCAAAAAACATTCCTATTTTTGCCATTTTATAGAAACAGTTTGAGCTGACTGGATTTTGACGGCACACAAGCATCTTGTTCCTCTTCTGGAAATTCATGTAACCCATTGTTATAGCTTGTTACTTGTGAATATCGTATTGAGAAAAATCTCAATATATTTTCAATATATTCAATATATTGGTTGTCAAGGATATTTTACTTTTTAGACAAAAAATTAGAACAATTTTCCAGAAACGAGGCTTTTTTTTTCTACTTCCTTCGACCCTTTTTTGCAGTGTATAATTAATAAGTCCAATTATCTGAATAAATGTAGCGTCCATTGAAGGTGATGTAACTTACTGCTGTTTTTCATGTGGACTAATAATACAGCAGTAACATTTTTATGTGGGATGTCGCACATTAAAATCTAAGGAGCAAGAACAAACAAACACAAAAAGGTGATCTCACATCTTTCTGTCTACAAGGCCCTGAGGTGGAAATCCAAATCACCTGCAAACATAAATGTAATCAATTCATTACAATTAGTTACTGTATATGAACTCTGGAAAAATTATCAGAAATATATTACCATTTATAGAAGCAAGAAACTCTTCCCGCATTTTCAACTTGTTATGAAATACATACAATAAAGTCTAAATGCATGTGAAATAAAGAAACTAAGCATCTGTTGTTTTAGACTAAAGCGTGAACGGCTTTATTTAAGGGTTAATGGTACTGCAGAAGATTGGTAAGAAATGGTCTCCAGAAGCAGGTGAATCTGTAACCTCCGGTGACTTGAACACTTTCAAGACCAGACCCCACACACCACGGAGAGGCAGGGCTGGTGAACAATCACTGGTTAAACACGGGACAGATTTATGACAGTAGGAGTTGCCTTAAATGGTCGTTCTTCAATCATTGGAGCTATTGATGTAGCTCATTTCATACATAGAAGTATATTTCAGTGCTTCACAAATGACAGATGAACTAAAATGAAAAAAAAAAAAACTTAGGGAAGTGTGAGATAAATGTAGGAAAAGATCATATGTTAAATAGGGACCCGCCTGTCTTATCTGTGACAGAAACACAATGGATTAAATTAAAATATTATTAAAATAACTAGATCGGTCTTATAATCAAAGTAGTGAATTCTGATTGTGTGATCTCAGATTTCTATCATAAAGGAAACAAAACACACCCAATATAGACTAATGAGGCTATTTATTTATTTATTTATTAGAGAGAGATATGAAATATGGCGTAAATACAAACAAGGAACAGGATTAATGCATAATGACAGGAATTGAAGAGACTGGGTTTATGGTCATGTAAATGCATTTGGAATTTGTAAAAGAATAACAGTGAATTTGGTGTAATGATGGAATGAACATGTCAATATACCTGGTTCAGCGTGTTTCTTTGTCAGAGAGTATTTTACTTTAATATTCCATGCTTTAATTAAGGCTACATATCCAAATCCTCATCAAATTCATACACAAAGTAACACAAGACAGAGCTGAAACATAAATGTACACGTTACATCAAATATGATTACATGATCCAGTAATATAAGATGGGAGTCCCATTCAGAAGCATGAAAGTGTTCAATCACTCCTGAAGATGAACAGTATTTGACTAGTTATTGATTAAGATTGATTGTAGTTCTGTGGAGAAAAAGAAACTAATTAAATCACAGTTTCTGATACATAGTGACCACTCAGAATGTATACTTGTTAAAAAGGAAAGATATAAGTCTGATGAAAAATCAATAAAATGAACACATGCATCATTATATGGTATTTTTAGTAAACCAGTAAGTCATCTGTTATGAACCGTCACTGCATTAGTTTACCTGACCTATAGATGGCAATGTTATTCCACAGTCAAAGTCAAATAATTACAGGATTTTCAGTTTCATATCATCATTAATTCGACAGAAATGTATTGCTTTGTTAGCTGCAGCTTTCTTATTAAAGTTATTTCAGTTCCAAGATGATTAAAGTGTTATTTTATACAGATTTAAGAGATGTGAAAGTCTACCCCTCTGAAGATGCTGGTGGTTGCAATGACGCCCACGGGGTCACGTTTTCCACTGATGGTATTCTTGGGCTCAGTTTTTTCCTGCATGAAATAGACTGTTATCAATACATAAACATAAAATTAAATAAAATATCACAATAAAATATATCTTTAAGCACAGTAGTGGCAGTAATTAATTAACTATTGAAGAACATAAATGTGAAGATTTAACGTTAGGAGCAAAGGATGTAAAGCAGAGACAGGGTTAAACCCAAACCTCCACTGGTGACTAAAAGCATCTATTGATGTAAAATGTTTGATACTTTTTGATACACTAATCCTATCAATACATGTAAATGACTGAGGTAAAATGCATTTTCTCAGCTTTAAATCATCATCAGATTTGACCCATTTGGATGTTCAGAGGCTCCATAGTTACCATGGAAACACAATCATCTTCTACAACGTCGATTTATCAGTAAAACCTGTAGAGTTGGATCAGTGACAGTGGATGGAGATTCTTCTTTATGTCCAGTTAATGGTATATTTTGCTGAAAAAGTCACTTTTTCTTCAGTTTTCTTCTGTTTCTAATATAATAACCTTTGAATTTACTCACATGAACATCTATGATCCGTGAATTAAATTTAGCAAAGTACAGGATTTATACTGAAAAATGAAAAATACAAAGGATAATATTATACTAAATGGTGATAAATCACTTTAAAAAGCTTAAATATAGAGTAAAATTTATTTGGGAACTGTCACCAAAAAATAGCAATCAGTCTTTATGGGTTAAACCCTTTGGTTTGGTCAAGATATAGATGATTTTACACATTTGTGAAAAATATGGAGTGACATACATATTCATTTTTGTGTCAAAAGACAAAAGCATAGTTTCCCACATAGTTCAGTGGTAAAATATTTAATTGTTAATACACAGATTTAGGGTTCTAGTCCTGTCTCTGCCTTATTTCACTTGGTCTTAAACTGCAAAAATATTCAGATTCGTATTCTTCAGCAATTATACAAGTGCACATTAAACCTGAGAATTATTGACTCTTTATTGGTGCTTGTGGTGTACTTAGTAATTCTTTTCTTAATAACTTAATTAATCTTAGTTTGTCAAAACTTTGGACATTCACTACCATAAAGAAAAACAGATGGTCTTTAACATCTGTCTGAGAAAATGACCCACTTTTCTGGAAATAATGTTTGCATGAGAGTTTGGACAGGGTTTCATTTAGAGTTTGTAGTTAGGAGACATGAACCATTACATTACTTCAGATCTTCCATATGAGGACACTAGGTTTGTTTTTAAAGTCGATATTCTTAATAGAATTTATTGCAAATGCTTTTCTCTGTCTATTTGTTGTATAATTGTGGTTGTGTGGTCATTGTACATCTTTAACCCATAAAGACCCAGTGCTACTTTTGTGGCACTTCCCAAATTAATTTTTCTCCGTCTTTAACCTTTCTTAAGTGATTTATCACCATTTATTATAGTATTATCCTCTGTATTTTGCATTTTTTTCAGTGAAAATCATGTGTTTTCCTATATTTAATTTATTGATCATGATGTTCATAAAAGCACAGTTCAGAGTTGAGGCTTATTATATCAAAAACAGAGAAAACTGATGAAAAAAGGACTTTTTCAGCAAATATATCAATAACTGAGTGTAAAAACAAGTGTGTCTATTCACTGTCATTGATCCAACTCCATGGGTTTTACTGGTGAATCAATGTTGTAGAATATGGCGTTGTTTCCATGGAAACTGCAGAGCTTCTGAACATCCAAATGGGTCATATCTGATGACCATGAAAAGACGACAAACTGCATTTTATACCAATTATCTACATGTATAAATAGGTTTAGTGTCATAGAAGTAATTAAACATTTTAGATCATAGATGGTTTTGGTTGCCAGTGGATCTGTCTTTATGGGTTAAACAAGTTTCTTATTCAAGTGTCCATCTTTGAAAGAGATTTACATCGCATGTCAAAACCTTTAGCTTTACAATCCAATCAGCATCCAGATCCTGATCACGGCAAGTACCTACCTCTTCCGGTAGGACCGTTTTATTGTTTGTGTGATTTTCTTTTTTGTGTACGTTTCCTTTTTCTTGTTTGCGTGATTTTTTTATTTTGTGTGATTTCTTTTTTTTTTGTTTGCGTGATTTTCTTTTTCTTGTATGCTTTTCTTTTTTGTGTGTGCTTTGTGATTTGTTGTTGTGGTTTGCCCTTCAGGGCCACCATACACACAGATTCTATATATACTGTATACGCTTGTTGCTTCCCATTTTATTGGTTTCACTTCCTGTTAGTGGAGTAGGTGTTGGTCAAATGTTATGCTTTAAACCCAGCCTTTTCATGATGTTAAAACATGCTGTTTTGTCTCCAGCCTTGAAGATGATATACTTTACAGCACAGGTGTATTTGATGTAATCTTCCTGATAATTAATAAT
This sequence comes from Apogon talboti, assembly GCA_037367365.1. Taxonomy (NCBI): domain Eukaryota; kingdom Metazoa; phylum Chordata; class Actinopteri; order Kurtiformes; family Apogonidae; genus Apogon; species Apogon talboti. Next base: position 11,112,847 of record JAPQRQ010000007.1, on the reverse strand, counting down.
AATGAAACATATATTTATTTTGGTGTGGTAAGTGAAATCCAAATGTGATCTCACATCTTTCCAAGTGCACTGGCAAAAGGTACAAATGCTACTAATAAATGTAATAAAAGTAAACTCAGGTTAGTTTGTAATAAAAGCATGAACTCAGGTACATTTTTCAGTAATATGATCAGGTCAGCACTACTGCGTCGTAGAAGGTTGGAGAAGTTACTTTTGACTGAAGAGTCGCTGGTTTGATTTGCCGGACCAGCAGACAAATTGTTGATTGAAGTGCCCTTGAGCAAGGCACTGACACCCCCATTTGGCACATCGCAGCCCACTGCTCCGTGTGTATAAAGTGTGGTGTGTTCCTGCATGTACAGCTAGTGATGGGTAAAAGCAGAGGTTCAAGTTCAGTGTCTGTTGCATGTCCACATGTATGATATTCACTGACAAAGATTCTTCGTCTTCTTCTTCTTTGTCTTCTTCTTCTTAATTTCATAACGAACACACACACACACACACACACACACACACACACACACTACTCACACCTATATATGACAATTCTATAACTTTAGGATTGGTCTCTGTAACACTTTAAATTGAGTCAGTGAATCATACTTAAATGACCACGAGTGATGAATGGCTTATTTCAGAACAATATGTAGGCTAATATAGGATTCTGATTACACAGGCTAACAAGTTAAATGATCTGCCTCTGAGATTAAATGTGCTACAGCTTACATACCTTAATAAAATGAATTGAATATAATATACCCTTGAGGTGGGTTACCTTAGCAACAGATAAACAAGACATGCCAGCTGAGAGGTTATTCAACTGAAAATGCCATTAAAAAAAATCCTGTATCGTCCCCAAAATCGACTTGCCTGTCCCTTGTCCCATTTCCTGAAAATTTCATTAAAATCTGTCCATAACTTTTTGAGTTATGACCTGGACAGACAAACCCTGGTGATTACATAACCTCCTTGGCAGAGGTAATGAATATGCAAAGTAAATGGTGACTGTAGGTATTAACAATACACATAGTGGAGTGATAAGTACAATATTTGCTTTCAAAATGTAGAAGTAAAAGAAAATGTACACATTCAAGTAAAGCATAAGTGTGCCTATCTAAATGATGTAGCACTTGATAACAATATTTGAGTGAATGTGCCTGTTGCAGTACTATGAGGGTGCAGCCACAGACATGAGGAGACTCTTATTTTGACAAACCGGAAGTCCTCATGTTTTGATAACGGCCCCGGAAGAAGCTGTCATTTTGCTCCCGTCTCGCCTGTTTCTTGTCAGACCTTCCCACCAGAACCGACATCAAGTAAACGACAAATGTAACCGTTTAACTGAAAGCCTGAACAGTTTCCACAATGAGACGCTTTCTCAGTGTCCGTCGGTCGAAAGCGTTCCTGTTGCTGCCTTTTCTGTTGACGTTCCTTCTCGTCGGCAGTCAAGGCGAGAGCAATGCGATGGATAACGTCGCAACCGAAAGGATGGCTGAGGAGAGCCACCGACAGGACAGTGCCAACCTGCTCATATTCATAATGCTCTTAACGCTCACCATTTTAACTATATGGCTGTTCAAACACCGACGGTTTAGGTTCCTGCACGAAACCGGACTTGCCATGATCTATGGTAAGACCAGTAATGTTAGCCGACGTTGCTGTCAATCAGTGAACTTAGCCTTGATGCTAGCAGGCTACAATGCGTTAGCTCCTCAAAGTTAACAAGAAAGCTAATTAAACAGTCGAGGTTAGCTTAGGTTTCTTGGGACATAGGGGGCTGTCCAAGGGGTAGCCTGCTTATTAGAACGCTTACATTAAATATAGGCAGGTTTTCGACTTAAAACATTATTATTACTTCATGCATCATAACTGAGCTGGTATTACATGCACTACTACAGTAAATACTAGAGCTTAAGCGATTGTTCGATCATCGATTAGTTCATAATGGAAGCAGCTGCCTGTAGTACATCTGTTTAGGTGAAGTTATAACTGCCACCTGTCGAATTCGCAATAGAATAAACTGCAAATGTCTTAAAACTGACGTGCATCCCAATTTGTTATATGAACATATCACAGTTATAGTTTTCAATGAAAACGATATGATATTGGTACAAAAGATGGAAATAATTAATATATTTACTCAGTCACCTGCTCAGTAAATATATTTTCTATACACAGTGAACAGCTGCTTGGCTTTTTTCTTTGTGCACCCCTCTCTTGTTAAACTTGCTCCAATTAATATTTGCCTCCTACTAGACACTGATCTCATTCAAGTATGTAGCACACTGCTTAAAATTAAATGCAGGTGTTTTAAATAGAATACTACTCTGCTCCAAAGCACAAGGGATAATAGCTCTCCATATTCGTTGCTGTCTTTTTTTTTATGGCTCACTCATCCTTTCCTCTCCCTAAAGGCCTGCTGGTAGGTGTGATCCTAAGGTTTGGTGTCCACGTCCCCCAGAGTATGACTGATGTGGTCCTCAGCTGTGCTGTCAATGCTAGTCCCGCTACTCTGCTGGTCAACGTTAGCGGGCGATTCTACGAGTACACTTTGAAGGGGGAAGTTAGCCGAGGCAAGGGTCACCAAGTGCAGGATGATGAGATGCTGAGAAAGGTAAGAGGTCAACAGTGGATCATGGACTTTTGGTGTGCAGTACTACCAAGTGATACACACCTTTAAGATATCTTATAGGGGAGAAAATGGATTTATTATATATTGTTCTCATATGACTCATTGTACACAGCTTTGGTTACTCTGTGTTTTTGTTAAAAGACAGTAGTTGAAAGTAAGTCAGCTGTTTTAAAGTAATATAAATATGAGGTAATAGTACTTTATCCTAGTATTTCCACTTTATGCAACTTTATACATCCACTGACTCCATCTCAGTATTGTACATTTCCATATTCCACATATTTCCAAATGTGTTGTGTTCAATTTTTGCGATCACCTATAAGATGGGTTAGATTTACAAAATTGTCCTGCTTCTTAAATTAAATAATCTGTTTAAAAAACTCACTTGGAAGATCTGGAAAATACATCACAATGCTGAAAACAAGACTCCGTGTTAAACATCGACAGCCATAAAATGCAACATATATTGCACATTAAGCAGTAATATGAATCCAGCAGTAATATGAACCCAAAAATAACATATATAGCAAAACACTGACAGGGACTTTTCAACTGTTAATTTTCAAAAGTCACATTGATAATCAGCTCTGAAGAGGTGAAAAGGTGTATATAATACCATTACTGAAAAACTATTACCTAATGCTCTCTGTAGGTGACCTTTGACCCCGAGGTATTTTTCAACATTTTGCTGCCTCCTATCATCTTCCATGCAGGATATAGTCTAAAAAGGGTAAGTGGTCTGAGAACTTGTTCTTAATATGCACATTTCTGACTATTAGAGCTTTAGAAAGGGATACTGATAGATGTTAAACAAAGATTTTGTTTCTGCTATGTGGACATTGTTGTAATAAACCTGTGTCCTTGTTTGTTTCAGAGACATTTTTTCAGGAACATTGGTTCCATCCTGGCTTATGCTTTTATGGGAACAGTTATATCCTGCTTTGTTATTGGGTAAGTCTGAGGACGCTTTCAGAATACAGATTTTTTGCTTGTTAACCACAATGAGTTACATTTACACAGAGTCACATCCTTCTGTCCTCCCAGGCTCATCATGTACGGCTTTGTGTCATTTATGAAAGTCGTGGGCCAGCTAGGAGGGGATTTTTACTTCACTGACTGTCTCTTCTTTGGGGCCATCGTTTCAGCAACAGACCCAGGTCGGTATTACAGTTTTTACTACCCATATATACAGAAAGTCTACATCAAATCTGGAAGAATCTTGGCATTTTCTGGTTCAATAACAAATATCTTTGAGGGCCCTGTTTGCTCCTTTTCTGTTGTTAAGTATGTGTGTATTTTTTCCACTCTGGTGTCAGTGACGGTGCTGGCAATATTCAACGAGCTGAAGGTAGATGTGGACCTGTATGCTTTGCTCTTTGGAGAAAGTGTCCTCAATGATGCTGTGGCCATCGTCCTCTCTTCGTAAGCATTCATCATATACCACAGAAATATACAAACACAGTAGGGGTTGACCGATATGGGCTTTTCAGGGCCATCACCAGTCTCCCTAACTGACTGATATTTAGAGCATATTTACACAGTCTGGCCAAAAAAAAGTCCCCACCTGGATTGAACGATATAAATACTGTAGTTCAGATCCTTCCATTGGATAATTACTGCAGTGATTAAGATGTTTCAGCAGCAACAAGTTATGTAACTAACTGATGCAGTGAGTAGCCTCTCATTACTTAAATAACCATCAGTTTGATAGAGAGCATAAAGACTGGACTATGTTTCAGTGGAAAAAGGTCATGTGGTCTGATGAGTCCAGACTGACCGAGCTTTTAGGACCAGTGTTATGATCTGTGGTTGCTTCACTTGGTCAGGTCAAGGTTCAGTGATGTCATGTGTCCGAAAAATGATGGAAATAATTGTTGTGACATTGCATAGGCTTATCGAAACAATGTCCGTCACAGCTAAAGGCGGGACTTTTTTTTTTTGGCTAGGCTATGTATGTGTGCAGTAAAAATGAAAATCTTGGTGTCAAGATTTTAGAATAACTCATGTCATCACAAAACTTTGTTGAAATGCCTTTAAGTATATGTTTAATTAACGGTTCAGTATGTAAGATCTGTATATATTTTTAGTTTACATTAAATTTGTGTTGGTGCGGTTTTTTTTGCTGCATCTATGAAAACAGCCTTACACTAGTTTCTGTGTAGAAAACTCCGCTGTTTTCTTTAGTTCTTTATTGCCTGTTTCTGGCTCTTCTACAGCTGCAATAATATATTACATTTAGTGCTTGAAACCTGGAAATGGTGCCAGTAAACATCCACAAACCTTTGTCCCAGCACAACACAGACTCCAAAACAAACAACACAGGTACAAAAGCACATGCAAATCTTAATCATATTGAACACTGACAACAGAACTTTTCAACATTGTCTTACCACAGACAGGCAGACACCAAGCAGCATTTCTTAAAAAAGCCCATTAATTAAAAAAACAATTAACAAAACAGCCATCCAAAGTTTTTTAAAGTAAATAAATCTAGTAAAATAAATCTGTACTAAAATGTTAGTCTCAGTTGCCCAAATTCAATAGCACCAGATGATCGTGTTGAAAGTCAGAGAGAGCCTAAGTACATGTATAAATTGCTTTTAATAATGAACAAAATGAACACTAATCTTAAAAATGTTGAACATGGATTCAGGATTCTGATAACACAAGGGTGTCATACATATGGCCCACGGGCCAAAACTGGCCCTCCAAAGGGTCCGATCCGGCCCCTCATGCAAAAATACACAGAATGTATTAAATAATATATTTTTCAATTCCAGATGCCTGTTACCAAATGTTTTATACGTCTGTAAATCCACTGCAATCTGTTAGTTGTAATGTACATGTGTAAATGATAAGCTGAGGCATAATATTGTTAATATTCAGTTAATTTTCTTAAAAATTTTTAGGTTGTTCATGGTTATGCATAACATAATTTAACTTTTTTGTACTAAAACAAAAAGAAGTTTGGAGTTGTCAGTTACTATAATGTTTATTTTACTGGTCCGGTCTGCTTGAGATCAGATTGGGCTAAATGTGGCCCCAGAACTAAAATGAGTTTGACACCCATGTGATAACTGGTTGGGGCCAATCATCTGTTCACCCCTAAAACACACCTCATTCTACTTCTGTATTTTCCACTTGTGTCTTGCTAAAGCTCCTCATCGGTTCCTAGTTCTATGTGAGCCTGTGCTGAATTTGTGCCGTATGCGTTGTACATCACACTCTAATGTACTGTTGATCATACTAACATCAGTCCATGTCATTTCACTGCTTGCCTTCCTCCACCTGTCTGTGCCGTTCATCACCCACCTGTACGTATGTATGCAGTGTTCTCCTCCGCTTGGAGAAGCAGGGTAGGCGGGCGGCTGGAGCCGTGCTCTCCCCTGGAGACAACGGCCCAGCCTGGCCTGAGGAACGGGCAGGAGAAAACCAAACACTGAGTCCCCGGTGGGTGGGTGTTTGGGAAGGGGGCTGTTTGAGTGGTTATGGTGAAAGATTAGACCCTAAACATCATGCAGGTGTTGTTTTTTTTTTTTTTTTTTTTTTTAGACCGTAGCCTTGACTGGTCACCCACTAGGATTGTCCCGTCCCTCTCCTATCCCTCCCTGTTACTGGAACTCTTTCATATTCTTTGTATTGTCTTTTCTCTATCTTCTATAGAGCCTGCAAATGACTTATTATTGGACTTATTACTTCTACAAAAATGTCAGTCAGTGCTGGTCATTTGCATTTGCATACTTTGGGTACTAGTCTTCATTAATGAGCAATATCTAAGTTGTCCAGTTTTTGTAGATTGGATTGAACCATCTGGAGTTGATCCAAGATCCTATGAGCATGCACTACCCTAACTTCCTACGAAACCCAACTTTTTTGTGTTTGGTCAGTTTAACTTCATTTAACGGCTAGACCTCATCATCTAGATGTTTCCAAATCGGATAAACAATCACCTCATACTAAAACCAGCCAGTGTTGGATGTGAGTTGTTGGTCTGATTTCAGTTTTACCTCTTTCTGTTTGCATCTTTACGTGAGCATGTGTTTGTAGTTTCATCACTTTCCTTCTCCGTATCTGTCTGTTTTCTGTTTTCATGGCAGTGTTTTCTTCTTCATGTTGTCTCTCTGTCCTTTAGTTCCATTGTGGCGTACCAGCCTGCAGGAGACAACAGCCACAGTTTTGAGGCCATGGCTATGTTGAAGTCCTTTGGCATCTTCCTGGGCGTCTTCAGTGGATCCTTTGCTCTTGGAGTGGCCACCGGAGTCATGACCGCTCTCATATCCTTTCATCTGTGCTTACCTTTTTATAACCTACATTTACACATATGTACATGTATGCATGAGTAGTTACATGAGAAAATGACACTGCTTGCAACAGCTGCGCTCCTAATAACTCAAGCCTTTAAATGTAGTACAACCAGAACATATGTTTTCTCCCAGTCTGTCTCTTCTGTTATGTACTCATGGCTGACTGTAGATGTGCCAGTTGTTGTTCTCCTTGACATATAGCTTTTGTTACGTGACCAAGTTTACAAAGCTGAGGGACTTCCCGCTATTGGAGACGGCTCTGTTTTTCCTCATGTCCTGGAGCACCTTCCTACTGGCCGAGGCCTGCGGGTTCACAGGTACATCAGCTACTTTGACTTAAAAAGCAGAGTAAAGTTTGACTTCTGATTTTCACCAAAGTCCAATAATACAATTTAGAGCTGGTAAATGAGGCCAAAAATCATAGTTGGGGTAAAATCACAGACCATGAGTTAAATGATAGTTTTCTCACTTCTAATAAAATACAGACCAAGATACAAAGCGAGAAAACAACTGAAGATTCTTCCTAGTTTTCTCTGATTTCTGGAGGCCAAGGTTTTGAGTGATGGCTTTTTGTTGTGTCTGATGAGAAACTCTGCATTAGGGATTACATGACAGTCTCTCGGTGAAGTAAGCAAACATACACATTTCCTTATACACAGGCTTCCTATGAACCCTTTAGGTGCCTTTTTTCCAGAAATATTACATTTTGATATTAAGATTTAAAAACTTTACTTACTTACTTACTAAACCAGCTCTAGACCATGCCTTTCAAACTGGATTTACTTCTTCACTTTCACAAAATTTGATAACTCATTCAGTTATGTTGCTTGTCGCAATATTGCATGTCGGAATCCAGACCCACAGCTGACAGACCTGCAGTAATTCATGATCATTATTTCTTCAATAGTAGCAAAGCAACACATTACACGAACTCCTCAAGTTAATGTGGTAGATGCTCAAGTATTTTGCTATAAATGGACTGAAATAAACTCACTGGCCTTGAGACCTGTGCTAGCAATATTAATGGCACAAATATTGTATGATAAAAACAAACACTACAATTGTGAGCCATGGTTGTCAACCTTTACTGTCTAAAGAGCCATTTGTGGTCAAACAGAGGAAAAACAAAGTCTGGGGTTGGAAAAAATATTCTAGTTAATTGTAGATCATAGATGACAAATAATGAACACTTTCATTAGGAAAACATTTGAAGTTTGCATGCATGGTAGAGCAGGCAATGGCCAGACTTTTGGCTAACAAAGCTAACACTCCTTACTGAAAGTGTCATATCTCTTGGATTTGAACTAGTATTGTATTTGTCAATTCCATGATTTTCTTCAAGCTTTAATTAAAGGTGTGGTTCAGATATTTTCATCTCTGCATTTAGGTCTGTTTAGGTCCACTTGATTTCTATTCCATTTCATCTTCATTGTCTAGTATTTAATGGTGTTTCTTAGCAGTGGAGATCATATTATTAAATGAAGAGGGTTTTTTTTTAGATTGTAGTGAACTTAAAGCACTCAAAATAAGTAAAAGTATGTAGAGTCTGTCATTTTTTACTCATCCTTTGACAAAGCCACAGGGAGCCACTGGAGAAGGGCTGCATACCAAAAATGTATTTGGTCTATTAACAGCAGGGTTAATGTAGTGGTAATGAACCGGGAAGGACATACCTGTGGTAGCATCCTAACGCTTTCAAATTAAAACAACTCAGACGCTCGAGAAAACCAAATGTAACTTCCATTTGTAATGTTTTTCCACATGATTTGTGTGGTCAATAACTGGAATAAATATGTAATTTCATTTGCCTGAATGAGGTCAGAACTGTAAGGCAGAGAACCATGTGTCAACAAATGGCAAACTTGGCAAAGATAATAACACAGAAGAGTATCTTCATGCCTTTATAAACACTTGCTACAATTACAATTACAGCTGCTACAAGTACAACAATTTACATTGTTGTACTAACAATGTAAATTCACCACCAAACATTATTTCTTTACTCATAAGGGGGTTGCTGACTTTTGTTTTGCTTTTATTATTATCCTTTTTTTGTCTGACTCTGAACATGTCTTTTTATTGACAGTGGGTAGGGTCATCGCAATGGTTGTTTTGTGAAAAGCCACAGCTATGTGTGTGTTGACTTGACTGTTTGCATTCACAGTTCATTACCTGATTTTTCCACATTAATAAAACAAGGTTAGAATAAAACCTAATATATTTGCTATTTACCTGAGATATAAAATAAGGCTCTAAGGGCAGACTCAAGGCTACAGTGTAGTGGTTCAAAATTTTACTGGGTACAAAATGCTGTGATGGGCCTGCCTAACACCAGTACTAATCTCTGATATGTTTGGTATAATCCCATAATCCCATAGTTGTTATTTCTAAACACTCCTTTGCAAATTCTATGTCATGTTTGAATATATTGAAGTATAAATATTGCAAATTTCTCCTTCAGGTCAACTTGTTATTACCCATGTATGCAGAACCTTTCATAGAGAACACAATGCTTCTCTGTTCTTCTGAGGAAGCTTCCCTTCTAAGAAAGCTGCGAGAGTGTTTTAAAAATAATTATGCACTACTCAGCAGGAAAGAAAAAAATCCCTCACACAGGCACAGGAAAACCACAAACCTGTCGAAACACACCCTTGTGTAACACGAAGCCACCGAACTGTTTTGGTTCTTTATTTTTCCATTACACTCAGATACTGAGACATGAAAACAGAGGGGATTTCATTTGTTTTTAAGACTCTGTTCAGTCTCATGTTAAGGTCAGATGTGTTTGTCTTTACTCAGGTGTAGTGGCGGTGCTGTTCTGTGGGATCACTCAGGCTCACTACACCTTCAACAACCTCTCTCCTGAATCTCAGGACAGAACCAAACAGGTGATCTCTACACACCTTCATTTCTTTTTTTTGCTGTAAAAGAATGTAAGAAAGATTTCGTACACGTGTCCGTAGTGTCTCTGCCAAAGCTAAATAAAAGCTGGGAGACGTCTTGTTGAATCTGATTAGTATCACGTTTCTCATTTGTTAGTTGTGATCTGAACTGTTTAATTTGCTGCTTGTCATCAGCATCAGTGAGATTAAGAGAAAGCTCTGGTACAGAACTTCCTGAATGTCTGAGAATTCAAGACTAAAGCTGTGAATAATATTTTAGTGCCTTGAAAGACTTGAATAATAGTTAAGAGTAATAACCTGGCAATGGTTTTGGAATTGGATTTGTTCTACTCTATATAAACTTGTTTCTGTTGTGCAGAAAACCCAGAAATCCTGCACAGCCTGTAGTCACAGTACTGAGCTCCAAATGTTACTTAATTCAATTTTTTTTCTCTCACAAGAAAAAGCAAATGTGTCAGCGTCAGTTACTGTCACGGTGGCTGACATTTCCTAATGGATATCAATCTGTTCTGTCTTAGTTGTTTGAGCTGCTGAACTTCCTGGCTGAGAACTTCATCTTCTCGTACATGGGCCTGACCCTGTTCTCCTTCCAGTCTCACGTCTTCAACCCTTTATTCATTATCGGAGCCTTCGTATCCTTTACTCTGCTTGTTGTTGATACATGACACAAACAAACCAAAGCTCCTGTCTGTCTGTCTGTCTGTCTGTCTGTCTGTCTGTCTGTCT
>JAPQRQ010000007.1:11063735-11085068 GCA_037367365.1 Apogon talboti | reverse complement strand
CCAATTATTTACATGTATTGATAGGATTAATGGATCAACAGGTATTAAACAGTTTAGATCAGTAGATGGTTTTGGTCCACGGTGGATATTTGGGTCTTTATGGGTTAATATAGTAACCTTTGAATTTAGTTTGAGCTATTATGAACATCTACATGGTCAGTAAATTACGTACAGAAAAATGCTTCATTTTCACTGAAAAATATTATAAGACATAGAGAAAATAATCATTTGGTAGTTGCCAAAAATAGTTCTAGGTCTTTAAGGGTTAAATACAGTTATAGACATGACAACACACTATAAATACTGAAGGTAGAAGTCTCACAATTAAAACTAAGAATTTAATATCAACATTAATGGTAGTTTTTTGACAGTCAGTTACAATAACTGTCTGTCTGCATCAGTTGATAGTTTACATTATAGCTGTTAGCTTAGCTTTGTTTTAGATAGAAAACAGCCACAAAAAACACCTCATTTTTCTGTACAGTTTGTTTGTAATCATCCAAACAAGCTCAGAACTGTCACCATTTAGTCTGAACCATGTATCAACAAACACTGAACTTAGCCACAATAATAACATCACATAGTAACTGAATACATTCATAAGCCTTATAATCAAACTCATCCATGTAGAACGCTGTCATTTCAGCATCACTCTTCTTTTTTATGTTAGCGATGTGCCCAGTGGTGAAAAAACACATTGCTTCTATTTGAAAAATTTTCTTTGACTCTTAAGGTTGTTTCTTAATGGTTCTCATGTTAGTTTTCATCACCATGGGAGACCAGCAGAGTGACTCTCTACTCCCTCTAGTGGTCAAATACAATCACTGTGACACGTCGGCCCATGGCTGTGAATAAATTCAAGTCATATTTCTGACATAACATCTGTTTTCTATACACCCCAGTGATTCTTTTATGGTCATTGGTGAATATCTTAAATAGAATTACTATATATAGCTCCTTGAAGAACTGAATATTATATATTTACTAGGTTGTAACTGTCACAGAGAGCATTTAAACCTAAAAAACTGTCTTTACAAGAACGTCATGGGGCATATTATGGGGAACTTCTTTTCATCCCCATCTGGGAAATAACTCGACATAACGGGAGTGTGAGAATGGATTTATGTCCTCACTGTATGATTAATACAAGGACACACATATGCGCAGTTGTGTTTGGCCGCAGCTTCGATTTCACCAAAGTTTAATTCTACATTTAACTGTTTCCATAGAGATCATTACAAAGAGTTTTTATTGGCAGTCCATGTAGAAAAAAAATGAAGTATACTTGCTGTCGTGCTATGACACAGCAGGAATTTATTGCGGTAAAATAAGGTAAGACATGCAACGGCAGTGTCCCGAGAGGCGGCTGACGTCAGTGAAATGTGATTTATTTTCTGCAGACTTGTGTGGATACTGGCCCTCTTCCTGCCAGCCATTGTTCGGCTCCCATCAGATAACGCTTTCGCCACGCCAATAGCTAAGGGTTATTATTGCCTTGACATACAGAGTACTGCATGTGCCTGCGATCTATTACACAATATATCAATACTTGTTTTTTTCTGTGCAGTATGAGTATGAAAAGAAGGCCACAATAACAGTCGACTGTCTGAACTTGCTGTCTTTCGGCAGAGATGGATGAGTAACCAACCTCACTCGGTCCACAAACATCCTGCTGCTGGTTTTTCCACTAATAGGTGATGAATTAACGGGTTTAGAAAAAGGAAGACGGATGTCAAACCTGAGTATCAGTATCCTCTGTTTACAGCTTTATTGTTTGTGAGAAGTGAGGAGAAACTTTAACCTGAGCCACAAATCTGTGATAAACAAACTAAATACACAGCCTGAAGGGGACGCTTTTATTAGGTGGTTTGTCATCGGTTGACGTTCTTTACCCTGCAGTGACTTTTATTGCTTAGGCTTGTTTTTATTCATCTTTCATTAGTTTTGTTTCCCCTGTTATTTAAGACAGTTGAAGTAGGTCTTTATCGTGTGATCTTCAGTAAGGAAAAAAAAAAAAAAAAGAATCCTCAATTATAATATTAACATTGGCTCGTGTTGCTTTTATTGATGCTCACCTTATCATGTCATCGTCATATCACAGTTAGAGCTGGAACTAAGAATTATTTTCAGTGGTGAGATAAAATGTCAGAAAATGGTGGAAAACATGACATCCTCAAATGTGTTGCGTTCAGAGCATGATAGTAACCAGAAAATATTCACATTTAAGAAGACAGAATCAGACCATTTTTACCTTTTATAAAAAAAAAGTAAAATATCTCTGAAACTGCTATGTCAAAAGAGTTGTTCATTAATTTCCTAATCAACATGTAAGTGGTTAATTGTGTAATGATTTTTGCATCATTGGTTCCTCACTTGTATCAACACAACTGGATAAAAAAATATCAGTATTTCCACATCACATTTAGTATGAGTAATTTCTTTGTATAATTTGGTGTTAGACTCAATTTCAGTTCTCTGTCAAAATTGTTCAGTGCCAAAACATGGTTCTTCTTCATAAAGGTGTACTATATGTATTCATAAATTATTGTTATATTTATATGACAATGCACCAATTGCAAAATTCTTAGTCAATATATTCACAATGACATTTTGGCTGATAGCTGATTTTCTTTTTTTTTGTGTGTTTGTGTCAGTATTTATACCCCTGTTAAAAAAGAAATCATATCATTATTAAATATTATACAAATTCAGCTGCAATTAAAGTCTTTCCTCCCCTCATCACATTATCTTTGCATGAACTGATTAAAACTGAACTGAAAAAACCTTAAAATATATAAAATGTAACACAACTGACAAATACAGTACTGTGCTATTGTGTTTTTACATGGCTGTAATGACATTGGTTTACAGACACTGGGGACCTTTAGTTTGACCCTTCAAGGTCACAAGGTCAAAGGTCATGAAAGTCCATATATGACTTCCTATCAGTGCTCAATACTAACTATATTGATATCTGTAACATTTCTATTTTATAAGCCATTAAAATATGGACCATAATGAGTTAAGGCACATTTATAATACTTAAAAAATTCTTTAAAAACTGTTAACAAACTTTGTAGACATTGTCCCAAGGAAGCTACATATTTAATTTGATATGAATTCAACCAATAGTTTTGTTGGAGAAGAAGTTTGAAGGAATTTCTAACGATGACGACGTAGCCGACCCCAGACAGCGTCTTCACAACAGCTCATGGCTTATTGGTCGGTGAGCTACAAACTGATCAGGACTCATACCATTAAAGGCACACTGATAAAAGCATTAGCATTAATAACGTCTTATGAATGCCCAGGATTATTTAAGATGGACACCACCGGCCTTAGTTTGTCTAGATTATTTCACTCTATTTGTTTTTAACGTGTAGAAAAACACCTGTTCAAACATAAGGCATTGAGTTTCCTTGTCTGCGGTGCATATCTAACCTCAGGACAGTTTTAAGAAAAACACACACGGAAAAGGAGGATTTAAGCCTTTGTGAACGCAGCCCAAACTCATGGTAACTTTGTCCTCCAGGGACAACCAGAACTTCCTCGTGACTCTGCGCTGACATGCTACGCCAACACTGCAGTCGGTGGTTTTGGTGGTTTTCGTAGGGAGTGGTCCGTGTTAGAAGTGGAGGGTATGTGTGTGTGGTTCTGTCAAAGAGTTGTTGACGTTCCAGATCTGGCCACACAAGTCATGCCAGGCATTCCTTCATGTGTTCACCTCACACACACACACACACACACACACACACACACTGCAGTTCAGGAGAATTCCTCTCGGTCAGCCAGCGTGAACCTGATGTGGGAAATAAGTGAGTGAACACGCCGCGGCCTCGTCCTCTGCATTTCTGTGTGTTTGTGCAGACGTATATATGATGTGTGTTAGCCGCTTTAAGACATCCTGACCCTGTAATCACCGCTCTCTTGATTCTAACTTTAGGGCAGTTATGCCTGGTGTATTTAAGGGCAAAGTAATTATTTCACTGTGGTGTGGGAAATCAGTTACATAATCACACCAAAGACATAGTTGGAGCTGCGTTATTGGACTGAGTCTTCCAATTTTGGAACTTTAATGACGTGAGGCTGAGGCCGACTTGGACTTGGACTCAGACTGAGTGACTGTGGACTTGAGTACCCTCGACACTTGGTGCAGATCCCTGAATTGGATCCTAATAAATAGTTTGTACTTTGTCATGTGTTTGGGTGTTACACTGAAGTCAGCTGTGTTGAAAAAAAGATAAAATAAATACAAAAAGCACTGACTAAAATCTGTGAAACAGAAGGTATAAAACATACCCTTGAGGCTGTTGTTTTTCCCTTTATAATAACCTGTCCTCTGCTGTACATCACTGCAGCACAAAAACACATGAACTGGTTCAGAAGTGTTTCCAGGACACTTACAGTACTGTGTAAAACCCGACCTCAGCCACAACACTTGCACTTTTATTTTTTATCTACCTTGTACATATCCTATCTTACCTGTATATATCGTTATTTGTTGTACATGTCATTCATCTGTAGTACAGAGTTAGCTTTTGTATATTTTAGTAGTACTATAGTAACATATACTGTATGTCTTGAATTAATATTTTATTCTGGAGCTTTTTGCTCATGCCTACATTGTTCCTTAGTATTTTGTGTATTTTTTTATACAGTCCAGTCCTTTTTGCACAGTGACAATAAAGATCTCTTCTCTTCTCCTCTAAAAGTCTTAGGCCACCTTTATCTGTTTTTTTTGCATACATATCTATCTCTTTTCTTCATTTTCAAAAAGAAAATACAGGAAATATGTGTATAGCCATAAAAGATACACAAAAAACTGAACTAAATGTGTTGTAAAGGTTAAAGTCAGTACTTTAGTGTGACCTCTGACCCCATGACAAGAAACAGCACAATTAGAAACATCTGACATGCACTGAATGAAACCTGGATTAAAAAAAATCTGAAAATGACTGCAATAAATCTCATATTAAAGAGTAAGAGTAAAGAGTAAAATATTAAAGAGTACAAAGGGAGGTCACATTAAACACAACCACTTTGGTTTACAGAAGCTGTTTTATCCCTGAAACTTTTGTTTTTAATGCTGTACATACTTCACATATACAGACAAAAGTATTGGGACGTGTTGAATTCAGGGGTTTCTTTTCTAATGGGTCTGGGATACAAAAGAACAATGTCAAATATCATAATAAAGTTTTATATTGTGATAAATATCATTGCATGGCATTGGTTAGTTTTGTTTACATTGTTAAGTTTGCTTCCAGATGGCAAAAATAATGGATGGTTTTCACTTAATTTTTCTCAACATGTTTAGAAACTATATGGACAAAAGTATTGGGACACATCATGGCTACAGCTATAAGATGTCCTGTTCATGCTGATTTGATATATAAACATCAATAATTCTTTTAAGTGTAATGGGACATTTTTCTTCCACAGTGAGATGTCAAGAAAGTAGATGGTTATTTTTAGTAGAAAATTATTATTTACGGTCAGAGCATGAAAAATATTTTAGAAATTTTGAGGTAGAACATTTAAAATCATATTCATGGACAAAAAAAAAAATTCAATGTTCTGAGAAATTAAGTAAAAACCATCTCTGAGGCATTTTGGAAACAAAGATAATTTAAACCAAACTAACCAATGCAATGATATTTATCACAAGATAAAACTATATTATGATATTAGTTCTTATTTTGTATCCCAGACCCGTCAAAATAGAAACACATGAATTCAACATGTCCCAATACTTTTGTCCATATAGTGTACATCCAGATTTGATCTTAATACAGAGACTGACAAATGCATATATTAGTAATTATAACTTTACTAAACTAACAAACCTAATGTTGGCCCAGGGCTTCTACACAGTCCTGTGTGTTTTAATGCTACATTCATGTGATGTTTGTGAGTTGATTATACTGTTCTTTCATCAAATCAACCACCAGACTAGAGTGTATTGTCCACGGTATCAGCTATATGACCTGCTTCAGTCAGGACAGATGAGGCGTTTGGGCAAGGAGGGGGATACGTCACCTTCAGAGCATGTTAACACTCTGACACACATACTAAGCACATATGCAAACACACCAAAACTCTGGTATGTGCACCTGGTCGCTCAACATTTACACAAAACAAACACTTACCATCACTTCCTCATCCTCTGAGTGACCCAACAGCGCCCCTTTGTGGTACTCACATCTGCATATGACTGGTGAGTGGAGTACACCATGGCTTATGTGGAGCTCAAGTATTCCCTCTTTTACTGAAATGACAGGAAAAATGATTATAAAGCTCTTAAAAAAATTGTATTATTGTTCCTATGAAAAAATATATGAATAAGAATAAAAGAAATCAGGAAAAAAATTAGCCCCTATTCAGATACAGTTTATATCAGTAATAACAGTAGCATCAGAACTTTATCACTGATAGAAAATATGTTTAGTCAATTTTTTTTTCTTGCTTTATAATGTGAGAAGGAAAATAAGGCCTTTTATAAACATGAAAATGATGTCATGAATAAAGCTGGGTTTTTGGAGCACTGACAGAGAAGTTAGTGATACAGTATTACGCTGAAGTCACACATACAGTAAGTGGGGGCAACAAAAGAATTCATGCCTTTATTAAAATGACTTATTGACCCAGCCACATTTTTATGCATGATGATGATGATGATGATTAGCTTACATGCACTTAAAAAACAGGATGTAATCAGTATTTCAGAGCCCCTCCAAAACAACCCAGGCCCATGGAAACAGCCCTTAATGATCTGAGCGTATTTTGGCTGTTTTTATATGAATACTTTGCTTACGACTAGATTTTGCCTCTATATTTCTCTTTTGCCTTTATATTATTATTATTATATTAGATTATTATCACCTGACATGCTGTATTAACACATGGAATCTAAAATCACACAAAAAATATGAAAGAATCTTACCTGTTTTTCTCCAAAAACATGTTAAACGAATCATTTTTATAACTAAGAATAAACATAAATTAAACACTTAAAAAACAAATGCCAAATTTAGCAAATAAAGTCATATACAACTATTTACATGAAAATGCAGGCAATAGCTCAGGTGTTTTTTGTTTGAAAACTATGCAACTATTTCCAAAACAATCTGGTGTCACAATATGATGCCAGAAACATGTTCAATGAACCATTTTTACAACTTCGAAAACTATAAACAACCATTAATAACAACAGTCAGGTGTCACAAGACACCACACACCTGATTGGTTGATGCAGTGCACTTTTCCACCAAACGCAGTGACAGGTTTGTTTTTTCATACAAGCACTTCCCTTAGAAGCCTGTTTTTACCGTCTCTTCCTGCACTGAACACAGACCAAACGTTATGACAGAACTGCCAAAAATACAGTTTTTATTGTGTATCAGACTTTCAACACTATTGACTTCACATGTATTGTATCTTAAATCTTAAATGTGATTAGGACACAAGGGTGCGTTCAGGGACTCCTTTTTTTTTATTTTTCAAGTTTTTTGTACAAGACATGGCCAGCATGGAATACAAATAAGTATGGTTACAATATGATGTGACAAAATAATGAAAGTGCTAACCATGTAGTCGTTCAGGGACTCCTACGGGTTAAGCAGAGACATAAACCTGGCTCCTTTGCAGTTCATACCCAGGTTATGATGATGCCCTGACCTCTCCTCTCTCTGGTTGTGTTTGCTGTAGGTGTGTGTCCCTCTGTGTCACGATGGCGGAGACCTCGCACTGTTTCTACTGCCGGGAGGACCTCGGGGGGAAGAGGTTTGTCCGCAGTGAGGGTCGGCCGGTGTGCATCCGCTGCCACACTAAATTCTGCGCCAACAGCTGCGCCGAGTGCCATCGGCCTATCTCTGTGGAAACAAAGGTGTGTGAGCTGGGCTGGTATTTGTCATAGATCCATAAGGCTTCGTTCTGAGTTCCATTCTTTTTTCGGTGGTTCCCCTCCAGGAGCTCAGCCATAAGGGTCGACACTGGCATGAGGAGTGTTTCCGCTGTTGTAAATGTTACAAACCTCTGGCCAAAGAACCCTTCAGCACCAAGGATGACCGCATAATGTGTGGAAAGTGCTGCTCCAGAGAGGACGCTCCACGCTGCCATGGCTGCTACAAACCCATACTGGCTGGTCAGTCCACTATTATTTTTTTTAACAATTCATAAGTGCGTGTTGTGGTAATAATGTAGTTCTTGTTACGTACAGGCACAGAGAGTATGGAGTACAAAGGCAACGCATGGCATGACGACTGTTTCACCTGTTCCAACTGTAAACGACCAATAGGATCGCAGAGTTTCCTTTCTAAAGGAAATGACATTTACTGCAGCCCCTGCTATGACAAGAAGTTTGCCAAACATTGTGTTAGCTGCAAAAAGGTAAATGCTTTTATTTATTTATTTTTTATAATATTCACAGAAGGTAATTATCCTATGACTTAAAGGTTCAGTTGGTGAGAGTTGGAAATGTGGGTTAACACTGATTTTGTGTTTGAGTCTAGCTTATGCAGGAGCTGGTTATTTTTTGATATGAGCTGATTATGGATTAGCCCTGAGTCTTCTACATAGAAATCAGTTTGCAGGTTATCATGCATGTCAGGATGAACAGTCCTTGGCTTAGACATGGAATATGCTAATGTCAACAGTCAACCAACTCCTAGCACTAAATTAGATAATAAGCATCTGCAGATCGTTCATACTGAAGTAGTATATTATCCAGTGTTGTATAAAATACTGGAAAGTCACACTTGAGTACAAGTACAGGTACACTACCAAAAAATGACTTTGGTAGAAGTTCAAGTCACCAATTGAAAAGCAACTCAAGTTAAAGTCTTTAAGTATCTAGTATTTACTGTACTTAAGTATCTACAATTAAATGTACTCAAGAAATGAAAGCAAAAGTACAAATGTTAATCACAACCAAAGGCAATCAGAATTTAGAATATTATAAAGTTTATCCAGGATTTATCAAAATAGAAGACAAGCAGACAAAATATTGAACACGATGTCTACATCACACACTTCACAAACAAGGTTTCAAAAACCTCAACAGGAAAAGGACACTGCTGGGATTAGAAATGTGTATGAAGTGTATGTGGCATCTCAAAACACAGAGCCTACATTACACTTTGTAAATAAGGAATTCAAAGTCATTGACATAATACCAACCTGTTTTAAGGCAGAGCTTCATTCAACTCTCCCTCACATCATCACATCACCCACAGGTTGAATGTGGACCGTTGTTTACGCTTGTTAATTACTCGATTAGACTCAGTGACAAATCATCTTCCTGACTTCGTTGCAGTCTCCGGTAATCTCAGCGGTGAAAACACCAAATTTACTTTATTTTTTTTTAACAAGTAACGATACTGTGCATTAAAAATGTATGGGAGTAGAAGTATGGAACTGAGATAGGAAATGTAGTGAAGTAAAAGTGAAAATAAACAGAATAAAAAATACTCAGTAAAGTACAAATTCTACCAAAACATACTTGAGTACAGGAGTGAAGTATTAGTACTTTGTCACTATATAACACAGACATTATCATGTTTTTGATCCTTCAAATTACACACAAAATTGCACAGTCAAGTATACAGTATCCTAATAATACCTGCATTCCCATGGTTACCACCTTCCCTGTGTCTCCAGCCCATCACCTCTGGAGGAGTGAACTACCAAGACCAGCCCTGGCACGGTCACTGTTTTGTGTGCAGCTCCTGCTCCAAGCCTCTGGCCGGGACCAGTTTCACCAACCACCAGGACCAGGTTTTCTGTGTGGAGTGCTACAAGAACACAGTGGCCAAGAAATGCAGCGGCTGCCACAACCCTATCACAGGTTACTTACAATTACAACTGAGTCTAAACTGCAGCACACAAGTTGCATCGTCTTCGTTCTAATCATTAATACGGCGTAGTTAGAACACAGGTCGTAGTAATCCATTGTCAAACCCTCTCCTGTCCTTTCAGGTTTCGGTAAAGGTGTGAACGTTGTGAACTACGAGGGCAGCTCATGGCACGAATACTGCTTCAACTGCAAGAGATGCTCCCTCAGTTTGTCCAACAAACGCTTTGTAGCCAACGGCAAAGATATCCTCTGTACCGACTGTGGCAACAAGTAGTTGTATGTCTGCGTTCCTTTTTCTTTCTTTTTTTTTTTTTAAATAAAAAGATAACGTTTCACCCTTTTCAAATACATAATATTTTTATGATGATTATTAAAGGGTCATTTTGGATCATTCATGCATGCTTGTGTGCTTATGTCAAGTTTGTGTTGGAGTCTGTTCTGTGCTGGGATCTGGTTGTTTTGTTGCCATTAACTAACTTTCTGACTAAGGGTCTGTGTCTTGTACATCCATGGAGGTGGATGTTTTTTTGTTTTGTTAGCAAAAATCATTCAATGCCTTTGTTCTGGTCCTCTTCAACTGCAACAGTGTACAACAGTAGCTGTGATTAGCTGACATGTACAGTCAGCGAACATACAGAAAACAAGTTGCTCTCATCACAGCACAGACTCCACACAGTTCATACATAAATCTTCCATTTGAACCTTTAAATTGAGGATTTTTTTTTGTTTTCAATTTTAGAATCAACTTTTTGGGGCTAAAGTGTAATTTGTGTCTATTGTTGAATGTCTGATTCATGCTGACGTAAAAAACATACATTGTGTTGAGTAATAAGTTCAAAGTGAAAAATGAGAATCTGAGGATGAAAATGAAATGCTTACATTTCATGTAGTTCAGTGCAATAGTGACTCTTTAAGATACATGTGTACGAGGAAAAATGACCTAAAATATGGATATAAATTGTAATATACGAACATTGGATGTTAATATGAGGATATATTGTATTCCGAGAGACATGAGACTTGTGTGTGTCCACACCTTCCCTGTGTTTTTGAGCTGAAGAAAATGCTGATCTGGTCTAATCATAGGGATGTTGAATATGTGATTGACAGCTGTGATTACCAATTACTGATCAGATTGTGTAAGATCTAACCTGGATGTGACTCTCCTACTCTGTTCATGTCCTGATGCTGAAGCTTGACAAAGTGGTTTCATTTTCCCAAAGCAACATAAATGATGTCAGCTCGTCTAAGTTTATATTTAGTCTTGATTTGGACTGAGAGGAGACAGCTGCAGAGGGAAGGTGTGAATTGTTGTGTTTTTTCCCCCTGATTTTGGTTTCTGCAGCTTGAACAGGTATTCCTAATGGCTGGTTTTCACTTTCACTCAACACTGTGTATGCTGTACTGTTAGCATTAATAGGTAATTATATTAAAAAAAGATTCAAGGTGACGCATTTGAGGGTTAGGGTGTGGGTTATTCATTTCACACGTTCCTTAACGTCTTAAGACCCAGCAATGCATTTATTGCCTCTGTAGGGGGCAAAAGTTTTACAGCTTTACTAAAAAAAAAAAGCTAATAACCAAAAATGCCATCCACCGTAAAGCACATTCCATGAAAAAAACGTATCTGAAAAAAACTTGCATTATGTTGTTTCCAATCAAGACAATTATTTAATGGAAAAAAAGCCAAACCGTTTACTTCCCTGCTTTTGATAGTAATAAAAACATTGTTTCTGATTGCTGATTTATATGTACGTATGAAAACTTTTTTATTTTTAAATGACTAAACATGGCAATACATATAAAACCATAACCTGCATTATAACTGTTTCTATGAATGGCTTTGGGGCTTGTATGATTATTACATGTTTTGAGTAAATTAACTTTTATGCACTTTCTAAAACCATGTTTCTTTTGTTGGTTTTATTTCAAATAAAAACTGCAAATATCAACTGGCAATATATGCAAACTGCATGCTTCATGTGTTACAAAAATAAAATTTCTATAAAACTCAGTTTAACCTTTGTTGTCTTTATCGTTTAATTGTTTATTTTCCCAGGTCCATGTACCAAAAGCAAACTACACATTACATGTCAGGATGATTACTGTTTTACAGGACTCTGTATCTGCACCTATAAAACTATACCTACATACACTGATGCCCTTAAAGGTGGACTATTTTGTTTTAAGACAGATTGTTTTTTTGTTTTTTTCTATTTGTACACATCAGTAATCACCTATGACCAGGTTCAATGATCACATACTGAGTCCCAGTCACACTTAATCAAGAATAGACCACATTATCACAATCATTTGATGAGAAGAGGTATACATATTTTATTCCAACTTTATAGGCAACAGTGTTTATTAAATAAATACAGACTTTATCTTAACATCACAAATCCTTTCACATGTATTAACTGCTTTTGGGTGTTTTCTTCTTCTTTATGAGCTCAGTTTTAACCTACTTTAACTGACTAGTAACTGGATGTTCATACTGACATATTTTTTCATAAACATCTTTCTCTCATGTGAACAACTGTCATGGTAATTTATACTAATTCCCACACGACTAGTGCCACATTAAAACGAGCCCCAATCCTCAAATGGAGTGATTTATGTTTAGGCAAAGTGCATTTTGACCTCAGTGATTTATGCCACTGTAACATAAGAAACACACATGTAAAAGTCAACCAATCACAGGTGGAATATACAGCTCTCAGCTCCATACAGCCACGCCTCCTGTCTTTGATAGTGATCCATCTTCCTCTTGCTCCCAGATATGAGTTGACATCCACTACTACTCCCACTACAGCTCTGTACCTGCAAGTTTTGCATTGCTTTAACAGGTAACAGGTAAGTGCTCAGTCCTTTAGCACTAATCAGGAGTTTTGTCATTGATTTGAGAATTTTTTATTTATTTTTTTGCAGGTAAGTGCTGTTCTTTAACTTTTAGTTTTCAGTTTTGTCCATTGTTATCATCACACTAGTATTAATGACTGTGAAGTTGAATAAAACAAAAATAAATGTCTTGAACTTAGCATGTCTTATTTAAAGCCTGATGTGTTTTTCTTCCTCAAATTAACTCACAAAGATTCGATTGACTGTACAGAGCTGAAAATAAAACTAATTTCTTGTTCTTATTTTAGATTTGTCATGATTTGTTCTCAAAACCTCCTAAAAGTGTTTTTCACTTCGTCCCTGCTCGGCTGTGCTGCCTCCGCTGTGGAACGAGGTAAGAAGGTGGTTTTAATTCACTCTGAAGCTTGAAGAAATATTCATAACAGTTGCACTGCCTGCAAAAACGAGCACTAGAGTTATATTTCTTATTCATCACAGGTTTGTGTGAAAGGCACTGTGTTGATTGTAAATAAGTTAAGAATGTGTAAATCAAACAGTGTAATGAAAAGTTGTAAGATTTAAAGGCTGAAGATTAATAATGATTATGTCAGAGTTTGTGCCAGTGCGTCGTACAGGGCTCATATAATACATCATGTTGGTCTGAATGATGCTTTTATGTAAAATATAAAACAAGTAGATAAAGTTTGCTTCAAGAAGAAGTGTCATAAATTAAAGCTTTCACTCTGTTTCAACGTCAACTACTACTGTATATAAGGTATGTTAATGCTTGACCGTGTGTGTGTGTGTGTGTGTGTGTGTGTGTGTGTGTCAGCTCCTCAGCTCAGTCTATGGGGGAAGGTCGTGAACTTGACGTTTCTATGCAGCCACTTGAGACTAAAACCTCAGGTCTCCATCCCGGCCCTGAAGGAGTTCACGGTCTGCCTCAACGTGCAGCTCCAGGTATTACCAACCTGATAACACGAGTACAGGTTTAGAGCTGAGGCGATTCACTGATCGGAAAAAATATTCGATTACAATTTTCCTGAATCGAAGCTTCGTTTCTTTGATTTCGCAAAATTTCCGCTAAACATCAGTTCCACTGTTGTTTCACACGGACGCTTAATGTGACGCACATGACACCAGGATCAACACAAACATTGGAAACATCATTTACCCCTTTAAAACTTTCATCTTTCACATAAATATTAAATCTTTTTTCTTTTCAGTTGTATGTTAGTTCCATCTTAAGTTGTTAGCAGGTTGGATACAAATGTGTTGAATGCTGTAGTGAACATACTGTTAGTAGATGTCATTGGACTTATTTGTAGTTTATATATACAGATCTTTTTACATATACTTTAATTCTTATATCTACATTTTTTTTTCTATATCCTATAACTTCTATCGTTTTTGTTGTTGTTTCAGCTGGTTCTGGAATAAAGGACACGTTGTTTTTCATTTTCAGACATGTCTTTTTCACATTTGTACTATTTTTTAAATCTATTCGAAATAAAGAAATGAATTGATAGATTACTCAATTACAAGAATAAGCAGCAAAATAGCTGCAGCTCAACACACGTTACATTTACTGTTTTCATTTTGACTGTTCTTCATTCACAGACCATCAAATAGAATAACATAAGATGCCGGTGTGGTTTCAGATGTTATGAATCATGTTTTTTTTACCTGTATCCAGGCTCGTGATCCCATGCCTTGGACCGCTTTCATGTACCGCCATCCTGATGTTCAGTACACTGAGCTGGGTTTGGGGGGAAAGGAGGGTCGGGTAGTGGTCTGGCTGTTTGGCATGGAGTTCATTACAGCTGAAAGCCTGGATCCCCAACGGTGGTACGCACTGTGCCTGACCTGGTCACACAGGAAACACAGACCGGAACTGTACGTCGATGGGAACCTGGTGAACTTTGTGTCAGGTGAGCTGAGGTAGACGTCCTCAGTCTGACCTCAACTGTCCTAAACATTAACACATTTAGTTCATAAGAATTTAGTTGTTGTACGGTATTGTTGTTATATTATTAATTTTGTGTTCTTGGTCTATACAGTCTATCAGGTTATACTCTTCTGTTTTACCTGAATATACACATCTTTATTCCTGTAAATTAGACAAAATTTCATGTACAAGTCTAGTACAAAGTATTTAATTTCAATCATTCAGGAATGGATTGAAAATAATAAATATGAAGTAAATTGTATGCTCCTGTCTGAATAGATGAAAAACAAGAAATGTGCAGTTTTCGTTAATTAAAAAGCATTTCGAGGCACTGAGTCACTTTGCATCATAAAAGAAAAACTCTCAAAGAGCAGGTCGTTAAAGTATGAGAGTTGGAAATGGCTCCAATGAGACCAAAACTGGACAGTTCTTTCAAAATGGCCGACTTCCTATTGCATTCAGAATATGGCACCAAAGCTTTCTTTTTACACCTTGTATTCATATATATTCCTACCACATTTTGTGCATCTAGCTGAATCTCATGCTGAGGCTGCAACTTCCTGCTTCATTGAGAAAAAGACAACGCCATGGATGAAGTATTCGACATCTGTATAGCACCTGAAAAACTGAATCACAAAAGTCACTGAACCGAAGTCTAAGGAGATGTTTGTTCACCTATGAATCGTTTTGACTTCCTGTTTGAGGCTTTTTTGTGCATTGTGATTTGATACATACATAAAACACGCCCCAGTATGTTGATCCTGTGCATGAGTCAAAGTGGAAAAATCATTGTCAGGCCATATGTAAGTGATGATGTGGTACTGACGGGTAAACAAAGGACCAAACAGCCCAACAGCCCATGTTCATGTAAAGCTATGGTCTTTTTTCTCTCCTAGCTCAAAATTTAGATATTTCCACCCCCGGCTCCCCCTCGTGCTGCCAACTGGCCCCCAATGGAACGCTAACAATCGGCGCTTTGCACATCCTGGTCAACGGCAAACCTGAGATTATTCACTTGAGCAGGATGTGGGGAAAAGCGTCTCTGTTTCGACTGTGGGGAAGTGAACGCAGCAAAGAGGAAGTGAGGTCATTACACTGCACAGAGGGCGACCTGGTAAAGTGGGAGGAGGACAACTGGGACACTGAGACCTGTCACCCGGTTCCTGATCGCAGCCTCAAGTGTGGTGAGGGTCGGATGTTTCTGGCTGTTTTTAGCTAGTATGCTTTGAATGCAATTTTTATTCTCTGTATTTTTTTCTATAATGAATAACAAATCAAGGACGGAAACACTTAAAATGCAGGAAATCATGTGTTTCATCAAATGGTTATTGTGTTTTCCCAGTGTCGTCTCTGAGTCAGTTTATGTCTTCAGATCTCAGATTAGATATTGAACACCCTGTCACTTTGTCAGTTAAGTTACTATAACATATAACATTAACCCTTAACCTCCTAGGACCCACTGTCCACGTATGAGGACAAGAAAATCACAGCTTTATACAAAAAAAAGAGAAACAACTGTCCACCGCAAATGACATTCCATAAAAATTTTTAAGAATGCATCTGAAAAAACTGTTGCATCATGATGTTTCCAATATAAGCAATTACTTAATTAAAAAAAGCCAAAACTCAAAAACCTGTGGGGCTCCTGGGTTTTAGGAGGTTAAGGACCCAAACAGCCACTTGAAACCAAAAGCATCTACTGATCTAAACTGTTTAAAAAAACTGTTGATCCACTAATCCTATCAATACATGTAAATAATTCAGGTGAATGCAGTTTGTCACCTTTTCATGGTCATCAGATATGACCCATTTGGACGTTCAGAGGCTTCGTACTGAACGTAAAAAACACCGTCATCTTCTGCAACACTCACTCACCAATAAAACAGATGTAATTTGAGAAATGACAGTAGTTGAAGCGCTTGTTCTTATGTTCATTTATTGATATCTTTGCTGAAAATAATCATTTTCTCTTCAGTTTTCTCTGTTCTGATACAATAACCTTTGAAATAACTCTGAGCTTTAATGAACAACTACATGATCAGTAAATTCAATATAGCAAAATACCTGATTTTCGCTGAAAAATGCTAAATGCAGAGGATGTATTACAATAAATGCTGCTAAAGAGAAACATTAATTTGGGTGCAGCCACTGGGTCTTTATGGGTTCAGATCAGAAGGACCAGTCTTTTAACTGGTTGGTATTTTCTCCCTGTAAAGCTAGAACCTGCTGAGATTTCACCTAAAAACCCACAACCCTTCACATAAATCTTTTTTTTTTTTTCTATCAGATCTACAGTCACATTAATGCTTAATTTTACACTTTGTAATAATATATCTTGAAAGAATATCCTGTCAGGTAATTGTACTTAATGAGAATAGACTTAAAATCATTGTAATATTTTGCTTTAATCCAACTTTTACATGTTTTTAATAGGGTACATATTCTCTTTTGTTGGCAGAATGGTCTATTTATGAAGTGAGACTGTTGTTTGCCATCTTTTGTGACGATGGGAATAACACTGAGCTCTACAAAGCCAGAGACATCGCCCACAACTGGGTAAAGCAAAGCCTGTTCCTCTGCACCACATCACATACTGTTATTTATTTATGTTATTTTTAGCCATATGAGGCACCATCTGGTCCTGAAAGGAGATAATAGTTGCAAAGTATATGATAAAGCTCTACTAGATTTTTAGGAAACAGATGGGAGACCTGAAACACTACCTACACTCTGGTGTGTTTCATTTTATTTTGATCTTATAATAGTAATTATGGTCCTTTAGGAAATCTTTTTCAACTAATAAAAGTTTTAATGTCTACTGTGTGTGACTTGAACTTCATTTTGTTGATTAAACCTGTTTATTATTGACCGTCTACTATAGTTGTGGTTAAGAGGTTACACTAAAATCAAATAAATCTGTCACACAAATAATTCATAAAGTTTCTCAGTACTTACAGCCTGTTATCGTATCTTAGCTACATCAGTAATAATAGCATTAATTCAATATCGGTTAGCTAA
Organism: Apogon talboti; assembly: GCA_037367365.1. NCBI lineage: Eukaryota > Metazoa > Chordata > Actinopteri > Kurtiformes > Apogonidae > Apogon > Apogon talboti. The sequence continues at coordinate 11,067,408 of JAPQRQ010000007.1, read as the reverse complement.
TATGATTTTGGGGTTGAACTTTTGGAGCTTCTGTTCATTGAATAAAATGGTTTTTAGACAGACTGTAGCTTTGTTAAAAAAGTAACACAAAGAAGTTAATTAAGTCAGTAATTAAGTTATTCTGTCATGCAAATGTTTAATGACACGTATCATCACTTAACCCTTAAAGGCATAGAACTATTTTGGTGGAAACTTTTAAATGATTTTCTACACATTTAACCATTCCAAAATGATTTATTACTATTTATTATGATTATCCTCTGCATTTTTCAATGAAAATCAGGTATTTTCCAACATTTAATCCACTGATTGTGTAGATGTTCATAAAAGCTCAGTTTAAATGAAAATACTATTATATGAGAAAAGAGAAAACTGAAGCAAAAACATCTTTTCCAGAAAAATATAACCTTAGCTAAACATAAAAACAAGTGTCTACATCCATTGTCATTTGTCAAACTACAGTGGTTTTACTAGTGAATCAATGTTACAGAAGATGACAGTGTTCACTACGGAGCCTCTGAACGTCCACGAGTCATATCTGAATGTCGCTGAAAAGCTGAGAAACTGCATTTTATCTGAATTATTTACATGTATTGACAGGTTTAGTGGTTAAATAGGTATTAAACATTTTAGATCAGTAGATGTTTTAGGTCACTGGTGGCTGTTTGGGTCTTTATGGGTTAGTAAAGACTCATCCTTTTGGTGACTCTTAGCAAAAGTTAATATTAATTTGTTATTACATTAAACCATAACTTCCCCTACTTATACAGTATACGATATGAACATTATTGTGACCAAACACACCTGTATGTGCGGCCCTGCAGTAAATATCTGTGTCTCTTCTGTTTGTTGATTCTACAGCTCAGGAAGGTGCTACCAAACAGCATCTATTTGCACAGAGTGTCTGTGTTCGAGGCGTACAGGTAGGAACACTGACGTGACCTCAAACAGACTGTGCACCAATAAACCAGTATCACTGTTCCATAACCAGCATGTTTATGTCAGTGATAAAACCTCATGGGCCGTAAGCAATCTGATTTTGTGTCACCTCTTATACAGATTAAGGGGTGGGACAAGCTTCATAAAACCATCACATGAAGAGAAACTGGTGAGTATTTGTAAATGTTTTACCACTACAAGCATGATCCATGAGGGTGCATTTAGTCATAATATGCTTTATTTTTTTATTGTAGGTGCGTTGGGCTCCTGAAAATAGCAGGTAACAAGAGTTAAGTTGTTAAGCAAAAATTAAACTTTTGCAGTGTGAGAAATTGATGCAAAACGCTATATATTTGGACTTTTTGGTTTTTTTTTTACATTTTATAGGCTAAGGAGTAAATTTATCATATGTTGGTACGCTGTGTGGACTTTGTATTAGAACAGAGAGCTGGTTGTTTACGTACATGAGTACACGATGTTAGAGAAGAAGAAAAAATATTCAACTGAAATCATCTACAGAGAAATGTGTCTGTAGCGTTAATTGATAGCGTTGAAAATTAAATTTCCAGAAAATCCAAACAATTTTGAAAATAATTTCCAACTTTTTCACTCAACAACTTTGTATTTTCTAATTATAAACAAATTTCAGTTTAGATGTCAGCAATACATTGATTTTTTTTTTCTTGATTTCTATGTACTACAGCTTTAACTGACAATATGCCAGTACCACTACCCTGCCCATTATGCTGATCCAGAAAATTTACTTTGAGGACTAAATGTTCACATGTTGCCTAATACAGTATCTCCCACCCACTGAAAAGTGCTATTGTACGGAAATACTCCTTATCATTTCACATGTCAGCGGCTATGACGTTCCGGCTCCAAAAGCCTCGACACCTCTGACCTTTTAATGGATGTAGACAACACAGGGAGTTACTCATGTTACAGTATGTTTACATCTGTACAGATTGTAAATTAAAATTAGGTCTTACATACAGTATACATTTCATCTCATATGTTAAATACAGTGGCAAGAAAAAGCATGTGGACCCTTAGACGTTTCCAACTTTCACAAGTGAATCAGAGAAAGGTCAGAGCATCTCCAGATCTTGTTGTTTATTCCCAGTACCTACCAAAAGTAGAACAACAACAGATCTCAACCAATGGAGCATCTATGTGAGCAAAACATTACCACCTGTCTAATATTGTGTAGGGTCCCCTTTTTTCCATAAAACCAGCTCTGACCTGAGGCCTTGACTCCACCAGACCACTGAAGGTGTGTGTGGTATCTGGACCCAGATGTTACAGCAGATCCATGAAGTTCTGGAAGCAGAGAGGTGGACTTCCATGGATCAGATTTATTTGTCCAACACCTCCTACAGATGCTCATTTGGTCCTGAGATTGGGATGTCCTTCCTTAGTCCATTTTTACTAACCACTGCAGACCAGGAACACCCAGCAAGACCTACAGTTGTGGAGATGCTCTGACCCAGTCATCACCTTTATAAACTATAGACCTGGTCAAAGTCACTCAGTACCACTCAGTTAAATGTGCATTTCATGCCTAATATATCCAACCCAGTGAAAGGTACTATTGTAATGAAATAATCAACATTATTACCACTTCTCCTGTCAGTATTCATAATGTTATCTCTCATCAGTGTATGTCACAAGTATAGACGAACTCTAAACTAATACCAAACAAACAACCGCAATATTTAGCTATTAAACATTCATGGCACTGTTGGAAAAAGTATGGAAAAAGAACGGTATGGAGATTTATATAAAAAAAAAAAACTTTATCTACTTGAGTTGGCCATTCAACCAAGTCATTCAGAAATACATTTTCAAAGGGTTCACACTTTTTCTTGCTACTGTATGCTAACCTTTAATTCATTCATCTTCATACTATATATGTTGGTAGATTCATTGATAATGAAAATTATTTTTAGCTGCAACCCTATGAATTCCTCACATTACTTTCTTGCAACATGCTGTTATACATATGGAATGGAGAGTATTATATTTCATGTCACTAAAAATCCAAAGACAAATTGACATATAACATTCATTTATTCAGTACACACAGACTACTGATCATAGACCAACACATGCTACAGTAGATTATCATTTATCTGTCTCCCTGCAGGTTTAAGTGTCTGGTTCATATAAGCGTTATCCCCAGCATGGATGTGGCAGACGTGCAGGATGCGATGAACATATATCTGAGCGTCCCCTATGACGACCCCAGTGGTCTACTGCGTCTGCTGGCTTTTAAAGACAGCATACACACCACGCCTGTTGGTATGACACTTCCCAGCATGCACGTGTGTGTGTGTGTGTGGCTGTGCAGACCTCACACACCACCTCAGAACATTTCATCTGTTTGTAGAAAGTTTCTCCCCCACCACTGAGAGTCCTTCTGTGGAAACGACAGCACTGACCCCGGTCACGACCTCAGCCTTTACAACTACCTCCGTCACCCCGCGTACTCCTACCAGTACAGCTACGGCCTCCGCCTTCACAACGACACCTGCAAACATCTCAGGTTCATCTAACGACACAACCGGAAAAGATGTTTCACTCTAGAGAACCTCTAAGACAGGGGTCACCAATCCTGGTCCTCCAGGGCCGGTGTCCTGCATGTTTTAGATATGTCCCTCTTCCATCACACCTGCTTCCATTAATGATCAGCTCATCTCCAAGCTCTGCAGAAGCCTGGTAACGATGTAAT
>JAPQRQ010000007.1:11032066-11047074 GCA_037367365.1 Apogon talboti | reverse complement strand
CTTTGTAATTAGTCAAATCGCTGTGTTCTAGCTTCACGTGATAATTTTATCATGTGATTTTATTTGTTCTTATTTTGCTAAATGTTGTAAAAGAGCCTATAATTATGAAGACATGAGTAGTTGCATCAGTTCCAAGGAGGAGTTGGTTGCCAAGCAACTGGTGAGTGGAGCCATGGTGACAATGAACCATGGTACCACACAGTTTGTTAAAAAAAAATACATTTTGGGAATTAAGATGATGCAACCTTCTTTGTGATCCTTCCCCCATTATTTCTGCCAGGAAAGAGGTACTTCAGGTTAAACCATTAAATATTTCACATTGTTCCTTGATTAGTTCATTAATTTACAACCGGCCATTTTTAACACATATTTATCAAGTATTTTGGAGCTCGTCTTTAATAAATGTAAGGATCCAGGGTGTTTTACAGCCTTTTCTATAGGATACATGTGGATTTTTTTTTTACTGCATCTGGTCTTTCTCATTACTATAAAAGTGGGTGGACAGTCACCTTCTAATTTGTAAAAACACCATAAAAGACTGGACAGTTGATTTGCTAGTTTCAGAGAGCAGCTACTTTTTGCCTGTACTGTAGCAGAACTATTGAATAACCTGTAAAATCTAAATCCAAATATTACAATTGGTGTATTGCACAAGTTTCTTGTTAATAACTTCAAATACCCAATAATAATAATAATAGCATTAATGCAAAAAACATAGAATAAAAGAGGTTAAAATTAGAAATTTACAACAGCTCTTTTCAAAATGAGAAAGGACCCGGGTTTACCCCAAATACTAACTGTTAAATCAGAATAAGTGATACTGAAATATCAAACATATTTATTTTGATAGTCACAAGGGGGCGACAGAACACAATGGAGCTGTTCACAGGATTAACATAACAGTATAAAACTTTAACAGATCCTTATTTATCCACACTTCACTTTCTGTGGGTAGGAAATCAAACACAAATGTAACAGAGGTCTGAGAATGACTGACACTAACCTGATCTCACTCAATAAAAAAAAATATACCTGATCCCACCACGTTTTATTTCTGCCCTCTACATACGAGCACATTATGTCAACTCTGCTCTGTAATCAACATGAGCTTTTGGCTACAGATTAGGTGATAATGTTGTTCACTTCAACTTGACAGTGCAGATGTTCCCTAAGCAATGTGTTTCCACCCACCACTCATTCAGGATGACTATTTCACTGCAGTGCAAAGCAGTAGGGTCACATTTATTTTTCTCTAACACCTACACAAACTGAGAACACCAATATTTTACATAAAACCAAATAAAAATGACTGTTTAGGGTAATTAGTGAAGTGCAAAAGTAACAGTAAACAAACTCTTAAAGAACTTGAATCAAGCTTTAGACAGCCTGTTCCTGACATTGTTCAGGTACTGAAGCTGTCCACCAGCTTTTTGGATTTCCAGGCTCCTGCGTCGTTGCTCAGAAACTCTTTGTTGACCAGATCTTTGACTGTCTGATACACACATGCTTCCACCTGAAAAACACAACAAAGCCTTTACAAAGAGCCTTTTCTCCCCTTGTGAAAACACTTAACTTCAACACCACACATTTTAGCAGAACCACTGTTCCCTTCATGTAATCCTTTACAGCTGAAACACACCTTGACACTGTGGTAAGTGGAAAGATCCAGCAGATAGCTGTGACCACCCAACTGCGCAACTTTGCAGAAATAACTGTAGAGGGCTCTCTTACAAAGTCTGCTGGAGAATCCAGGTCCACTCACATATGGGGAGCTGGAGAATAAGAAAGGCCATCAAATATTAGACATATTCTTATATATGTATTAGAAACCTTACATTGGGCTCAATATATGTGTGTGGTTCTCTGATTTCTCAGCTAAGAGTGATTGAGACAAACCAATATAGATGTAACAAGCATTCTTAATCGTTATGGCAGTGTCCAACTATAAAATGTAAGTTCTGTTGTAAAGAAGTGGACTGCTTCTAATTTTAGGGCATAAAATGAAGCTTTTCAATCAGTGGTAGCAGTGAAGAACTTCATTGACAAATGTCTTTACAGCAAAGCATCCAATTACTGTATGTCATTTTTTTCATGGGTGTCAGTGTCCTGTCCTCACATGGTTTCAACAAGTTAAAATGAAGCCTTCTCTAAAACCACTGAATCTGGTCCATGATCTGAAAATGCATGAAAACATTCAGATTTGCAGGGCAGCCAACGCTGACTCTTTATAAACTATGTCCAACATCTGTATTATCTATAACCATCTTCCTCTATAAATCCATTTGGTTTTTCACTTTTGTTCAATTTTAAAAGATCGTTAGTTCATCAACTCAAGAACTCCGGGTGTGAACTACAGTTGTAAGGAAACAACTTCCTCCAGAACAAAATGAATAAGTGCTATGTTCTTTCCATATCACCAGATTACCTGCCTCTCATTCCACTTCAACACTATGCAAATGAGGTGTTTATACACACCATTCTATTCCTCTTCACCTCCCTCTAGCAGCTTTGTGTCTTTTATTCTATCCCTTAAATGCATTCCCTTCTTCTTCCTTTGCATATTTATCTTTGTCTATTTATAGCCTATTGTTTACAGAATTCCTGACACTGTACATTGTGTTATCACTTAAACCTACGAGTTCAGACTGCAGGACAGGAGGTGAAATATACAGCAACACTGAGTGCCAAACAGAATCGCAGGTCTATTTTTGGCTGTAATCTCTGCTCAAGGACAAGACAGCCTCCAGTGAGAGCAGCATCTGTGTCGCACTCGAGCTACTGGACATCAGCAGTCGTCTGTGGCTCCAAAGCTAAGAGATGGCAGGAGCCCCAGGCCTCGCTGAGACTGTCAAATAAGCACAGTGCATCAGACTCTGCCAGCAGTCTCACTCTATCCCAGGAACTGGCTGCACTAGTGTAAATGAGACCGTAGGAGTGCTGGACATTATAATAGGTTTGTGCAGTTTGCAGGGAGGCTGTGCAAAAATCCTACCCCTCAACGATGAGGCCTTTGCCACTGTCCAGAACTTCAATGTCCTGGTCTCCGAGACTCCAGTTTACGCTGAGGTCATTATTCTGGGCTGTGGTTTCAACAGGCCCTGGGAGGTCTACGCAGAGTAAGATGATGTTGTGTTTCTTGTAGTATGGAGGCAGTAGCTCCTCCCATCCATCGCCCAATCGCTTGTTAATGATATTAGACACATCCTCGTTTGGAAGCTTCTGGCCACCTAAAACAAACACGCCCTCAGGATTATCATTAAAACATTTTAGAAGTTAGAATGACACAATGCGTCCACTATACTCTGATGTATCAGCTTATTTAGGATGTTTAGGCCACTGGTGTTCGAGCCTCTCTTTCTTTAAAATTGGCCAAATAACAGTGTACGTTAGAGAGAGTATTGCATAATGGGTTTGTAGCTTTAATGTTACTAGGCTATTGAGTTTATTCTTCAGCACCAAGCGTGTTCAGTCAGTTTCAACCCAGAAGCATTTTTGTTATATGTGTTGCTGTGACGTCAAAACATCACTGCAGAAAACACAGGTCACACACATGTTGAGCTCAGGAAAATTGTCAGAGTTAGAGCACTGGCAGATTTGTACTGTTGCGTGGAATATTTTGTTGAGGAAAACCTACACACGTGTTGCATGTCCTTCTGTGTTCTGTAATGCAATGCATCCCCCCTTTTCACCGGGCAGTTTCATCCCAAACATATCTCAGTGCAGTAATGTTAGTGTGTTAGGGACTTGTTAATTAAATCACAGCCTGTTAATAACGGCTCATTATTTACCTATTTTCTTTCCTCATTTCACAATATTTTTATATTTGTGTAATCAGCTATATTTTCATTTTATGTTCCACTTCTGCTTCCATTTGAACTTTGTCTTTAATTTGCATTTTGTTCTGTACCAGTGCCCTAAATACTGCAATGTTACTCACATTCATTCACATAATGCAAATTATTTATGATCTGCTATATATTCATCATGGACTTTTATGCCTTTATTGTGTTTTGTGACATCTTACATGGCTTTGACTACAACTGAATTTTTTACCCACCATCATTCTGCCAAATTATACCATATTTGTCTTCCCCCTCATTAATTTGTTCACTCATCTACTACTTACACATTCTCCATTCAAAATTCTGCTTCCAGACTCAAATATCTTGACTTCTCAGTATATTCTTATTTCACAGCTTGAGTTTGAAATCTAACACAGAACATGTTTAGTGAGTTCTTCTGACCATGTAAGCTATTATTTTGCCTAGAAGATTGCTGCCAGGTACGTTAGCAACAGGCCAAGAGGCAGCTCTGTCTGAGGGCGTGTTCAGTTACTTTCACATCTTGTGCAGGTTTCAATAATCTTAAACTCTACCTGTCCTGTGTTTGCTCACAGTCATGAACGTTTTGCCACCTCCATCTGTTACTGTGATTTCTATTTGGATGTTCGACTCCTTACCGAGTACCATGGTGGTGATGTAGAGCGGCTGAATGAAGTGGCTCAGCAAAGCGCCCTGGAACCCGGTGACGGTCCAGCGACAGAGTTTGTCACTGGCAGACATGCAGCAGACTCTGGCAGCCCACAGACTCGGGTCCAAGTAGGCCACCGGGATGAGCAGGCCTTTAGCATGACACTGCAGCTTTATGGTGGTCCAGATGTTGTTTTCTCTAAACAGGAAATCACAATGAATGTTATTAATTCAGCTCTTGTAATTTAGCACAAAAATTCATAACTATGAGTTTAGTCACAATTTAGACAAACCTCCTGTTAATTAGTGTAATGCTGCAGTGGTTTAATAATACTAATAATCAGCATTTTGGACCAATTTAAGCAGTAACCAGAAACACTTGGTCTCCAAGAAACAGGTGATGAAGTATTTATGTCCGGTTCTTTTATATAAATGTTTAAAGAGAAGTTAATTTACAAATTAATACTAAAAATACTACTTGATTATTAATACTGCACAAAAGATGGGATTCATTATTTTATGCATTTACTCATTCATTTTCTGAACCGCTTAATCTCGAGAGGGTTTCGGGGGCTGCTAGAGCCTGTCCCTTCCACCATCAGGTGAAGGCGGGGTACATTCTGGATGTGTCACCAGTTCAACGCAGGGCTGACATATACAGATGAACAACCAATCACTCTCACATTCACACCTACAGACGATTTAGATTGACCAGTTATTTGCACTAGTGCATGTCTTTGGACGGTGGGAGGAAGCCATATAACCCCCACAGACAAGAGGAGAACATGCAAACTCCACACGAAAAAGGTTCCCCCCGCCAGCCAGTGTTGAATCCAACCCAGGAACTCTGTGATAGTATTTTGAATGAATTTCACACAAACCTTTGGAATACTGGTTCAAACAATGTATACATAAAATATGCAGTTGTACTTTCAAAAGGAAGAAAAAAAGCATATAGTATACTTAAAGTAGAAGTTTTTAGCTGCTCCTTCAGGAGAATCATTGCTGTAGAGATGGAGGCTGATCTTTGGTTTGAGTTCAAGCAGGTGGCTTTCTGTGTTGTTCTGGAAAATGCACCTCTCCTTGGCCACTGGATCAGGATCGAAGAACAGCAGAAGCTGTTTGTAGAGAAACCTGAAGCCACAACATCCCATTCTACTTTCAGAGAAGTGGACTTTTATCAGATGTTTTCAAAATGAAAATGAATGTCATGAATACATGAATTTATTTATGATGTCCAAAGAAAAAAGTCATGTAAGCAGTGTGTACCTGAGGAGAGCTCGTCTGGCGATAACAATCGAATGGCAGTCATGGACCTTTGTACCGTTGTAGCACAGCCATGTCTGGCTGCTGGAATTCCCGGCTCCTAATGCCACCACCTGGTAATGCTCACATGGGTTACCCGCTGTATCCAAAACTTCTACAGGAAAACAGACAGATTTTGCTCTTTACATCATGTATGATTATTATTGCTGTATATACTTGGTAGCAACAAGAAAAGAGAGAACAAAGAAAAAGAAGAGGGGTCTTGCCTCTAATCAAGACAAATGCTGCCATGTTGGTCTTACAACCCTGGAAATCAGGACACATCTTCAGGAGGTTGTCAAACTTCTCACTGCTTATTGCTGCAATATGGTTCTTGTGCCAGTCACTTTGCCAAACTATCTTGATAAAACAGAAATAAAGACAGAAAGTCCAAGCATAGTTATATGTAGTCAAAGACAGAATATTATTTGATAATCACAGCTGTCATGTTGTCACAGCTGTCCAGTCACAGAGTTAGTGCTGCATTTTCACACAGAGACCTTTCATATACAATGTTAAGGCATCATCAGACTGTGAGGTGCAGAAAATTACATGTTTCAGTTGAAAGCAATTTGTATAATATAGTGATATATAGGACTGCAGTCTATGCTCTACATCATTTCAGTGACAGGACATGACAACAAACACACAAAGACCACAGATCTGCTGTCACATGTCACTCAGAATAGAAGTTGTATCACTACAATTGCAGTTCACATCCATGAAGAAAGGAATTGAATTCATTGAAGTATTAACTGGGTTTTTTTGGCCACAATTTCCGATCAGAAAACTACTTTGGCAGAATATTTTGATGTCACAGTGAAGTTGACCTTTTGGATACAAAACATGATCACATTATCGTCTTCCTTCAACATATTTGTGTGAAATTGAGTCATAATTAAGATATAAATATTTTTGGAGTTACTGTCAAAAATGTGTTTTGACAGCCTTTCACCACCAAAATCTCATCTGGTCCAAGTGAACCAACTCCGAAGATGTTCCACCAACTTATTCCTGAGATGTCGCATTCACAAGAATGGAACAGACAGATCAACAACCTGAAAACACCATCAGCCATGACTGCAACCGGTGAAGAGTTAATGATGGAAATGCCCTCTAAATCTACCATTTCAGCTTCAGCTAACATTTGGGTATGCCTCTTGTGAACCACACCTTGTTTACTTCAACTATGTTGAAGAGCTTTACACAAATGTGCATTTATTTTCCAGGACATTTAATTGTTTATCTCCAAGGTTGATCTTGTAAAATCATTTAAATAATGGATCTTTCCTATAAAGGTGTGTTATACACCGAACTTTATTATCATTGAGGCTAACAACTTCTCCCATTGGCCTTGTTACCTATTTCATATTTTGTTCTATTCAAGACAAAATATGAAACTGCTATCTATCTATCTATCTGATGATAACTGATAATGGATGTGATGATTTTATCTGCTAGAATTGTGTTGTTATATTATTAATGGAACTAGATACTATTAGAACCACTGCACCTTCTCTCTTTGCACTCATGTTTGAAGTCTTGAAGTCCGTGCTCTCGTCTACAGGGATCTCTTCAACTGAGAGAACACTATTAGCAGGTGACATGCCAGGAAGAGAGAGGACATCAGGGTCATCATCTGAGCCTTCATCCTGAGAACAGATCATCATACAAGTTAAGACCAGAAGGATTAATTCAGGGATAATTCCACTGTTACCTTTCAGCTTGCAGTAATTCAAGATTCCTGCACCTCATCTTGACTCCGTTTACAGACTCGAGTAGATTTTCAGTGTAGATGGAAAATACTTTTTCAAAGTCTCAGGTCATCTACAGTATGTTCATATTTAATCTTATGATTTGGACTGAGAGGAGAAAGCTGCAGAAAAAATGTGTTTATTTTCACATTTTCTCTGACTTTCCCCTCCTGAGGCTTTAATTTTAATGCATAAGGTGATTAAAATTCGCGAGGTACAGCTGAATGTGCTAATGGGAAATTAATGAGACAAGAAGGACCATGTAATGTGTCAGATTAACATTGGAAAGCTATTTTTGTCATTAACAGCTGAAGTGACAATGAAGTGACACAGTGGTTGCAGATGGTTTTGAGCCCCTTCAGTTATGTGGATAATGGTATCGAGCACTGCAGTGTAGCCAATCAGCCAATCTACCATTAATTGTCATAGACGCTGAGATTCCAGTTCGATGCTACATCTTCAAATTTAGCCTAATATCCATCATTTATTCTCACTTCATTTAAAGTTGTCTGTCTATGGCACCTTCGATGTTAAAGCAGATTATTGCTAATATACTAATCTACAGTTTGAAGCCCTATTCTCACAGGAGCAGTATGAGCTGGGGACCTCTGGTGATTTAGAAATAAACTCCCCATGTCTGTATTTCATGCAGCACATTCGCAAAACAAATTAGTCTTTTTTTACATGAATTTTCTGATATTATCCCCCAGTCTGATGTTGTGACTTATTATTATTTGGCTTCCACTCTGAGATAACTGTTTAAAGATAGAAAATGTTCCCTTATTGTTGCTGCCACGCACCCAAAAAGCTTTCAAAATGTTCAGTCATAATTCCTACCACAGCCTCCATAGCATTAACCAGGAAATGGGTTGAACAGATGCACGAGGGAAACAAAAAATAGATCACAGAGATATGGATTCACATGGGGCTAATATTATCACAGGACTTCTATGTTTGCTGAAATTGGCAAGGAAATGTGCAGTGGGACTTTCACTTTACAGATTTTAGACATGATTAAGATCACAGACAACCTCCACAATTACTAAAAATAACCACATGTCCACAGGTAAAACTAATCCTGTGTGAACATGGCGACAACAACCTCACAGAGTGAACATCTGTTACCCAAATTTACTTTTATCATTGTGGTACCCAAATATCCAATGTGGAAGACATACAAGGAGGTTTATGAGGACCTAGTGGAAGAAACACAATGTACAAAAAGTATGTTTTCATTAGTGTATAGCAATGCATAAACAGGAACTGTTTTGCTTTTGTTATCTCAGAATGAGCCATTTATATCCACCAATGGAGCAGGTCTCGTCCTCAGAGCCAACTATGTTTCTACACTCTGTTGAGTTAAGAATAACCCATTTTGGGATGTTTCCACAACCCTTCTCTGGGTCAAATAGGGACAAACTGAGTGGGTTACAGTTTCTACATGTTTCTACAGTAGCTCAGAACAAACTTCCTTTTCTCCTTTTCTGTTTAATAGTGGATGACGTTACACTTATATTGGAGGCTAAATTACTGAACAGGACAGGGTTTAAAAAAAAATAAATAAAAAAATAGTGGATGATGTGCCACAGTAAGGTACATTACCATCACCTACTACATTTATGTGTGGACTACAGTTAATACTAACTTAATTAAATACAGTCCAGAATGGAGTAGGAAAGTGTAATGGGTGTATTCAGTTGGTTGCCATCTGTACATATTTAACTTTTAACAATCCCCAAGATATAAATAAATAGCATATTTTGTGTCCTATTGCTGTTGTTTCACACAAGACATGACAGGTTCCACTTCAGCATGGTATGCTCAAGTATACAGTTTGGTAGAAAAGTTATTTACCTCATCTCCCACAAGGATGTTCCCAGAATCAAGTTCCAAGTTTTCTTTCAGTTTGAGGCATGAAGCCCTGCCACCTTTGGGTTTATTGTACTCTTGGGTGAGTACGGCTTCTTTCACACTAGGACCTCCAGAAGCAAATGAATGTGTCCTTAAAAAAAGAAAAGAAAAAAAAGACAATATCAGCTCTGAACACTGAAGACACAGACATTATGGTTTAGATTTAATTTATCATTTTGTTATTTTGCAATTCAAGTGTTTTTTTTTAACATCACAGAGGGCAAAAACACATTATGATGAACACTGTAAGAGGGCAAATGTCTCAGAGCACAGTCAACCCAAGTGGATGACTGTGTTCCGATTTTACAAGAGACATAAAATGAGAGCTTGTCTGGTAAATGAAGATCTGACCTCACTGTCTCACATGTGTACTTGATAAAGTTATTAATAAAAACTACACCAAAATATGCTCAAATGTCAAAAAATGTCTGGCTTTAACTTTTATCCATCCAGTGACCATAAATTCCCCATGCCCATACCATTCACATGTTTAGTGTTTTCCCTTACGTTGTGTCAGTTGGACCTTCAGGATCTACACCATCATCTACCTGGTGGATCTGAGGACCAGAAAGATCCTTGTTTTCCTCATACTCAGGTCGAAAATGGAAACTAGGAGCACCTCTTCTTGGAATGGACTTGAATGCTATTTTATCAGCCATTCTAAGGACAAAAACAATTTAAGTTAATGTCAAAGGTTTTACACAAATCATACAAAATACCAGCAAGATCATTTCAGTCTGTTTATCCTTGACATAGGCTCAACCTTCTATCAAGTCACAGTGGTTTTATAATCCTCTAGAGGGAAATGCAGAAATGTTGTAGGTGAAGGTAAATACAAGCTATATTATAACGGCACACAGCAATGGTAAGAATATTTAAAGTAACACCAATATGTTAACTGTAGGTGCAAAAAAAAAAAAAATCCCCCCCCCCCAAAAAAAACAAAAACAAAAAAAAAAAACAAAAAAACAAAAACCTAACTGGCCTGACAGTGATACAACCAATTTGCTTTTTTAAAAGTAAGGCCAACCACGTGTAAATGACACAACACACACGCACATGTTGCCACAGCCATCCTTATGAAGTGTTAGCTAAAGTTACTGAAATTACTGATTTAGCTAGTTGGCGTTAGCTATCATTAACACGTGGCTAATCTTAATCTTCGGACAACCTTAAACTTAATAAAACATCTTTTACAACCTGTAAAATACAATTTACCACAACCGTTTCCCGATATTATCTAAAGGTCTCTAATTCAATAGTTAGCTACATGCTAATGTGACTCGTATAACATTAACATTTGTTTTAGCTAGCTAACGCGAACAAATCTCTTCAGAGCGTCCAATTTTTCACTTTGTACGAAGAAAAGCAAACATTTTACCATTTCAGAAATTGTTCAAATGATATTGCTAATAAAACTGGCCGGCCAAATGTACGAATAACCTTACCTGTATTCTTTTCTTCTGTCTTTAAACTTGAGGTGTGTCGCTAGCTTATTTTAGGATGCATGTGTCATCAGCAGCTTAATGAAACAGGTGTAACGGAATAAGGTTAAGAGGGAAACGGGAGTTATTTTTAAATGTGTTTATTTATTCCGAATCTGCATTATTAGGGCATATCTTATCTGAATAAATGTCCCTGACATTAAACATGCCGAGTTTTTAGTACTAGTTTTGAATAGGGTTGAGATTAATGTCTGTCATTTCAATGCAGGAAAAAATAGTCCAAATTCTCTTGCCACAAAATTGGAATAATTTGTCAGAAAAATAATGTAGTTCTTTTTTTGTTTGTTTTTTCATCAAATTGGAATCTGAAGGCCTGGTCCATTCCATAAACCTGCCTCAGACTAAATTGCACAACGCTGTGTTACACTCATATTGATGCACAATGATTATGGAAACAACATTTTAATGATGCACCATGTTTATTCAATGGACATAGTTGGACGCAGCAAAGGTGGGATTTTTAAAATGCACTACTCATATTGTAATATATCCATGCAATCACACGTTTTTAGGAATTTAGATTGAATTTGGGAAACAGAGAAATGAAAGAGTACGATCTGTCATGTTTTATGTATAGATGCAGTAAATAAACAAATAGATACCAAAGGGTCTGGTGATTTCTATGAATTTTAAATGTGTAGCGCTGCACACAAATACCAGACACACAGTATAAACATCAGAAGCTCACAGTGGAAGCTCCCACAAATGAAATAAATATGCAGTTGTTTAAATTAAACCTGCACACACACACACACACCCAAATATTACCCTCATCGTTGTGAACTCTATTTCTCTTTCCTTCACCTCAAGAGAATGCCATCATGTCTGTCGTTCCAGTGCCAAATGAGACTTCCTTATGATTGTGTGCGTACAGTGTGTGTGCGTACAGTGTGTCTTTGTTTCACATGAGACTGTGAAATGTGAAGTCAGTCGCATCTCTTGAGAGCCTGCTGAGGCGCAATGGAAACTATCCCAAGTGTCTTCTTCATTTTAAATACCACCTATTCCCTCCTGGTGTCTCCTCTATTAGTTTCTCTTAATTCCCTCTCTATGGCTTCTTCTCTTTCCTCTTTTTTTTTCCTCATTCACACCCACATATACACATAGACCGACTGATTTCCTTGCTTATTTAGGCCTTGCTTCCATTATTTACTTATTGTTTATTTATTTATTTTTATGCTCTTCAGGGACTCTGTTTCCCAAACACATTGTCACAGCTTTTATGTTGGAATATGGACAAAGGAAAGTGTGAAATATGGAGCTTGATGAAAATTCTTACTAGCATATGCTATACTTTGCATGTGTGTGAGAGTGTGATTGGAGGCATGGGTCTGCATGTGTGTGAAAAACACCCCTATGATGAGCAGTTGATGAGAATCATCACTGATGCTCGACAGTCAGGAATGACACTGTGTGATAATAGACGTTAATTTACATTAATGAGCACTAGAAATGTAAACCTGAATTTCATTCTTTTTTCTTGCCAATCTTCATGCTACAGACATAATACATTCTAGAGCTGCAGCTATCAATTATTTTCATGTTTGATTATTTTCTTCAATTCAATTCAATTCAATCCAATTCAATTCAATCCACTTTTTATTTGAATCTGTGACAAAAAAATAGTAAAAATGTGGAAAAGAGATGTCTGTCATGGCAAACAACATGTCCTTTATTCCAGAACCACCTGCAACAATAACCTCAAAAAGTAAAAATGTAAAAGGATATATTAAAAATATCTATACAGATAACAACAATATAAAAGTATATAGAACAATATCTGTAGATATATACCAATACCAACTACAGTAAAATAAAGGTATACGTATATAAAAATATCTATATACATGTAAACAAATAATTACAACAATAACATAAAAGTATATACAAAAATATATTTATACATAAACAACAACCGAGTCAATCTACAAACAACCTCTGCACTGCAGTCTTCAACAAATTTGTTTACAACTTACTAACTTACAAACAACTAAAGATGTAACATACAACTTTGTGGTGATCCTGGTGTCATGTGTATCACAATAAGCATCTGTGTGAAACAGAACAGCGGAACCAATGTTTAGTGGCAGTGAAATGAACCCTTAAAGACCTAAACATCCACCGTCAACTAAAACCATCTACAGATATAAACTGTTTAATACCTGTTGGTCCACTAATCCTATCAATACATGTAAATAATTTATATAAAATACAGTTTACCATCTTTTCATGTTCATCAAATATGACCCATTTGGACGTTCAGAGGCTCCGTAGTTATATTATATTTTGCTGAAAAGGTCACTTTTTCTTCAGTTTTCTCTGTTTCTGATAAAATAACCCTCAACTTTAATCTGAGCTTTAATGAATCAGAAAATTAGATATAGGAAAATACATGATTTTCACTGAAACAAATGCAAAATACAAAATTAAAATCAGTGGTGATAAATCACTTAAGAAAGGTTCATTAGACAGAAAAAATCATTTGGGAACTGCCACAAAAATAACAGTGGGTCTTTATGAATTAAGAAAACAAAGCTTTGATTTAGGAAAATTGCAGTTAATCGATTCCAGTCTGAGCTGTAGTATATTCTGCATGTACATCAGTTCTGTTGACTTCATCCAAGGAAAAATGAACTCCGTCTAAAAACAGATGAGCAGTCACAGAAGTGCCAGGGATGAAAACATAAATCTCTATCAGGCCCACTGTTGGATGAAAAAAAATTTTGGAGAAATAAAATCTGATTTCCAACTGGGTCGCTGTCTCCATGCACAGCTGAACAGGAATAATTGGACATACATTTTCTTTTCCTAAATGAATTTGACAGGCCTTTCCCCAGGCTCACCACTAGAGGGTAAAAGTCCTTTTGCACACTTACTTCCTCAGTCATTACTGATACTCACACATGACCTACAAATCAGCAGCATCAGACAGAAAGAAGACACACAGAGCAGAAAGAGGGGAGGTTTGTATGCAGGACTGCCTTCCCTTTCTCTGTCTACTCCTAAACTGATTTGGCAACAGCAACCTTAAATGTTTTTCTGAGGCCAAAAATTCAATTACCATGGATTAAAATACAGCAATATGAGACTGAAAAAAATATACTCGGTCAGTAGTTGCAGATCATTCCGTACTTATTTTAAAACAGTAAGTGACTGTTGATGCTGAGGAAAGATAAGATAAAATACTGCAGACACACATAGAGCTGCATAAAATAATGAAAATCTAAAGTGATAAAAATGATGCTGCAGTTAGACGATTGATCATAACATTCATGCAACTGCGTCATGATTACCCCCCCTTTTTTTAACCCATAAAAACCCAGAGATACTTTGTGTCGACTTCCAAATTATTTTTTTCTCTACATTAAAACGTTTGTGAGTGATTAATCACCTCTGTATTTTGCCTTTTTCAGTGATAATCATGTATTTTCCTATATTTAACTTAATGATCATGTAGATGCTAAGTGCAAATTTAAAGGTTATTATATCAAACCAGAGAAAATTGAAGAAAATGGGACTTTTTCAGCAAAATATATCATAAGCTGAACATAAAAAAATAATTTTCAGGGTTTGCAAATGCTTGTGAACTTTAATGAAGTTTGTTTCAGTGTTAGATTTGTGCTGGGAGCCTGTTTGATGTTAGCAAACTCCATTACTAAGATCTCTGTTGCCTACATCTATGATAAGCTGATAAACTGATTGCAGACGAAACAGGTTGGTTTTGAGCTAAAAGTCCTAACACTATCTCCTGACTTCTCCAGTGTTACAGTGTAGTTAGCTGTCATTAACTTTCAGCACAGATTTCAGCACAGACTTCATGTAATCCCCAATGGGTAACAACTGTGAATTCAATTGTCTTTCATTGAACTTCATGTATTTTTTTTTCTCTAGGAATCATTCTAGTCTCAGCTGAAACCCAAACATCCGCCAAAATGGACCAAAAGCATCTTCTGATCTAAAATGTTTAATAACTGTTGATCCACTAGTCCAGGGGTAGGCAAGTTCGGTCCTAGAGAGCCGCTGTCCTGCATGTTTTAGATATTTCCCTCTTCCATCACACCTGG
>JAPQRQ010000007.1:11018039-11031065 GCA_037367365.1 Apogon talboti | reverse complement strand
ATAGATAGATAGATAGATAGATAGATAGATAGATAGACAGACAGACAGACAGACAGATAGACAGACAGACAGACAGACAGACAGACAGACAGACAGACAGACAGATAGGTAGATAGAGTGGAAATCTTACCCTGAAACGAGTAATACACTTGGTTTTGGAATGGGTTCAATGAAATGCATGCTAAGTTTCATCAATCTGGCATTGTCCTACATAGCCAACCTAAAAAAATTTCAGCCAATCCTATTTCACACTATTGTATATATGCAGATGGTTGATCTGTGCCTGTGTTTACCAATGAAAGTCAGACAGGTGTTCATAACAAACCTGTGTTGTCTTCTAATCTCAGGAAATGCAGTGGATTGCAGAGACAGAGGGATCATGCTCTTTCACTGTAGCGTGAAGAAGAAAGAGACTGGTGTTGATTCCAGTTTTGATGTTCTGCCATCCAACTGAGCTGGGCAGAATCTCAAAAAGGAGGTGGCTGCTGATAATAACCACACACAGAGGCTGAAGCTCTATAAATAGACTGTACAATATACTGCAGTTATACTCAAAGCACAAATACTGCACACTCGGCTATAGCCTCTAAATTTAAATCAGAGAGGAGGGGGAACATCAGAGCAGTGGAGACAAAAACAACGATAGTTTTCATTTGCGTTGTCCGTTTGTCTCAGCAGCTCTGCTCAGGGACTGAGTTTGGATGCTTTTCTAGAGCTATAGATGTTTTATATAATGTGAAGACAGTGTGACTCTTCTCTCCCCACTGCTTCATGCATCTTTAAAAGATGAGAGGGAGGCTTCACTTTCTCACGCCATGTATGCTGAGGAGGGAGACAGATGAAGTAGAAAGAGGAGGTAGCGGCGTGATTAACCCACATAGTGAATGCTCACACTGTGCTGGGCTTATATAAAACTTAACGCCTTTTTTTTTTTTTGCCTTTTTTCTCTTATCGTGAGGTATTCCCCAAATCCTTCCTCCTCCTCTGCTACATTTCGTGCAGCTCTCGGTGAATCTCATCAGGATAATTATTCGCACACAGGCATCCGAGGCATAAGCATCTGCCTCTCCTTCTGTTGACCTCCCCCTGCCTCCCCCCTCATTCTCCTCTCCTCTCCTACCGTTGACTTCTTTTCCCATCCTTCCCCGTCATCATCACGCCTCTGCTTCACCTCCATTTTCCCCCCTCTCTGATGCGCAGACCCTTTCTTTGTTAACTAGAGCATCTCTCCCAATTACAAGCCACTGCAGTCTTTGAAAAATCATAAACATACTCAACGCATCCTCAAGTGTCTGAGGATAAGGATGTCATATGCTGTGCAGGTTGTAAACCTCTTCATCTGCTTCATGTATTTAAACTGTTGTGTCCGGATTAAAGGATAATGCCAGTCATACACCTGAAAAATAACCAAAAAGGTGAAAAATCAAGTGTTGTTATCACATCATCTGATAGCCCATGCTTCTGGTTGCTTCTCATTTTATGGTACAGTTGTATATCAGACAGCAGAGGGTAAAAAGAGATATGCTTCTGCAGTAAGCCATACGATCTATGCATTAAGGGAGCGTCCGGATGCAAGTTGCAGTCGTATCATTTTACATAGAGCGAAACATCTTATGTTAAAGGAAAGCAGCCCTTAAGAGACTTCAGCAGAAATGTGATAACAGGGTTTAGAGCGACAAATGCAAAGGCCAACGGTTGGCTCTCCATCTTGTTTCACAACATTATTTAACCATAAACAAACCACAAATTATGTTTTCGTTCCTGTTGCTTAGATGCTTAGATTTATGGCCAGGAAACTCTTACAAAAGAGATTTTCAATCTCAACAAGTTTTTTCTTTTTTTGGATTAAATAAACGTTAAATAAATAAAAAAATAAATAGACTAAAGATGAAAGTTTCCAGTCTTACTGATGGAGCTGCTGCTGAAGGCGTAATGATTAACCTGAGGTTTATTAGCTTAAAAATAGATCACATGTATCAATGTGAGTCAATCATATCAGTTGCCAAACATTTCTTCTAATGTTTATGAGAGTTAAGCCTGATATATAATTTACAAGAACAGAGAAAATTCTCATTCCCAAAATGACGTCGTTTTATTCTTCTGGTCCCAGTTTGGGAGTTCTTGCAGCTTGTTCTCGACACACCACCTGGGCAGAACCTTTTTCTCGTGCAGTGTCCAAGAAGTATTGTGTGATTGGTCAGAAACTCAAAGTGGGCGTGGTTAATGCTAGAAAGTGGAGGTCCTCCCAGAAGTTCTCCTGAAATATGAAATGTCCTGACCAGAATGACGTTTGGTCTTGTTCTTGCCACCACGAGAAAATGCAAAAATTCCTCTGTTCTTGCAGAGTATGTAGCAGGCTTTAGTCTTGTGCTGCAGCTGAGTGCATTTCATAGCTGTGATATAACAGATTAGTTACATGTTTTATGAGTCTGGTGATTCTTACCTTTAATTTTGACGATACAAAGAAAACAGATATAAAAGGTCATATTTGTTCTATGTATAGTCCATTGTTCTGCTACATGACAGACTGAGGAGATGCTGTAATTGGGCCTCGCATCTTGCAACACCTCAGACTGTCAGTGGTGTCACAAAATGATGATTTCATTAATACTGGATCTCGTCAGGTGGTGCCGTAATTTGGTAGTCTAGAGGTCACGTAGAGGTGATTGTTGTGGAAGCAATCAGAACGTTTGTTTATTCAGTGAACTGAGCCACTTCTTCCACTGGGACTCCAATCAAACAGATCAGACTCTGGTATCCCTCCAAAGACCCCAGGGATGTGATGTGGTTACACCTGGAGAGTTACAGTTTTAGTCAGAAAATCATTGGCTTAACTGACTGTTACCATGGTAACTGGGCTCTTTGTTTCAACTGCTTAGTGGTTAGATTATTTTATAAGACGAGTTAACTGTTTACCCATTGGGTACATACACCACATTTTAATTACTTTCTGCAGTCAAATAATCGAGTCATTTTAAGTCGATTAGTCTATTAGTTGTGATGTCATTAACCCGTAGTCTCCATCTAAACCAAAATGATATAAAACTGGCCAACAAAGAAGAGCCACAAGTAAACAAGGTAAACCACAATTAAGTATATCACTTAATTTCTCTCACAACAGTTTGCTTAACATATGCAGTACTTGGACAGAAACAGTAGCATAAACATTTTCTCTGTGTCTCTATGAAGTAAAACATGTAGTTCCTCTTACCCCAAGTAAAAGTTAGTTGACTCTCTTACCATTTCAACTTATCAACTAATCAATTATTCATGCACGTCTCTATTGCACACAGCTCCAAAATCATTATCATTCATGTATGTAGTTTGTAGAGTTTTTTATTTTTACATACATGACAACTTGAAATATTCATTGAAAAATAAATAAATAAATAATAAATAAATAACGCAGTTGCATTAATTAATAGCGTGGCAGTAGAATCACTGGATATATAGAAAAACAGCATAATACCAATGCACCATAGTGTCTCGTGCTAATTTTAATCAAGAAATAATTTGAGAATTTTGCAGCTATCATCTGAAAATATAAAAATGATCCGGCTATTTGTTGGTTTTAACATCTTAACAGACAGGACAGACAGGAATCATCACATAACTCCCAGGAGGCAGAGGTATTCATCTTCCAGTTAAAGTGAAAATGCTGGAAAAGAGGAGCTAGGAGGTTCACTTTGAAAAGAGATGGCAGCCACTGCTGTTAAACTCTGTATAGAAGCTTCTAAATGCCTTAATGGAATGTATACTGCTGCGGAGGTGTGTGTAGACCTATCACATCATCACAACACTTCCTACAAAGCATATGGTCAACAGATTCTGACCCTGTCTTATCACATTTAAGATGATAGATGCGTCTGTGTAGGTAGGACCAACACATTATTGACCAGAGGCAATGCCAGGAATCCAGAAATCACATTATTGGGTGAAGTACGCCCCCAAAGTGAGTCCCACTTATGAAACCACATGTACTCTCTTTGGCTGAGATCAAATCCAGCGCCTTCTTCATTGCCATCCATGATAATGTGCCAAGGTTATTAGCCTGCGCGCCTTCAAAAACAGCAAATGATGACACACCTAAAACATCAGATACTTGATTAATCACACTTATCTCGTCTTCGCCGTTGCCAATGCAAAGTTTCTTGCTGCTTTAAGACCTGTTAATATGGCACACAGTCAGATAAGTATAAGTCAACATGGCAGCATGCTGGCAGGCTGGCAATAGATGCACCATAGATTTGCTGACGATTTGAAAAACATGTTTTTGGATGGAGATCGGTGTGTGAGCAGATTGTACCTTGCCTGTTTATCCCACCCAGCCCCGTCTCCTCGTGTGTCTCTTTAAGGCCATTTAACAGCCGTATATTTCAAGCCCGTCCTGAATCATCACCATCTTCACCTTGCCTACTTGCTATATGTCCTTGTTACATCTCTTGCATCTGTTGGCACATTTCTCTGGCACATGTTGTGCTATAAATAGCAAAGTGGCATCTGCAATGAATTTGCTTCTGTGCTGCTGCTTTGAAACAACTGCAGTGTGCTATATAGTGGGCTTGGATGTATGTTTGTAGGCTAATGTTATTCACTGTAATCAATGTTCGCAAAGCTCCAGAACCGGAGCAGTGTCTGTTGAGTTAGTGTTGAAATGATTTGTTGTTTGTCATTAGGTAGACGTACATTTTCATACTTGATTCATTGCTGCTTTTTCCTTCATTTATCCAGAAAAAAGATTCAACATTTAAGTCATTGTATCATCTCAAAAGTGAAGCATTGTCGACTATTACATGTAATTGGATGAATAGCATGGAGTTTCTGGATTGTTAATCCAGGAAAAAAAAGGCTATTTAAGATGGTTATATGTAGCTTAATGTCATCTATGGGGGCATAATTGGCAGGATAATTAATTATAAAATATCATCTTGCAGTCCACAATGAATTAATTCTTCAAGGGAGGTTTAGCATAGATAATTTTTTGTAGCTACCTCATATATCATACTGGGTTTAACATTAAATATAGAAGTTTTTCCACAACTTACCTCTTTGTCTCAAAGACATAATGATCAAAGTGGAAAAGGGAGGGAGGCAGAAATATTACGCTTAGTTAATAAAAGGCACAGCTAATCGAACATCTAATTATATCCCCATAAAATGAACTGAATGGGAGATAACATTACAGAATGGGGAATTTTTCACGCATATGCAGGACAGATTTGCATTACACTCTGGGTGAAATGTGGGGGGATGGGAGCTCCTCTTCCTAACCACAGCAGGGAATATGGAGTATGCATTCACACTCATGCATACAGTATAGCATACACTGTACGGATATAGAACCTTTTCAAGGGCAGATGTTGGACTGAGGTTCAATCGAGCAATAAAAGATGACATGGGTTTATGGATGCATTTGCCATTTAAACTGTAATAAGAGTCTGATAACTAATTATTGTAAAATGGTTTGGGTGACAAAGTCTGTTTTACTGTTTCAGCCATACAGCAGGCACAGGAAAATGGTTTTCATAAAGGGTAAGCAGTCGTTGACAGGCATCAGGGGCATCTACTGTATATTGCCTGCACTCACTCACTGCATATCAATTAAACATCACTGGCCAGAAGGGCATTGTTCAGGCTGCAATGAAACTGCTGTGGATGTATTCTAGCAAAATTGTAATGCAGACAAAGACTTCTTTCCAAAAATAGGGCTGTGATTAAAGCTAGATGCATACTTGATTGTGAATTTGGAGTATGCCTGTACGTGTGTGCACTGGGTCTTTCCCCAGAGCGGTTCTGTTCTGTTCCTCTCCAAGGTGATGCCGGTTTCCATGGCAGCAACATCAGCCCTGAATCTCTCTTCCTACCTCTTCCTCTCTCTCTCTCTCTTTCTTTCTTTCTCTTTCCTATTGCGTTCTCTCTCTTTTGCCTTCCTCTTTTCTGTCTTTCTTCTTCCTCTCTTTTCTCCCTCTGCTGCCTCCGTCACACACCACAGTAAGCAGGCCACCAGCCGTCATTTACATGGCACAGTTGGTCCCTGGCCAGGCTTTCTCATCTCTGGCAGGGAGTATGTGGAAATTATGGAAATGTGACACATATCACCACAGATTCTAAATGTCTTGCATGAAGACAATGTAGATCCCCATATCATGTACTGTATGCTTATTCGAGTTCCTTGTTGTTCTCATTGTGTCCTTCCCTGTAATACATTTCAAAGGAAACTCACAAGTCAACAAAGATGCATATTGACCTTCTAGAATCCATGTGATAATCTGACTAAATATAGGCTGATGTCCTTAAGGTCAGGTTTAGACTAAGATAACTACTGGATTTACTGTTAAATTTGTGACAAAGGTTCATGTCCTCAGGAACCATGTTATTTACAACCATTGTAATTATGCCAGAAAGTCTTTGTGCTCTTTTTTAGTGCATGACCAAATGCCTGCAAATCTAATGACTTTCCCTTTAGCATTTATGCTAATTAGTAAATGTGTGCCTGCCAACATGCCAAGTTAAAATGGTAAATAATAAAAGGGCTAAACATCAGCCTGTTAGCATGTCAGCCTGTTACTAATATAGTGGCATGTTGATCCTAGAATTTTCTTGTTGAGTTGTTTGTTTATGTTGGTCCTGTAACTGTCTGATCTGTGCCAGAGAACAGATGTATTCTATGCGTTGGAAATACTTCCTGACACTCATGTTTTGTAATAATTACTGGCAGTTTATGAGATTTAAAGTCAATGACTATGAATGTGTAACCTTTATTGTAATAGTTAGATGATATAAGATTGCATTTTAATCAAATACATTTATGTTGTGATCAATCAGTTAACATTAGCTTAAGAACTAACAGTGGCTAATAGTAGCTAACAAGCAACATTTCAATCAGACAGAAGGGATATTAAATATATTTAGTGTATATATAGTTTTAAGTCTGTACTATCTCTGTTTCTCTTTCATTATTATAACTATAATTCATGTATCTCTGTTTGCTAGTTCAATGAACTACATAACATTCACACTTCTTTGTACATGTTCTATGCACTGTGACAATAAAGCTGAATTGAAGGAGTCATAATGCGTTTCTTCACATCAAATTCCCTGAGTTTGGACTTGTGAAATCTGTGAGTTCGAACTTGATAAGAATGACCCAAGAAGAATGGACTTCCTAAGAACGCAAGTCTCTAAACAGAGACGTTCCTCCCTGGCCCTGCTGTATTTCCACCATCGGCTCCCTGATGTCAGTCATGTGAAGCTTGCTTTATCGTTGCAAATCTTCTAAAATGACGTCGTTTGATGTCAACGATGGGCTTTAACGAAGGTTGAACTGTCAAGGGAATTTTATAATTATTTAGTTGTTTGTGTTGAGACAGCCTGTTCATGATCATTTATCTATTCCAAAACATACGCTATAAGATGACAACAATAACTAAGAAGTATTTACTTAAAGAAAAAACTTACAATCGTAAGTTGCCTTGAAGAGTAAATTGACAGTAGCATGAAATGCATCTTGTGATATTAGCCAGCCAAGTCTACATGAGTCACCACCAGTGCACCCTTGGTTTAAGGGAGGAGATAAGAACAACATCCAGGAATTCCATCCGATCTTGGTTTGTGGGAACTTTTAAATGGAACAGTACTTGGGCCACGACTGGTGACGTTTCACGAGATTGTGAGAATTGATGAATAGATATGAACGTGTATTGAGAAACTCCTATAGTTAACCATCTTTTTCATTAGAATCACACCATATGTGACACTTCAATATTAAAATGTATAGTTATAGAATACAGAAAGATTACAATCTTATGTTTCACCACTAATCATTCAAAATAATCTAAAGCACATTTTATTTTGAAAGTAAGACAGGAAGTAGTGGGTCTTGCACATGTGTGGAACAAATCTGGCTTCTGTCACAGATTGTGTGGCAATGGATATTACTTTACTGTATATTAGTGGTATTTTTTGCCAGGGGAAGGGATGTTAATGACATCATGTTCTGTTTTCTTGGCTGTTTATGTGGTTTCTATGTTAGTGGTGTTTGATGTCAGGTCAAGGCATGTTAATATGCTAATGTTAGCATTTTTTTTATGTTTGTTTGCTTCATATGTAAGTCGTGTTTTATGTCACACTGGTATTCAGCTAGCACAGCAGCGTCTCTGTGCTGCATCACAATACTCCATAGTATGCTGTCTTTGCATTAATTCCCTATTCCCTTTTGCTCTGTTTCTGTGAGACACCATATTGTTTTGCATATTTTCTGACTATAGTTTCCATCTTCCCTCATGTAGCTATTATATTTTTCTTTTCCATTTAGGCTGAACAATGTATCGACATGCACCAGAATTTAGCTACAAAGAATAGAAGCAAGAGTGCAGATAGAGTAGTGTAATGTAGAGGAGTGATCTCCATTCCCAGTAGAAATCAATAGACTGAGATCTAACATCTTGGGAATGTGTGTGTGTGTGTAGGCTACTGTGTGTTATGTGTGTGTGTATAGCTAAGTAGTGCGTATTGCATCAGTTCAAATGTGTGAGTACACTTGAATGTCTATAATTCTAACTGTGTATGTATGCTGTTGTATGGCTAATGATTGTGAGAGACTTTTTTTTAAACTTTTAAACACAGAAGTGAGGACATGTTGGCTGGTTGTCATAGTCAAATGGGGCTTTAAATGAATGTTTCAGGGTTAAGACTTGGTTTGAAGGTTAAGGTTAGGATTAGGTTTAGGTTTAGCTTTTGGGTCTGGCATTTAGACATAATGGTTAACATTAGGATTGGAGCTCAGGGAATGCATTATGTGAGTTAATGTCCTCACAAGGCTGTTTGGCTTCAGTGTGTGTGTATGAGTGTGCAGTCTAAAAGAGTGAACCACAGCCAGAGGGTAATCAATACTGACTGTAAATGATGGCTATAATGGGACCATGCCTCTGATGGGACATTGCAGTAGTGATGTGGATGTGGTTGGATTCTGTGTGAGTGTGCGTCGTGTATATAGTGCTGGCATTTGATCCTTTGTGTGAGTGTGTCCTCCAGTGCAGGGCAAACAGAGGGGTGCGGTTGGTGGACAGACAGGGTCCCAGTCTCACTCCTGGGTGTATGATAACAGTAATTCAATTGAACTGGCGAGGCCTGGCCTGTGGGATTCACTGCCTGTGGGTAGGTTTGTGTGTGCATGTAAGTGTGTGTGTGTGTTAATGTGTATTTGTGTGTGTTTTAGTCATTAGGCAACCTGATCCTCCCGGCTCTCTCCTCAGGTCTGAATGAATAAGTGATCAAGGTAGCACAGTGTGTGTGCATTTATGTATGTATGTCTATGTGTTTTCACTTCCCTCCTTTTGTCTTTTCCTATTATCTTCTTTCTCCCCTCTACTTTTGAGCTGCCTCTATTTCCATCTGTCCCTTGCTATCTTATCTTTCCTTCTATTTCCTTTATTTTTATACAAATCCACCTAAATCCCCCTAAATCTTACATAATGCAACTTTAATGCTGCCATTTTACCCAAATTATTAAAAAAAATCCATCTCAAAGATACCAGCCTCCTAGTGCAGTTATGCTACATATGATTAATGGTACTTGGACGTTTTGAAACTGTGTCTATTACAAGTCATTATCAAACTAAAACTAGGGATGAGATCAAAGTGTCTGTGTGGTCGATATCATTAAAGTTACACAGCCTAACTTGTATATTATTTCCAGAAGTATTCCAATGTTGGCCGGCTGATCCTTCAGGTGTTTACATTGAATTTTCATCTCATCCTTCTTATCCTCATTTTTTCCTCAACACCTCCGTCTTTCTTCGCCCCAATCCACTGAGCTGGTCCTTGGCAGCTGATCATCCTCTGTGGGCCAAGCACAAACAAATGGCTGTCTCCCTCAGCAACAGCACGAGGCTGTGACACATACATGCATAAGCATGGCGAAACATAACCAGATCACGCACCCATGAGCCAGCAAAGGCACATAGAGTACAGGACAGTGGATGCTTTATCCCTGCACATATGTACCAGCATGAACAAAGGCACATGAGCAACCATGCATGCATGTGCGGCAGATTCATGGCCACACACAGAGAGCCGGAAATGCTGTATGGACACACACATGCTCCACTGCTCAACCCTGTGGATTTATAATCCTTGGTTTAATATGAATCCAGACTTAAGCTCTGTCTGTTTGCCCAGAGGAGATGGCGCCATGGCCCGGTTTGACTGGGACAAAGTCATTTATCATACACACATTAAGGGTAGGATCAGCCTGTATTCATGCCAACTAGTCCCAGATTGAACGCTGATGGTGACAATGTAATGAGCGCGGACCAATATGTTGCTTGCCTTCCTGCCTCACTGTTTTTTCTGCCTCCTTGCATGTTAGCATCCCGTTCCTTGATTCCTGCCTCTAAGCATCTGACAAACTCCCGCTGTGCCCACTTATGTGTCTCCTCTACTGTCACACAATTTCTGTCTGACGTGTCACCAGCCTGTGAAGCCTACTTATCACAAAAATCTATTTCCGCTGCAGTAAAACATGTCAAAAGCACAGTGAAGGATATACTTGAAGTGTGTCTTATATTTGCATTCTCCAGTTCAGAGTCAGAGAGATGGTCTGTCGAAGAAAATTGTCAGCTCCGGGGTTAATAATTGTAAAGAATGCACTGTGTTACCATTTGAATATTATTACAGGGAGGAAAAGAACATAATGACGATGAAACTCTAATTTTAATAATTTTCTAAAATTAAACCCAGCAGATAGCATTGTCACTAATTAATATGAAAAGTATCCAAGCATCACCATATTAGTGCAATGAAAGATGACTTCATATCCTAACCCTCAAAGACCTGAACAGCCACCGGCAACCACAACCATCTACTGATCTAAAATGTTTAATAACTTTTGAACCAGTAATCCTGTCAATGCATTGAAGTAATTCAGGTAAAATGCAATTTCTTAGGTTTTCATCATCATCAGATATGACACATTTGGACATTCAGAGGCTCCATAGTAAACATGCAAACATTGTCATCCTCGCAGACATTGATTCACCAGTAAAACCCACATAGTTTTGACATTTGACAGTGGTAGTAGACACTTATTTTTACATTCACTTAATGACGTATTCTCTGGAAAGCCATTGTCTACATAACCAGTAAATTAAATATTGAAAAATACCAGATTGCAAAATTCAGAGGCTTTTATTATGATGAATGTTGAAAAATCACTTAGGAAAGGATAAATGTAAAGAATAATTCATTTGGAAGTCACCACAAGATAACTCTAGGTCTTTATTCTATGTCTGAAAGTCTTGTTTTTTTCCACATGGTCATGCAATATGTTGTGTCGTGTTGTGAAATGCTGGGTCGCATACTCATGAAACTGTGCCAAAAAGGAACGGCTGTCGTAAATAATGACAGTACACTTAAGGATTGTAAAGAAAATATTTACAAATATATGAACATTTTAAAAATAGCCTGTGTCATAATATCTTTGTTATATCTTTTGAGATAAATGTCTGTTTTAATCTTATATCATCAATTTTAACTTTAATAAAATGTTGCTTTAATAGTGTTTTAATCTGTTTTATTGTAATGCTGATGTAGGAAAGCCATAGAAGATGAAGATACAGATATTTTGAGAGCAGTATTTGTACTTCGATTGTGAATCCATTCATTTAATCTAGTTCTCAGACGTGCATTCTTTTTACGACCATGTAGAACAGTCACCGGGTCTAATGACACATATGAGATGCCTGCCATGCTGTGACAGACCCACCATTGTGAATGACATTTACCAACACATTGGCCTGAAGGCTCTATTTCTCACTCATTGGTCCAGATTATACGCTCTCCACCTAAGGCTAAGCATATTTGTGTTTTGGCTTTAGACATTTAGAAATCACTGCCAATAAATGGGAGGGGGATGGTGAGATGGAGAAGAGTTGTGTGGTGTGTATCATGCTCTGAGCTTTGTCGAGCTCAATAAACCACATTTTGCTGTAAATGTGAACCTCAATACTTTAGTTTAAACTTAATTTTGACTGTTTTGACATGTTTCACAGATCTCTGCCTTTATCCTCCCTCAAACTTACATATTCCCTTTGTTAAATATGTCTGCTGCATTGCCTTTCATTTATTTCACATTTGCTTGGTTATCAAAGATCACAGATTACTTTGATTTATCTTATTTAACTTTCACATTCATACATGTGTTTGGTACCAGAAGACCTTGGGCCAATGATCGAGTTTATCGCTGCTTCATCTGACCTGAGGCCATATGTTTTACACACTTGAGTGAGAAGAGGAGCAGAGCTTTCAACTGATCACCATCTGGTAGGGAGTTGGATCAGATGGTGGGAGACCCAGACATGTATTTGGGTTAAGATGGGAAAGACTGGCAGTGGAGCTGAATTCCCAACTCAATGAGAGCTTTTCCTCAGAGTCAGAATAAAGGACGTATAATGTTTGATTTCCCTCAAAGAAGGTTTGAGTAGAAGGTTAAGACCTGCTTTCCAATACTCTGGGCTGTAGTTGTCAAACCTCAGATCCAAGAGGAACAATACACCTCCATCCAGGGCGCTGCACAGTGCACCACATTTTACTGTCTCAAAGTTATCAACAGGGACTGGAGTTGGCATTTCCGTCCATCTATATGTCTTTGATGGACCTGAGAAAGGCTCCCTGAAGGTTTCTATGGGATGTCCTTTGGGGGTATGAGGCCCATGTAGACTTGAAGTGAGATCTGCATTCGCATGATGAGCTTTTCCAATCCCATTATCGCCTAGATTTGGCTCGGTTTAATTCAGTGTGGCCACCAGCACCTTGCATATAACCTGCAGGTGTACTACTCTGTCAGAGTGGCTGGTTGTCATAGTGAGGCAATGTAAACAATTATTATGTCTTCAGTACGACTTCATCTATAAGGGAGGAAACAAAGGCGGGAGAATGAATCTTTAAACTGTATACAGTCATGGAAAAAATTATTAGACCACTCTTGTTTTCTTCAATTTCTTGTTCATTTTAATGCCTGGTACAACT
>JAPQRQ010000007.1:11004112-11014426 GCA_037367365.1 Apogon talboti | reverse complement strand
CCTCTCCTCTCCTCTCCTCTCCTCTCCTCTCCTCTCCTTCCATTACCAGATGTGACCTATCACATGTCCCATCTGTCTAATGCACCTCATATCTTTAACAGTCCCATCTCCACAACAGAGTCCAGGCTGTTTCTCTCACAACACAATTTGCTGCCACTGCGCCTCACCTCGTCTCCATATACCCTCCAGTATCTCAGCTTCCTTACATTAAGCCTCTCTAGGCCATGCACAACATCTGTCTCCATCTCCAAATGTCCATTAATCACGATGCTTTACAGTGATAACTCTGCATGAGCCAGGCAAGGTCATGCCTTTTTTTCTACATAAAGATAACAGGTCAGCACCTTTGTGTATGTCATGATGCAGTACAGTTTGCTTTCATAGTTTGTGGATTTTTTTTTCCACCTAGATGATGCTTTTACTGTGAAGCCTGCATTATTTATTTATATACTAAACTCATCGCCAGATTAGGACTGACCTACTTATCTTTTCGGATACCAAAGCTTGGCATTTTCTCGTTTTTACTCAAGCACTGTTTCAGGGACTCCTCCCTTCATCTCCCAGCTCTCATTCTTCTTCCTCCCATGCCCTCTCATCCCTCTGTTTGCTTCTACTCTTTTTCTCCCCTCACTAGCATTCATACCAGTTGTTTTACACTTCTCCTCCTCTCCTCTCTTCTCTCCCTTCCTTCCTTCCGTCCATCCTTCCTTCCTTGAGGATGTCACATAGTTACTTCTGTTGCCATGGCGAGGCTGTGGGTTCCATTTACTGGACCACCACAGAGGACAGAGAGGATACTTGAAGGCCTGGATGATGGTGGAGGTGATGATGATGATTCTAATGAGGATGAGGACAAAAACAAAATTGGACAGGTCAAGGATGAGACAGCAGGAGGTGAAAATAATAATAGGAGGGAAAATTTAGGTGAGAGAATAAAAGTCTGGGAAAAATGAGGAAAATGCAACAGAAAAGCTTTGGATCGTCAAGGTTAAGGACAGCATTTCAGTCTTCTTGTCCTGGAAATCTGCGTGGAAAATGAATGTATGAAACTGAATCCTTTGACAGCTTCCTGTAATCGATTTACACGAGAGAAAAAGACCATGACTACTCAGTAGAGACATAAATGACAAAAAAATGAGCAAAAGAATTACATTCTCTTGCTGAAATACAATACAAATATTATACTGTGTGTATTTAAACAGTAACTCTGCCTTTGCCGGTCCCAAACCCGGATGAGAAAGGAGGAGGGATGGGCGTGAGTCTAGCAGCATTGCCCTGTGAAAACCGTCATGCTACGGAAACAATAGCAAGGGAAACAAACTCACCTGGTGGAAGGGGTGAAGCATGCCAGGAAACTGGACTTATGACAGAGGGGGACCAAGGCCGAAAGGACGTCACCTGCCCGACAGCAGACCACCAAACCGGAAAGATGATGCAATCAGTAAAAAAGATGAACAGCTATAATTTGGCCCTGTTGGGAATACCTGAAGTATTTAAACAGTGGAAGTGAAGAGGTGTATGGTGCTTGTTTCCCTTGATGAGTCATCAGTGTCACTGAACCCAGTTGAAAGTCCTGTGGGGCCTCAGATATAACCTTCATGGCAGTCCTTCATATTGTCTCCACTAGCCTATTTGTGACACTCAGAGGCATCAGGATAAGAGAAAGAAAGGAAAGAAAGAAAAAGGTCAGATATAGTGTGATAGATTCATGCCACAGCATTGAATGTGTGTAACTAGTTGATGGTTTCTAAACTGTCACTTTGAAGCCAGTGGTTTGGCATCTGTTTGGTGCAACATTGACTTTTTGGAGCCAAAAGTGACCATAGTTAGAAAAAAGGGGCAGAATTTGGGACGTAAACTCAGTAAACTTCATTGTACAACTCATTTTACACTCGTTAGTGTAATAAAAACTTTCTATTTGATCTGAGATACTTTTAAAGGAGCGGTAATGTAAAGATAAACCAGTAATAGTAAAACAAATGAAACCGAAATGAATTCTGGAAAAAAAAAATTTGCTTTTTTTAAATTTCAATTCAATGTAAGTCTATGCTAGCCAGGGCTTTTTGGAGCAACTCCAGTGGTCGTCAACGGTATTACTTCTTAAAAATACTTCCACACCGAGTTCATTTTGACACCTTTGGCCCTTGCCCCATGTGCCCTAGATCTATAGAGATATTGTAACAGAGAAAGTTGTAAACACCAAGCTTTTTAAAAACGCTGATTTGTGTGTAAGATAAGAGAAAGATGGCGTCACAATCCAGTTCATGCTTACCTGTTGCTTTGGGTAATGAACATTCATCTGAAACATTCAATAGGCCTTCAGGGCATATACAGATGCTTAAGTCAGTGTATTACCTGCAGTAGATCGGAGACAGCATGGACACAGCCTGCGTAAATATGCCATAGAGCACTATCATAGGGTTAGAATTGGGATAAATAACAGTTGCACACATGACGTTGATGCATTTTTGGTTGCACACTGTGAGGGTTGAGGAGCATAAAACTCCATTTGCTGTACACATGCAACCATGAAAACGGAATTTTCCAAAATCTCTACTTTGCCCAGAGTCAGAGTCAGACCTAACTGGAATTTTCATGGTGATGAAAGGCAAAAACATATGACAAAATATTAGTTTTTCCAGATACCCAGGTACATACATGCATGGCATAAATCTAGAGCAGGAGTGTCAAACTTCATTTTAGTTCAGGGGCCACATTCACCCCAATATGATCTCAAGTGGGCTGGACCAGTCAAATAACAACAGCAAAAAAAGTAATATTACATTTTGATAATGTTTACATCTACAAAGTTTCCTGAATAACATGAACAACTTGAAATATCTTAAGAAAAACAAGTGCAATTTTAATAATATTCTGTCTCAGTTTATCATTTATCATTTACACATGTGCATTGCAACTTACATTACAATTACAAATACACAAAACATTTGGTACCAGGCAGAATATAGGTAAAATTGCATTTACTTCTTTTAAGACATTTCAGGTTGTTCACATTTTTTGCAAAAGGACAGTTTGTTAATGTAAACATTTTAAAGTAATTTTACTTTTTTACACTAAAACAAAGAGAACATTTGCAATTGTCATTATTTATAGGTTATTATACTAATATTTTACTAGTCTGACCCACTTGAGATCTAATTGGTCTGTATGTGGAACCTGAGGTAAAATGATTCTGACACCATTGATTATTAATATCTTCAGTGTAATTTTTGCATTTCACAAATTCATCCCATGGGTCAGATTGGACCCTTTGGCCGGCCGGATTTGACCCCCGGGCCACATGTTTGACACCTGTGATCTAGAGTACAAAGGATACAGGTTGACACCTCAAATCACACTAAAGGCCCATTTATACTCACTGTACTTTGGTAAATATGTATATCTGTTACAAATGTTGTTACACATCATTGTCTTTATATTTCCATGCATCCACTGTGGAATCAGTGTTTGTTGATCAATCCTCCAGAGGGCGCTGTTCTCAATTAACATATTGCCAAATACGTTAATAAGAGTAGAGTTGTTTGAGAGAAGAAGAAGAAAGTCAATAATAACAAACATGGCAACGACAGAGGAGGTATTACTAATTTGGATATTGAGAATGTTGGTTGTAAATATGTTGGTAGGTTTTTCACTAACTCACATAGTCACTCTTTGAAAAGTTCCACCATTTATGGAAATTATTGTCTTCAAATCTCAACACTGCCCCCACAGTTCCTGGTGGTACCGCTCTGTATTCTCCATTTGGGTTCACATTCGCAAGCTCTGTCAGACAGAAATAAGCACGCAATGAACGCAGAAGATGGACAGAATGTTCTGTTTGTATACATATGCATCTTTAACATAGAGCATAAATGGGCCTTAAAACCTGTGTTGTCCGCTATTATCTATGGTGTCTGTAGTTTAAAGTTCATTAGAAGCAATATTTCACTGAAGTGTTTGTTTGTTGTCATTTTTCCACTCTATTTCTGAGAGATATTTTGTAAAACAGTTGTGTAGACAGATTAAAAAAAAAAGTCTATCCAAAAATATCTAGTTATTGTGTATTAGGAATGACGATGTGAGGGCAGACTGAAGGCTACAGCAGCTCACTACTCAATATAGTGGCACAAAATGGTATGCAACATAATACAACGGCATCTTTCACGTAACGTAAAACTGATCGTACTAAACATCCATCCATTTCCTGAACTGCTTAATCCTCAAGAGGTTTGCGGTGGTGGTAGAGCATATCCCAGCTATCTACGGGTGAATGCAGGATTCACCCTGGACATGAGACACTTCATCACAGGGCTGACATATACAGATGAGAAACCGTTCATTTACACATTCACACCTATGGGACATTTAGATTGACCAATTAACCTACTGGTGCATGTCCTTGGATGGTGGGAGTATGCAGAGAGAATCCATGCAGACAGAGGGGGAACATGGAAACTCCACCCAGAAAGGTCCACTCCGGATCATGAAATCAATGTGTCAGTGTTATTTATTCTGGACAGATAAAGTGTATGACAGCGTGACAGTGCAGTTTTAAAATATGTAGAATGTAGAATTTAAAACAAGGCGAGTCTTTCCTTCGTACTGTTCTCATTTCTTAGTTTCCTCTCTCTTTGAGGGTGGGTTTAGTTGGTCTGGTTGGTAGAGGCTTCAGAGACCTTTCTGTCAGGTGCCTATGTGGGACAATATCCTCCTATGGGGTCTTTTCAGATGACCAACCACACACACACACACACACACACACACACACACACACACACACATGCACGCACACACCCACACAAACACACACACACACACACACAAATGGATATGAATTGGAGTGGAACAGCAAGGTCACAGTTTTTTCCGGGTGCCATGACACCCTCCACAGAAAATGATAAAATGGAGAGAAAGAGGGAGAAGAAGGGACGAGAGGGGGATATTTCTTCATAAATGATGAGTTCTCCTTGACCCCAATTATAACAGTGGGATCAGGTTATTATCATTTTTCTTTAAAAAAAAAAAGTTACACATCTACTGTGTGAGGGTTACAGGCAGCAAAGTGGAATATTAACTGAGCGAATAGTAACAGACAGCAAAAAAGGGCAGGTTTCTTTTTCTGATGCAACAGCAGGCTGCCCTTGTGCCTCAACTGCATCAAATCCCGAGAGAAAGCCTACAATGAATATATTTTAACCGGTATAATCATGATTTTACTCTGCTATTTTCCATTCATAGGCAGTTTTTCGTATGAAATCATCTTTTTATCCCATGTTATGATTAAGTATATTCAACCAAAGTGTAGTAGCACAAATGCATAATCTTGATATATACTGCTATGATTGGAGTGTGTGTGTTTGTGTGTCCCACCCATATGCAGTCAATGGTTCTACATTTGTCAAAAACCCTATAAACCTCGCCTGTTCTGCTTTTCACCAAAATTGCATTTCAGCCCTTATAAGACTAACAAATTTCACTTCCATATGAAATTTATTCAATAAAAACATGGGCAAAATTGTGCTGTTTTAGAACACAGTGGATTACAGAATTTGGTTTCATTAATAATAATAATAATAATAACAATATTGATAATAATATTAGCATGCATACAGTACATATAAGTAACCCTGTGAAAACTGTACTCAATCCAACTTTGGTGTGCCAGGTAAAAGTAATTTCCATTCATACAAGTTCAAGGAAATTCACCACCACGCCACCTAACAAGTCCTCTAGTGGCCATTTGTGGTATTGCATGCCTATAGTATTATAAAAGACATTTACAGGTCTGGTGTAACTGCTGACCAGGCACCTCTACAGTAACTACAAACAAGGTTAAACCTTCTGAAATAAAAGAAAAGGTAAAATCTGTGGCATCACCACACCGTACAGTCTGGGGGCCCGCTGGGTTGAGGGTCAGTATTCTGCATTAGCGTTGAAAAAAAGTGATGTAACAAGTATGACATAATTTCTTATTTTAAAGGTATAAAGGTGGCAGGTAAAAGCGTTTAGGCTTCCTTAACCTCCTAGGACCCACCGTCCACGTATGAGGACAAGAAATTCACAGCTTTATACAAACAAAAAAGAAACAACTGTCCACCGCAAATGACATTCCATAAAAATTTTTAAGAATGTATCTGAAAGAACTGTTGCATCATGATGTTTCTAATATAAACAATTATTTAATTAAAAAAAGCCAAAACTCAAAAACCTGTGGGGCTCCCGGGTCTTAGGAGGTTAAATGTAACTGTGCTCAGCAAATATCACAGTCTATATTAAATTTGGGCATTTCTGGCTAATGTTTGATGCAAAAAAAAAGAAAAAAAAACTATCATTGGCAACAAAATTAGTGTGAACATGCCTCTCTGGAGATAGTTGTCATCAGGAGAGCAGGTTTGGAATTCATTCTCTGGGGACTATGAATAGCCACCTAATTTCATGGCAATCTGGCCAGTAGTTTAGAGGATTTCACGCAGCAGAATAAGTACTGAAGTGAGTGACCAACATCAATTACTGCACTGAAACATATATTCACAGAGGAGTTCTTTTTTTACACCTCTGTCATGTACAGTAATTACTGCTGCACGTCAAACTGATAATCACAGGGAGGAAAAAGTACTATCCTGACAGATCTGCTGCTGAGTACACAAAGAAATGGATGTGAAACTATGGTGAATTATCATCTGAGATCATGCTCAGCCTGCAGACTCGTCCAACACATGATCGTCCCCACCGCTGCCCAACCCTCCCCCGACACGCATGCAGATAAACTGCTGCCATTTGACCTTTGTTCTACTAAACCCTCCTCGTACAGATTAGAGATCAGGGCGCTGGTTGGACCTGTTTGTAAGCTAAATGCGTTTGTTTCCACTTCTTTGTTTGCGTCTTGAAGAACCGCATCTGTAATTAGTGGTGTGTCAATTGTACTCAACGGCAGATTGAGCAGCAACATCTGAGGTGCAAAGTCACTCTAATGAGGTACCTGCAAAACAGATGATGCAACCATCACTTTACTAAAGATCATTCAATTAAGAAAAAGAAAAATCACATATTTACATTAGCATAGATAATAATAAGGAATTCAACAAACAACTGAATTAATTAATTAGGATGAAACAGCTGATGTCTAGGGTTCAAGAGGGAATATTTTTGCACAGAATAACTACTAAATGACTACAGTTATTTTCATCATCAGTCTACTAAAACTCAGTATAAGTGTCATTTTTAGATTTACTTTGATCATTTTAAGCAAATCACTAAATAAATAGCTTTTTTTCCACATTTTAATTTGGTTTAAAAATGGGAAGAGTTCCAAAAATGTTTTTACCATTCCAATGAGAATAATAGAGGAAAAAAAAAAAATGACATCCGTGTGTTTTAAACTACAGGCAAATACTGTTATCTCACCTTGAATTGATAATTCAAATTGGTCTTTCACTTGTATTTTTTCCAAACTTGTTTGTGTTATGAGAACATACATATTCAGGGTAAAGGCTGTTTTTTTGTGGGAATTTTCAAAATTTTCCGAGCTTTTTCAAAGTATATAAAAGCATCAACCAATCATCTTGTTTGAGATGGATAATGTGACGACTCAGATATTACGACTCATAGTGAACTGAAGGACAACACATCATCAAACACACAGGTTATCAGGATGGCAAACATGAACTTCATTATGAACCAGAGCCAGAGCCAGAACAGAAGACAGTGGATGCGACAGACTGGAGAGACAGTCTGCAGATGAGTCAAAGTAAGCAGACTGAATATAGAAAACTCAGACCTTGAATAACTGCTGCAGATTTGCATCACTGCTGGTTGGAATAGTTTTGATGCAAACTATTTGTGGGCAAGTATAGTACCTTTTGTGTAATTTGTTTGTCTCGCCTATTGTATTGCTCTTTACTTTTACAAGCTAAAAAAGTCTATTATACACCTCATCTTTTCATTTCACCGAAAAAAACCAATGAATAAAACTAAACAAGCACGTGAATTAATCAATTAGGATGAAGTGGCTTGACCTCTAGGATTCAAGAGGAGATGTTTTTGTGCAGAAATAACTTTGCTGTAAGTTAGAATAAAGAATCCCCACTAAAAAGGTAAATTAATTTTCCATTTGTATTTTTCCTGCTATTTCCCCATTATTTAAATCCCATAACCTTCATAACCTTAATTATGCCTCCGTACATGCCTTCCTCTACAGAAGCGTGCTGAACTGTTTCTGAATTGTTTCGTCATCCCCAACAGGATTGTTGACTGATGCTGTTTTTGCAACAGCAGCCTCATTCACCCTTTCAAAGGAGCAGCAGAGGAAGACTGCTCCAAATATCGCTTTATAGTGCAAATCTTTTTATTTATTTATTTTGTTTGAAGCCGGCACACAGCGGCGGGAACAAACAAACGCAGGTAACAGGTAATGTCTGATATTATGCTGTTCTCCAACAAAGGACAAAGTCCATTTAGGGGGAAAATAAGAATAAACTGCACTGTTTTAAATGCAATATTCAAGAGTTTGTGTACATGTGTTTTCATTCATTATAATTAGTGTGTACACTTGAGTAGACGTACAGTACTTCTGTGAATTCAGGATGTGTAGTCAAAATGAGTTCACTAATGCACATACTTTCTGAATTTACATCCAAGAAGCAGGAGGTTAATTGCCTTTCCACATGATCTTGGTCCCTGCTACTCTGAGCATCTGTGTCTGCATGCATGTG
Source organism: Apogon talboti (assembly GCA_037367365.1). Lineage (NCBI taxonomy): Eukaryota > Metazoa > Chordata > Actinopteri > Kurtiformes > Apogonidae > Apogon > Apogon talboti. The sequence continues at coordinate 11,005,715 of JAPQRQ010000007.1, read as the reverse complement.
TTTGTGCTCTGTGTGTGTGTGTGTGTGTGTGTTGGTGCTTAAATGGCTTCCTACAACTTGGCTGAGCGCTGTTTAGACCTTGCTGTGCATCTCAATGACTGCAGGCACACTGCAGAATGAGTCAAGCACTGTCAATGCTGGGAGAGCATTTAGACTCATCATTGGGTCTGGGTCTGAGCTGAGGGGCGTTCGTCGCTGTGTGTGTGTGTGTGTGTGTGCGCGCGCGTGTGTGTGTGTGTGTTTGCCCTATATTTCAAAATTGCTACAAATGAAACATAGGTTTTTCATGTACAGAGTTCAGAGAAACATTGGAGCCTCCTCTGTTTTCCAGTCTCAGTGTACAGACAGCAGACACACTGACTGATACACACCTGAAGACAATGTGTTACTGTGACCTCCATGATGGCCAGCATGCCCAATGTCATTATGTGTAATTGCCTGTCTGAAAAGATGGTTTGATGACTCATTCGGCTTATTATGGACCAAAGTGTGACAAAGAGCAGCATGGACATCAAAAGTGTGTGTGTGTGCGTGTGTGTGTGTGTCTGTGTGTGGGTGGATGGATACTCGTGTGAGCCTCCCCTGCGAGTGAAAATGTAGTTTATGCATGACTTGGGTACATTCATGCCATAACGTTTCCACTGCGCTCTGCTTTAAGCTCCTCAGATGTGAACTGTCTGCACACACTGAATAATGTGTGTAACCCTTCATGCATTCACAACTGTGTGACACTGTGTCACGTTATGTTTCTCTTGTGTTGCAGATCGTGCAGCTGCTGGTGTGTAGGTATGGTAACAGTGGAAGTGTCTTTAGGATTATGCTTGAATACTGGACTGTTGGAGAGAGGATCACATGGCATTCTCTTACATAGTCCATCGTGCAGATTGCGATCAAATACAAGAATAAAATGCGGTTGTTTTTCACAGATAATGACTATATTTCTATCAGTATACACACCACAACAGGTTGATAAAACGGGCACAAGGACTATACATGCTTGACTTTGCGTATAATTTTTTCAATAAAGAGGAGGAGATGGAAACATCCTAATAAGGTCCGAGGTGGTCAACACTAACACCACATGACTGATTGGCTCTTTCAGCTTCTGGAGATAACAAGCATCCAATAAGAAAAAGAACCAGAACAACAACAACAACAACGATGATGCAGTCAAGGCTGCACTGATGATATAAAATAATGCACTTCCTGTCTCCTAAGTGGTTGGAAGGGCTGAGAACCTCACATGGATAAACATAGAGAGGAATAATTAGGGTTAAATAGAATAATTAGGATCTGTTGCTAGGCTCCCAAAGGGACACTCAATGCTCCGTCTCATCTCTGAACCATCTCTGTGAAGAACAACTTGCAGTGTTTCAACTGAATGGTACGTTCAGGTCAGTACTTTACTGTATGTGTGTTTCCATTGTAAAAGGGGCTCAAACAACTGAGCCATACTGTAACATTTCTTATCACCCTTCCATTGGAGGTCCAGAGGAAAGTGGTACCGTATAAATAGTCGTATAATGTCAGACCAAGTGTGTCTTTCTTTCTTTCTTTCTTTCTTTCTTTCTTTCTTTCTTTCTTTCTTTCTTTCTTTCTTTCT
>JAPQRQ010000007.1:10959073-10970896 GCA_037367365.1 Apogon talboti | reverse complement strand
AGGGGTTTTACAGCCTTAAAACATATATAATAATTGTAAAAAATAAAGCTGACTACTTCGCAGATTTCGCCTATTGCAGGTTATTTTTAGAACGTAACCCCTGCGATAAACGAGGGACCACTGTACTTGTAATTTAATTAAGTATTGCATTATATGGACTGTCAGCTAGTTTGCTGATTACTGTCTCTGTACATTAAACAAAACTGTAGTGTTATGTGTTAATATTATTCGGGTAGCCATGTCTAGCAAGTATCCCAGTTAGCAGTATGGCTGATTTTTTTTCTGTAAGTTACTGGTAGTTTTAGCATGTAGTCATGGTAAGAAGTAGGCTTTATTGGCAAACTGGATCTTATTTCTTTCAGTAACATGTTTTGTGGTCTGTTAGCTAGTTTGCTAATTACTGTGTTTACATTAAATACAAATGTACGTGCTGGCACGTACCCGCTTGTTGTAGTGTTTAGCATGGCATGTCCTAGTTGACAGTATTAACTTATCGGTAGCTTTAGCATTCACTCATGGTTAGGGGTGGGTAATATTCCTAAAATCACTTTATATATAATTTGTGTAACGTCATAGTAATATTAAATGTCAACATACAGTAATTCTACTACAGTTCATTTAATCATAGTCAAGTTCATGTGTATGTATATGTATGTATGTATGTGTGTGTATGTATGTATATATATATATATATATATATATATATACAGTTTGTCTTTGCACATTTCCAAATGTATTTGTCTCTGTGTGCTTTTCTAGGATATAGTCACATCAACCTGCTTTTGTTATGTCTTTCTTTTCCTTATGTTTGAATGTTTGTTTAATTTGACCTCAAGCTATAACCTAAGTCCACATACGTTACTGAGGCGGATATGAGAAAATAGTAGACATAGTCTGGCCTATATCCCTGTGTTGATATTTGTTTTGAGGGAGAGGGTGCGCTGGGTGTGTTCCTCCGCCATGTCATGTCTGTTTTAGTATGTTCTTTTCGTCAGTGGGAAATCTGCACCAGCCTGAATGCTGGTAAATTTGGCTGCAGCTGGGAAATTTGGCTGTTTCACCAGAAAATGTGGCAGACGTTCAACCACAGGCTTTGGCTTGATGAAATCGCGTTGAATTTTAGGAACCTCTGCATGCGGTAGATGAAGAAGTGAGCGGCCTGCCTGACTAACCCTTAGTCATATGGTTCACGCACACAAGTCTGTGTTTTGAACCCTTTAACATGGAACCCCTATGGAGTTTGTGGTGAAACATAGTACGCTGTGTGCTTTTCTTTCCCAAGGTTCTTTGACTCTCGGCGTGTACTTTCTTTCCAGCCTGCAGTTTGTAGGGAGGGTGTCACCTGGTAGCTGGTGAAATCAGTACATGTTAGAGAAGTTGACAACAAAGTGAAAAGACAGAATGATTGGTTGGTTGTCACAGATTGGACACACACATGATGACAGACATTTTGGTTAATCCTTGTGCAAGTCTTGTTGATTATCAGTCAGGCTGAGGGGAGAGCTGGTCTTGTAATGTTGGGATGTTTTTTACACTCCAGTGCATGACAGGAAGTTTAATTTGATGCACAATTTTGTATTTCTCTTTTGTGATTAGAGCTGAAAGGATTAATTGAATCGACTCGAATCAATTAATATAATATTCAGTTACAGTTTTTCTGAATCAAAGCTTTATTTCCTTAATTTCGCTGCCACTAAACATAGGTTCCACTGTTGTGTTCCACACGGACGCTTATTGTGATGTACATGACAACAGGATCAACACAAACAACATGGAGCATAGCTCAGGAGAAATGGGAACAGAAAGGCAGAAAATGTCCATGTGTTTGCTTTTCTTCATTGGAACCATCACTTAGTCCTTCAAAGTTTTAAGCGTTAAAAATATTTGGCTTAATGTATTTTTTAAGTTGTATGTTACTTCCATCTTTAGTTGTTGTAAGTTGGTACAAATGTGTTGAAGACTGCAGTGCACATATTGTTTGTAGATGTCATGACTAATATATTTTTGTGTATATACTTCTACACTGTTGTCATTTCTTCATAGATATTTATTTTTACTTTTTATACTTTTTTTTGGTCGTTTCTGCTGGTTCTGGAATAAAGGACAAGTTGTTTGTCATTTTCAGACATGCCTTTTTCACTTTTTTCACATTTAATGAAATCTAAGAAAATAATCAATTACCAAAATAATTGATAGCTGCAGCTGTAGTTATAACTGTACATTATAATTATTTCACACTTACAGTAGATCTTACTTAAAGATATGTTGCACCTTATTTGTCAAAGAACTGTGTGCAGCTTTTACGTACGGCTGACATATTGTGACTGTACAGTATTGTAGTAGGTGGGGTTGACAGTAATTTCATAAGTTTTCACAAAAAAAGTCTATTCAAGCTTCTTATTTAATATTAATCGTGACCAGACAACTTAGAAAAATGATGATGACTAACATTTGAGTCATGATGTATTGTGTACTGGACAACTTCTAACCATTGGCAGGGTCATTGGCACTGTTGAGTGTGAGATCTCTGACGCACATCTGAGGAAATAGAAGACTTTTTAAAGTATTTCTGCTTTTGCGATGGCATGCGGAAAATGACTGGAAAAATAAGGAAGAATGAGGAAGAAATAAAATGTCAAACATGTGATCTTGTGAGCACATGAAGGATTTTTGGTACCGGCTGCACAATTTTGACTAGATATAGACACATGCATTTCATGTTCATTAGCACCACATGACCAGAAAGTTCTTTTTGGGCAAATCAGAAACCGAAAAGTTTCAGACATTTAAAAGCATGTCATCAGAACCTGCATATTTTGTTGAAATGAGGTGGAGTCATAAGAGTGCTTATCTGCTCGGCAGTTTGTGTGTACTTGTGTGTGTGTGTGTGTGTAGGTGGGTGGACACATGTTTGGATTTGGGTGCACATAGTTTGTGTCCACATTGAATGGGAGGGGTGTTTACAAGTGTTTGTGGTAGCTTACAATCATTTCCAGTATGGTTGGTATGCCAGAGATGCCCTGGTTGTCGGTGTCATGCATGTCAGTCAGGAGCGGCGTCTGGTTCAGGTTTACTGTAAATTTCCAGTATAACTCCTCGCTAAATTGGAATAATCAAATGTCATTAGGTGGATGGAGCTGACTGAAATACACATGGGAAGATCTCACTCAACAACAGGGTCAAACAAAAGGATATCGGTTGTTTGGAATTAGTTTGTGCACTAATGAGTTGATTATACTCTATAAAATACGTTTGATTTTACCTTTATATTTAAATATTTCATTATTCAAAAAACAGTTTACCTTGCCTTTTTTAGTATTTTTTTTCAGCACAACCTCACCTGTGTGACAATATTTTTTTCCTTTGACATGCTGTATTAACACACTGAACCTAAAATCACAGAAATAACAGTAGGAAAATGTTCTTTACTATTTTTCACCAAAAATATGTTGAACAAACCATTTTCATGACTTTTCATGAAAATTGAAAACTTAAACAAAACCTACAAATTTAGCAAATGACAAAGATATATATAACTATTTACACAAAAAAAATGCAGGCAATGCCTTAGGTGATTTTTGGGAAAACTATATTCAACGATTTACAAAACAATCAGGTGTCACAATATGATGCCACAGGCATCATATCATAAGCAACAAACCATTTTTACAACTCAGAAAACTATATACAACTATTTATAACAACAAGCAGGTGTCACAAGATACCACTCATTTGTATGGTTGATGCAGCTTTGCACCAGACGCAATGACTGTGTGTATCATAAGTCTGGTTTTACTTGGCTTTTCAAAACAATTGACTTCACAGTATTACTTTGACATCTGCATTTTCCACAAGAGTTCAAAGGATGACTCAGCGAGGCTCCGTCTTGCTGCTACATCATCTTAAATCAGTCATGTGATTTGGACGCGTGGGCGTGTCCAGGGACTCCGAATGGTTAACAAGCATATACAGTCCTGATGCTTCATGTTGTGATGTTCCGCAAGTCGGTTCTATGTTTCCACACTAGGCTGCAGTTCAGAGTGTCCAGTGTATGTGTGCAGTACTACTACAGTGACAACATGTACAGGAGGGGTAGAGTGAGGTGAGATTGTCACAGATGGCATTGTTTTCTTTGACAGATTAAAAAAAATAATAAAAGTTAAAAATGCAAAAATATGTCATCATCGTGTGTCCGGTCCAAGTGATTTCTATGTGTGGAAAACAGTGCAGTAGGGGAGCGATCTTCTTGCTAGTTCTTCTCAGTTCAACCGGACTGGTATAGCTCCAGTTAACTAGAACTACCAAGAAGAACAATGACCTGGGCAAATGAGAACCTACACAGACATCTTAGGGGAGCAATCGGAATCTGAATTGCAAAACCGTATGTCCTTGTGTGCAAACAAAGGGAATAGCTGTCTCCTCTATTCGTGTAGGTGCGTTCTTTGGGCGAGCTTAGGTTAATTGAATCATCGTAACATGTAACAAGACACAGATAAATCTAATTGTTCCAGTTTTGTCCCTGGGCGCAGACGGTACAGACTGTAGTTTGCCTTTTTTGCATCTCTTCTTGTTTTTATTTACTCGAGTCACCAGTGGCTGGAGTTAAATGGGGTTTTTATTCTGTCTTTTTCTCTGTAGGAACGTACCAGGTCATTCGACGGCTTCAACATGAATACCCTGGAGAGCTCCCTGATCGACATCATGAGGGCTGAGCAGGACACCCTCAAAGGTAAAACTCGGACCGTTGTAGTCAACTACACACATTAGGCAAACAATTATCAGTGCTATCGTCGTGCAATTTGTACTTTGTTAATAGAGACGCTTCACAAACATGCTTGTATGCTGCAGACAATATAAGAAAATTAAGGTGTAACTTATCAGCATTTTGGTGTTGGTAGGAGCTTTACACTTGGAAGTACAGCTGATAACTTTTTGTACATCACACTTATTCACAATTTAACACCTCAGTTCTTTGCAGAGAAGTTTCGCTTCCTCCACAGGTTAAATGTCTAGACATAATGTCCTCGCCGAAGCTTCTTTTGGGGCTGTGATGAACAATTATTAAAAAAAAAAACACACGCACACACACAAAGGTCAGCCTGTGTAGCGATCAGCCCACACCTCGCTCGTTTTTCCCTCCTCGCCATCTCACACTGTGAAAAGAATTAGAAAAATGTAAAGTTGCGATGTCGTGAGGAAAAATGTGTTTGATAAGTGTGGCTGAATGTGATACAGTCCATATGACCTCTTTTCCTTCTGCATTTTTAGGAGGAGACGCAGAGAGAAAATACAGTGCAGAGGCTTAGGCTTTGTATTTAAGAGGGGATTTGTGAGGGAGGACTCAATTTTGGGCTCCAGCCGATTGAAGCTGTTGGCCGGCATCACTTTCTAATGATCACTGTTGCATGGTTTCCCCTGTATTTATGTTTTGATGCTGCTCTTACGCCTTGTGATTTCTGTCCCATTTTTTTGAAACACAGTTGTGCAAGATGCAGTTATGTTTGTCTATACTGATCAACAGGAAAAAAAAAACACATCCTGTTCACATTTAGCAAGACTTCTTTGAGCAATTTGTGCTTTCGCATTGATGTAGGCCATAGATTAATTGAAGTGCATGCTCATCTGTACATTGCTTATATGTGATTTTAATGACATTGGTTATTGATCCATAACCACTACCCAGAGCCGGTTGTTAGTCACACTGCTCACCCAGAAATTGATTATTGAACGCAGCAAGAAGTGCGTGTTGTTTATGACTCTAACCAATACTAATTATAAAGATAGAGACGACTTAGCTGACAGAAAGCATAGCAGCCATTAATAGTGATGGTGGAGGCTGAGGCTGCTTTCTTGAGTTATTCTAGTAATGATCATTGTGTACAAGGAAACACCTTTGATTTTTGAAGGCTTTAGAGGAGTTGCAAGGATTGGGTGGGGCTCTTGAGGCATTGTGGGCTAAAGTTTGTTTACTCGCCTCACTATTGTAGGAGATCACTAGGCGTAATCCTACGTAATGACTACTGTGTTATTTCTTACAAAATCATCACAGAAAGCTGTTTAGCAATAAGCTAACTCTATGCTAATGCAAACTGTAACACAAAAAATCTCACATTTGACATGGTTTCTTTTTAATTCTGCATTTACATGTGTGCACATCATAATGTATAACACAAAAGGTCAACCATGCAGTATTATATAGACATACCAGCGTCTCCACCAGAACAACAAAATGAGCGAAAAACTCAGCGCTCCAGACAATTTACTATCAGCTTGTATTTATTTCAGGCCAGGCTCAGCCGTATCCAGCTGTGATCTAATGTTCTGCTGTCAAACCTTACTACCTCTTCCCTCAGTATTAAGAGAAGAGGAGTGGAAGGTTACCTCATTAGCCAACGTTTGGGATCTCGGCTGTAGTCATGCTGGCACGGATTCCTGCAACTGTTAAATCCGAGAGCCTGGCACCGCGAGACGATATAACAGGTTTATCCTCAGATTGAAAACCATACGTTTGGGCTTCATTAGCAATCAAACCATGTAGACCTTTACAAAATATTATGAAATGACATGCAGTATAGCAGAAATAATGTTATATAATAGTAATAGTTTGGAGCCAGTGTAAATGCTGCCAGTTCTCTTAACTGAACGAATGGTAGTGAATGTAATATTTTGTGACAATGTTTATCTGTGAATATATTGCACTCCCATTGCAGTTGACACTTTCTCCACTACTTCATATCACAATGTTTTTATTTTGTTCTCTATTCTGTGTTTTTTCTCCGTTGTACTTTCTTTTTTTTCTGTTATTCAGACTCTTAGCTCTCATATTCCTTTATTCACTTTTTGTCCTTGTAGCCCTCAGCCAGCAACACAATAATGCAGTTTATTCCTTGTTTTGCTAATTATACTCCATGCTTGTATAGCGCCTTCGTTTTTGCCTCACAGCAAAGTTAAAAAAAAAAACCATAATTACAGCAGATTCTTTCTCTGTATAACCCACGTGCATGCACACGCTAATATAATAAACACAGACAACGTGCATACACAAGCACATTCAGATTAGACTTTAACAGGCCACAAAATTTGTATTCCAGCACAACATATTGAACAAAGTGAGAGTGATGAAGCAAGGGAGCGGGGGAGAGAAACTGTCTACAGTAGAAGTGGCTTTGAATCGCTTCCAGCATTGTTCTGACTGACAGAAAGGATCCCTCTGTTCAGCCACCAAACACACACTCACACACTCCGCTCCTGTATGTGTGCTCATGCATGTTACTGTACTCTACATATATGCAGCCAACAGCATGCTAATAAGGTTCATAGAGCGGGCATACACAGCCCTGCAGACACATTGGGATATGTGGAGCGCTTACGTGCCTGCTAACATGCTTGAAAGACTTTTGAAATCCAGTATGTTGGGTTGTGCAGGGATGGACTTTGTTTTTGGGTGGCACACCTATCTGCAAATATATTGCTAATCTAAATTACAGAGGGAGGAAACTGTTGAAACACTTCAAGAGGAATTTGTGCCCACATAAATCTGTTTTTTATGACCTGATTAATAGATTATGAATGTTTTCCTCTGACAATCTTTTCTTTTGATGCTTATAATGTTCACACCATAATGTATGTGCTTAGATTTATGAAAATCAGTGTAGTTTTGATACGCTCCTGGAGCCACGGGTGGTCCGTCCAGTTTTTTTTTTTTGTGGTCTGTGAGCCCTACTTCGGTTCTATGCACCACAACTACTGAATACTGTGAGGCTCAATAGATGAGGTGTGGGGGAGGGGCCATCAGATTTCCATGTGACCGAGGCATCGGTATGCACCAATCACAGGGCGGTCTGTACCAATACAACAATGGTTGTACTATATCAGCTCTTTCATCTCATTATCCCTCTGCAGCAAGCGGGACTTGCATAACTTTGAAGCTTGTTTGGCATCATAACATGTATTTGTGTGGGTGTGTGTGTGTTTGTGTGTGTGTGCAAGATGGACCTGGCAAATGACTCAATGTAAAATGTATGATAAGAGGCTCAGAGAGCGAGAGAGAGAGAGAGAGAGAGAGAGAGAGAGAGAGGCACAGATAGGGAAATGGAGGTCGATGAGAGGGAGAGGAATGGTTGGTGTCCCACAGACGTAGTCTTTAATGAGATTGATGTAGATGCAACACTCAGTGGGTTCAGAGCTGTCGTAGCCAAAGCTTTGTCCGCTGCAATGCTCTTAATGAAGTGTCTGAAACACCCAGCATTACATTAATAAGTGCTTTTGTGTAAATCTGCTATTTCAAACCAAAACCTTGCCCTTGTGTTATGAATGTGGCCTACATTGTGTGTAGCGTTCTTCAAATGGGAACCCTCAGATAATGTAAATCCCTGCTCATGAGGCAGTAACTGAAGAACATTATCTTGTTGTCATTTTGCCAAATAACAAACTTACAAAGCCTTGATAGGGCTTACAACTCGAACTGTTTTTGTCTGCATTTTAGTTTTCATTTTGTTCTTTGTTTCGTGACAGATTTTTAAAAACAGACACAAAACAGCACTTCTCTCAACTTTTTATTCAAAGAGCAGTGCTAACACACAAACAGAAGCTATTCATATACTGAATCATGGTCATTATTCATGAAGTACATAAAGTTTTATTGTGTGAAACTACAGAAGAGGTGGCAAAAACTGCTACCTCACAACATTAACCCATAAGAGCCAGTGCTGCTTTTGTGGCAGTTCCCAAATGAATTTTTCTCTCTATGTAACCTCTCTTAAGTGATATATCACCATTTATTACAATATTATCTTCCTTATTTTGCAAGGTTTCACTGTAAATCATATATTTTCCTATATTTATTTTTAAATTATCTTGAAAACTAAAATTGATTTCGAAGGTTATTATATCAAAACATAGAAAACTGAAGGAAACAGTGCCAATATATATCAATAACTGAACATAAACCAAGTTTCTCCATCCAGTGTCATTGATCCAACTCCATGGGTTTTACTGGTGAATGTTGTAGAAGATGACTGTGTTTCCACGTTCACTACGGAGCCTCTGAACGTCCAAATGGGTCATATCTGATGACCATGAAACGATGACAAACTGCATTGTACACCAATTATTTACATGGATTGATAGGATTAGTGGATCAGAAGATGGTAACCATTTTACATCAGTAGATGGTTTTGGTCACCAGTGGATGTTTGGATCTTTATGGGTTAATAGAAAGAGTAGCACAGCAACCGCTTGTTCAAAAACTACTAATCCTGGCTTCACATGTCACATTTAGTGTTGTGTAGGCCCCGTTATGTTAAATCTGTGTGTTCTGTGTCTCCCTGTGCAGGTCGTCTGGGCTTCCCCCATCCAGGAGGGGACAACCCTCTGCCCCTTAATGGTATGTATTTAAACTTACTCAGGCAAAATATTCTTAAGGAAGTATTCAGACTTGTAATCGCCTCATACAAATGTTCAGCTTCTCATTAGAATGACTTTATTTTCATATTATATAGCCATGTTTTTAGATGGATACTCTTTAATTTACATGACTCAAAGCTTAAGCAACTAAACAAAAGTGGACAAATATAAAGTGAAGTTCATCCTGTTTTAGTCACAGTGGTTTTATACTGATGACACTCTGTAGGTGACACTGAAGCTGTTTTCAGACCGGCCAGCCCGGTGTCCAAACCAGTTCCTGCACTAGTTACACTGGGAACTGAAGTGCTTACCCGTGAACGGCCCGCGTTCATACCATTATGCGAGCTTGTGATGCGTCAACAGAAGATGTTGCTTCGCCACCAAAAAAATAAATAAATAAAAAGGGAGATGATGTATTGCTACTGTTTTGTCCCTCAACACTTACCGTAGATGTAGTAGATGCATGATGGGATAGGTTGTAGAAGAAAAACCACATGTCTGCAAGTGAATGTATGAGCGGCAATAAAGATGACGCAGAACTCTGAAAAGATGGTTTTGATTTAATGCAACACAGATCATTACAACTCTGTTTCTCGGCCATTTTCCACACTCACGTTTTCTTGGTTTGTTTATTTTTCCGCTTCTGACCTGGATCAACCTGGTGACGTCCACTCATGTCGTCACGGTTCACTTAGAAAAACCAAGTTTACTTGGTGCCCATTGGAAACCAAATTTTCGGTTCCCGAACACTCTGATTTTCGGTGTGAACACGCTGGCCGGTTTGAGATTAGGTGCAGGACCTGACACTGGCTCGGTTCTCTGTAGGCCTGAAAACGCCTTGAGTGGATCTGGTGGAAATAGCTGTAGTGCTGCAAGGTTGCCCTGTGTGGATTTGTCCAGTCACTTTCAAGCCTCTTGTGCCCTTATTTGTGTGGGACAGAATCCACCAAGTAATCTAACGACTATTCACTGAGCCCTTGAGTTTTGTAAAAGTCAGAAGTGAATGTAACACTTAATGTACTTCCACCAAAATACCACTCTTTTGTTCACCTGCTCTGCAGCTTCTGTAACGTTCCTCTCTTTCCATTGACTGTTGATAATACTCAGTCCTCACACCCTTACCGCATGAATAACCAGAACTAGGAGGTGTGGATGGTGAACAGAAGTAGTGGGATTTGACGTCAGGAAATAAGTGAGAGGATGGTAGGTGGATTGAGGGATTGGGCAAGAGAGAAAAGTGGCATTAAGAATGAGGCTAGCCATGTGTTTGGAAGCTTAAATCCAGCCACTACTCTTTATATAGGCACTGTAGGCAATACATAGTTTGTATATTTATCATTTTTTATCTTTTTAATAGTGTGCACTGTAAAGAAGTGAGAGACTGTGATAATGAATCAAAGGTTCCTGGCTGTGATAGAAACTGGAGAAACAGGTTACTGCCCTTTTACTCCAATGCAAAGTTAGATTTTTATCTGAGGGTCTGACAAAGATGAAGATGGATGCCTTATTCAGAGCTGCAGTGATTGTTTTATTCATTGTCAAGTAATTTGAAAAGAAAAACGAGTTACCTTCAACCAGAAAGTTCAGAGCATGTTATTTTCTTTTTATTCAGAGCTCATTTTGGTCCACCGGCTTTCACAACATTAAATCAAAACGAACAAAATAAAGTCACATGGATCCTCAATCTTTCTTAGTCTTTTTATTTTTAGCTGCAGGATGAGGAAAATACCAAGTCATGTTACAGGAGAAAAAAGTATTCCTTTTGTTTTTTTGATCAGTGATACTGGTGTTGATATTGTTTTCAGATATTTATCAGTTTTTTTTCTTCCTCTGACACTGAACTGAACATCTAACTAAACAAGGCATAGTGAGGATTTGATCTTGATCAACATTTTTCTCCATTTTCTTGCATTTAACAAACCAAACAACCTAATCGATTAACTGAGAAAATGGTGAATAGATTCATAGACAATAAAAGTAGTCGCCACTAATCTTATTTGATTTCTTAGCGCCAACTAAAACTAAAACTACTGTGTTTGAGTGGCCTTCCAACATAAGAATAAAACTATACAACTCCTGATTAAAACAACATACTAATCCCTTTTACATGCTGCACTTTCATTTTTCAGCTGGCCCACACACCTGCCCTCTTTCCCTTTTTATCGCCGTGTAATTGCGTTGTTGTAGCGTTTGCTGTCTGGTCATGGGCCAGGATGTAAAACAGGAGAGGCCAGTAGTCTCTTCACGAGATTGCTGGGTCACATGGTGAGATCACATGGTCAGGAGTTGTCATCTAGCCCTGAGACAGATGGTGCCAGCGGATAGGCAGGATTCAGAGGCTACACACACACACACACACACACACACACACACTAACCTCAGTACCAGCCATTAAAACTGCGTTTCCCATCAGCCCTG
>JAPQRQ010000007.1:10926178-10944486 GCA_037367365.1 Apogon talboti | reverse complement strand
CCCACCCCCACCCGACCTCGCGTGTCGATCCTCCTTGCTTCCCCATTCGCAGACCTCTGCAGGATGCACATGACAGAGCGATAAAGACGAGAAACAAGACAGAAACTAACTTTAAAAATCGATTTGGCAGTGCAGGACTTTGAGCATCCTTATAGAACACTGTTTCAAGAAAAAAGAAATAAATAAAAGAAGAAGAAGAAGAAAAAAGACTTGAGAACTCGCGTATCCCCACTGTCTGTCGAGGTGATCTTATATAGACCTATCTGGAGGAAGGGGAGCTTAAAGACTTGAATGTGGTAAATGTTGCAAGTTAACTTCAAGTTGTTATGTGCAATACTTCTTTTGAACCTTTTTCCAGATAAAGACTCTTTGCAATGTAATTCTTTAATGCCATTTTTAATTGCAGACATTTAATTAAAGAAGATGTTAATATGTTTTTCACAGTCATTTTCTACTGTTATTGTAATCCTTTTCATGCTGGTGTTTGTAAAAAAGAAAAGAAATCAAACTATTTGTACTAATATAAATAATTGAAGTTATTTTTAAAACATTAAAGGTTTTGTGCTTATTTGCCTATTTTATTTCAAGCTACTGTGATTGATTGCATTGTAATTATTAGGTCAACAATGTATTTAGCTGTTTATTGGTATATTTTTAATTGGAATGTATAATTGATTTTTATAATTTTGATCAGATTTTTGTTATATTTTTGAGGTGAAGCTTTTAATATGTTAAAGTGTCTAGTTTTTACTAATTGCTATATTGTGCTCCACAATATATGGTTCACATTTTCTGAAGGAAAATAAATATTTAAATATTTGTCTGTTTATGATGTTACTTAATGGCAAGATTTCAATAGTTTTTAACTGTGTATGGGAAGGTTGTTGTATTTATTAATAGCATTTTTTACTTAAGATATCACCTTAATTTTTATTGTCATTTCACTTTATAAGTTCCTATTTTTGTATTTTCCTTTCTAATTAAGTTATGTAATACGGATATGTCCATATTTCTAGGAGTTGGTCTGTAGAAGTGCTAGTGAAACGAAAAAGAAAAATCTAATGTTATTTAATTGTTTGCAGCCAACTATTTATAACAGTATGCATAATTTTTAAATATTTGTAATGTGAAATGTTGAATGAAATAAATCTTAACTGTGATGAAAATCCGGCTTCCGTGTGCTTTTTTAAAACATTTTTTTAATGTTCTTCATGTCATGGGATTTCTTCTCATCTGTTTCCCTTTTGTTCCATCTTTTCTGATTCCACTGTGTAAAATACTGAGAACGTCCAAGGTTAAAAAGCATCTCTAAAGTATTAGTACAAACAGCAAACTTATGTTTTGTTGTATAAGTTGAAGAAGTAGAGATTTTTGGCCAAAATAGTTATAACATCCAGATTTTTAAAAGTTCTGCTGCATTTGCTGTATTTGTTTGGTCTATTTTGATAATTTTATGAGAAGATTTTTATTGAGAAATGTCATCTGATTGGACTAATGTGGAGCTGCAACAATGATTCGATTGGTCAATTAGTTGTCCACTGTCGACAAATAATTGATCAATCACTTTTTTGTTTTGTCTTTTTTTTTTTAAACAAAGAGGTCAAAATATTCTGTTATTAAAATCTTAAACATTGTAGATTTATTTGCATGATTTCAGTAACTTGATTATAAGATATGCAGTGAATTATCAGAATATTCAGATGTGTATTTTTTTTTACTGATTTGTTCATTTTATTGATTTACCTGCTTATTTTGTCGCTGTTGCTGATCATTTTGTTTTCTTTTCTTGATCAATTTTTATCTTATTGTGTTGTTAATTTGAGCTGATGTTTGTTTTTTATTTATTATGTTCAATTTATTGATCGATCATCTGCTTGTTTCATAAATTTTTTCCCCATTTATTTGTTCAATTTGTTGAATTCTTTTGTTCGATTTATTAATTGATTTGTTCATTTTTGAATATTGGATATGACAGTTTTGTTGAAACTTTTAAATTCGAGATGTTTTTGTTGAATTTCCTTTCTTTTTTAAAATGTATTGATTTTTATCTTATTTCATTGATTTTTGTTGATCATTTTGTTCATTTGTTCACTTGGTTGACTGATTTGGTGCTTATTGTGTTGACTTTTGCTGAATTTGCTGAATATTTGTGTTCATTTGTACATTTTACTGATTGATCTAGTGCTTATTTTGTTCATCAGAACACACTGCCCTTCACAACATAAAATACAGATGAAAAAAATATATGTAATGTGCCTACACATTAAACGTTCTTATTCTTTCTAGGAGGAACATATGCCATCTGGTGTGATGTATATCTACGTCTGTTTTTGGTCGGTGACACATAATTCATGTCATGTTGGAGCCTTTCTTTTTTCCCCTGTGACTTTAAACTAAATATCTCTTGGTATCGATGAAACCGGTTGAGAATATCATCTTGATCACCGCTTTTCATGCATTTTTAGAGAACAAACAACTAGTTGATTGAGCAAAAAAAAAAAACAGTTTATAAAACATATTAATCAAACACTGAGTCATCTTGTCTTTATCACTAAGCTCATTTCACAGGATCACAACTCTTCACCTGTTGGTGTAAAACCTGTTTTGTCTTGTGAAGATAGAAACACCCGGTCACTATATTGAGTCTGCGGTTGAAGGTTCGGCCTTTGTACAGGTCCACAGATCCACTCCCACCCCTCAACATGGATCCAGAGACGCTGAACTGTGACAGTGTTCACTGGGTCATGTGTTGTTTTCTCAAATTCCTGGAAAAACTGAAATAATTGACTTACAGCTCAGAGACACCACCATCTGGCTCAATCTGGTACTGTTCACATGTGCATAAGCAAAGGCTAAAGTCATGTTCTATTATGATTAACCCATAAACACCCAGTGGTACTTTAGTGACAGTTCCCAAATTATTTTTTCTCTATATTTAACCTTCCTTAAGTGATTTATTGCCATACGTTGTAATATTTTTACTTTAATTTGAATTTTTTTTTGTGTAAATCATGTATTTACCTATATTTAATTCACTAATCATGTTGATGTTCACAAAAGCTCAGAGTAAATTCAAAGGTCATTATATCAGAAACAGAGAAAACTGAAGAAAAAGTGACTTTTTTGGTAAAAATCAATCATTAACTGATCATAATCCAAGTGTGTCCATCCACTGTCATTGATCCAACTCCATGGGTTTTACTGGTGAATTGATGTTGTAGAAGATAACAGTGTTTCCATGGTAACTACGGAGCCTCTGAACGTCCAAAGGGTCATATCTGATGACCACGAAAAGATGACAAACTGTATTTTACACTAATTAATTACATGTATTGATAGAATTAATGGATCAACAGGTACTAGACAGTTTGCAGTAGATACTTTTGCTTCGCCAGTGGCTGTTTGGGTCTTTATGGTTTAACTTACACACAAAGAATTGGTTATTTAACACTTTTCATTCATAAGAGCAATTAATATTCTGTTAAAATGGCTTTACTACATTAAACATAGGCTAAGTATCATTCAGAACAAGGAAACAGCTTACCTTTCTGTAATCAGAAACAGGAACATGTGATTAAACCATGGCCCCACCCCCTGAAACCTGGAGGACTGGTGGTTTTTCTGTAAGGGTTTTCATTTCCTTTTTCCTGTGTGCATGAACCTTTGCAACACAAGATGCTACAAGGTCAAAAACTATGGTGAACTTATCATTTCAGGCTTTGCAGAAATCCAAAGCACTGATATTGACATTAAAAGAGGAAGATGCATCTCCTCAGTAGCAACGCTGCTGCAAAGACTTAAAAAAAATACTGGGCCCTAGGTTACACAAACAACTATCTTAATAAAAACAGTAGTTTAAGAGCTGAGAACAACTGAGGTCATTTCATCATACTAGCAAGTATGACTGAGACACCCTTCATTTTACTTGTGTTACAGGGAAATGAATTCAAGTGAAGTTTTCTGCACTGATTTATTCCACAGAAAGATCAAATGATTGTACATTTTACAGATGGCAAAACACCTGCACAAATCTGACAATACTGATACTAGATGTCTATATCCAGTGACAGAAATATCAACAGCAACAGGAAATAAAGCTGATAAATACATTCATTAATAGCATTGTAAACATCGATTATAATGTCACTTAAAATATAAAATATAGTGACAGATAAACTCACATTAACATGTTAGTTTTAGGAACTGCTTTATAATCTTTCTTTTTTCTTCTCTCTATAACCGTAGAATCTGTGTGATGCTGCATTCACTTGCCTTTTTTTCTAAAGTTAAATGAATTGTCTCATTTATTTATCTAGTTTGCCTGAACACTAACTGCTTATAGTAAGATGAATAAGGCAGTCCACGTATATTTTTACAATGGTTACAAATAGTGATAGATGGGCTGCTTGTGCCCTTATTTTTTTCTTCTGGCTCTCTGAGGTCTGTTTATATTATATTATGTCAATGTAATGCTGTTTACACAATCTGCTGTAGAGACTTTTAAGGAGAAAAAAATGCAGGTCCATATATTTTAAGCTAAATCATTCAGCCTCAGACCAAATATGTATATACAACAGTTCTTTATTTGTTTATTTATTTATTCATTTATTTATTTTCTTCATTAGCAGTGGACAGTTTTTTTTTTTAAGCAAAGCTGTGAAACTCTTGTCCACTACAGAGGATGAGTCTCAAATAAAAGATAATTTGATTCAAAATAAAAAATAAATAAATAAATAAATTACTTTAAGACACAGATGGTCTGATGGTGTAGATTTTGAGGGTCAAATCTGAGATTTTAGAGTTTTTTTCAGTTTAAGACTAACATCCATTCAACTGAATGACTGTGTTTCGGCCATTACACCACCAGATGGCGCTGTTAGACCAAAGAAGTCGCGTTTCATTGCTCTTCGGGGTTTGTGCTGCCTTTGGGTGCTCTGGGAATACTGAATATCTAATTATTTAGTTACAATATTCCTAAACATTATAATTTAGACGGAAAATTATATTGTCTTATGTTCTCTGGGTAAGTATAGTGCGGGAATGAGGAGGTGCGGAGCGTGACGCAGTTTCGTGGGAAGTAAATAGTGTGTGTGTTAGCATTAGCATAAAGTCAAGTTAAACTAAGCTACATTGTTAATTAATTCTGTTTTGTTGGGTCTATTTTATAATTACAATAGAGCCAAAGTATTATCTGTCTGTAAGACAGTTTAATTCTCTTAGTGTGAGTGTAGAAATGTAACGTGATATTACTAGGGTTTCTTTTCCTAAATCAACCCGGGGCGGAGGCATTAAAAACAGCCCTACCCCCCTAGCGGCGGCGGTGGCAGCAGCAGCGGCGGCGGCGGGCTGGGTGTAGCTGCACCGTGGGTGAAGCAGAGGCTGTGTTTGGATTAGGGGGTTGGGCTGCCTGCTGGTAGGAGACCTGCCGCCAGACATCCAGTTTGTGTACGGCGGCGCAGCGTCGCTTTCCCGCAGCATCAGCAGCAGCAGCACCGCAGCGCAGCCTCCAGCCTCACCTGCCTCCTCTCCTCCTCCTCTGTCCAGACACAAACACTGCCGCAGCACCCACGGAACGGACGGAACAAGGACGAGCAGCTGTGAGTAACATTGTCTTGCCGTTAAATTATTTCCCTCTGCTTTTTTTTTTTATTTTTTATTTTTTTCAATATAGACAGATGAGGAGATGATGCTGCCGCTCAAATGTTCAGGTCTGTTTGGTTTCTGATCAGAAAATCAGAAAATTGCTCTTTTTCTAATGTAAATCAATGCTTTTTCTTATAAACTGCACCCTTAGAATTTAACATCTGTCAAAACAGCCGTTTATAACACATTTACTTCTATTTACTGCGCCCTTTAAGGCATCATTTAACTTCAAATGTCATCAATATTTAATCATGTGTTATATTAGAGTCCTCTCCATCATATAGGCTGTCTGCCTGGTTTCATTAAGCTGAACGGCTCTCACACTCTGAGGTGAAAAAACGTCTTTTTTTTTTCTCCCCCCAACACCTACCTCTTCTATTCAGGAGCAGTCTTTGGGGAAATAAGGGGAATACATATAAGGTCGGTGAAAGATGGTGAAACTGGGGAGTAATCTTCAAGACAAAGGGGCCAAAGCTGTGAGCGTGGAGGACGGCTTTCAGAATGTGCCCCTCATCACTCCTCTGGATGTTGGCAGCCTCCAGAGCCAAGCACCTGACAAGGTGAGCGAGAGCCTACAGGGGGTGTTTGGGGAGACAAATTGAGTTTTCCTGCTTGTTTGTGCACCTTTGTTTTTTCTAAATTTCCTTATGTGTCTGTCAACTCAATCAAAGTTGACCTCTACTGTCCCCTCTCATGCTTTAAACCCCCTCCCACCAAAAAAAACACACATGCACATGCACGCACACACACACACACACACACACACACACACACGCATATATCCACTCACGCACTCCAATAAACACACAGCCATTAATTCATTCATACGTTCATTCATCTCAGCTGTCTCCCAGCCGTGTCCTTTGTTTTCCAGCTGAGATTAGGAGACAGATTTGGAGCCAGACAGACTGTCATTTATCATCCCGACATCCCATAGTAACTGCACCACCACTCGTTAATCCAGTTACCATGGTGGCAGTACGATGTGGAGAGCTGAGTTGTGTTTGTGCAGGTCAGGATGCACTGATTGCACATTATGAAAATTAATTGAATCAGACAATAGACAGGCTCATTGACGCTCAGCGCACATATGGAATCTGAATTGTACCATCAATGTGTGATGGGCGAGTTTCAAGGCAGCACTTTCTTTCTTTGCAAATGTTTCAGTGCAAATTTACTTGTCAGTCATAGTCTACTCCAACTTAAAGCACCAGTCAATCAGTTCTAAGTGGGAAGTAGAGATAGAGAATAGGGAAGTAGAGATTCCTGACATAGTGCGTTTCTTCTAAACTATTCACTGCTGAAGGGCGTCAGAGAGAACTCACCCAACTAAAGGTTGGTTTGAAGATGATTCTAAATTACCCTTTTTAGGAACCAAAAACAAACAAATTCTCTGCTCTCAGTTGCTTTCTATTATTTTGTTTAGGTATATTTCAGAGCTTTGCCTGGGTCTTTCAGAAAGGAGACAGAATTTTCTTCAGATCTGCTATTTTGTATCTATTTTGCCACTTTTATTCAGTGATGTCATCATTTCTAAAGTTTTTGGCTAAAATTTGACCTGATTTGATGTTTAACATTAGCAACAACCTAAACGACAATTTTCTGAATGTAAGTTGATTATGTTTTTGACCTATATCTCTCAATTTCTTAGTTTTAAACATAATCGAAATCTAAAGTTGCAAAATATTCTTGTGTTTTCATGTTTTGAGTAAAATAGACTTTACTGTGTAGCAGTAGATGGTTTGTCTCCATAAACAAATGGTGTAAAATCTAAAAAAATTAAACTCTCTCTGCTTGCTGAAACATTAATCAAGGATTAGTCACCTATTTATTTGTTAGAGACTCCTCAAACTGAAACATTCATGTGAAAATACAGTCGTTTACCTCTGCAGCTCTCTCCTCTTGATCCAAATTATTCATTCAATCATTCCTTTTCTGAAATGTTTATTCCACATGAGGGTGAAGGGAGTAGAACAATAGAATCATGTCCAAGTTGCATCCTACGGAATCTGATCAGTGATTTGTAATTAGAGCTATCAATCACATATTTTGTTACCTTTTGTAAAAAGACAAAATCTTACAGTCTCTAAACACAAAGAGTTGATGCAGAATTTTCATGTCCTCTCAGACCATTTGAATTAGAATTGTGGATTTTTTGCCCAATGATGCTAAACAGCTACCAATCACCACAGCTTTAATTTATTTATTATAATTTTGAACACGGACTTCTTATGTAAGTCAATTATTGAGGAGATATGACTTGGTGACTGATTCCTGTTTTGTTGTCGATGGGAACATCTAGTGCTGGACTTCATTTGAATACTTAAGACTCATGTAAAACTGAAAGTATAAACCTTTTTGTCATGTTACATCTTTTGCGTTGTTCTGTCACATTAAGTCATTTTCACCATATTATCCTCTTTAAATTGTTTTCTATCTCTTTTCTCTTTTCATATCACTTTTGTTGTGTGTTATTTGCCTAAGTGGAATCATTTCTATGTGTTAATGTTGCATCTGTTTCACTTGAAGGTGTTTTTAATGATGCAAAACGACACAAAATGATGCAAAAATAATCACTAATTCCCCTAAAATGCATTCGCACTAAAAAAAAAAAAAGCCTTGAAAATGATGTTAAAACATAGGGAAGAGTTTAAACTCATTTACTTCTCAATGCAATATGCATTTTACCAAAGATATGCAGTGAAGAAATGGCAGTGAAATCCCGGCTCTGGAAAAGCTTCCCAATTTTGGCAATTTGTAAAGAAATGGCATAATATGCTGCATCTGAGATGAACTTGAACCTGAGACTTTATTCCTGACAAAAGAAACACTCTTAACACCATTTTATACCGTCAGGGGCTCACGGAATATAAAGAAATGGCAAAAATAAAATAAAACAGCCATCTACACACTTCCAGAAGCACACAGTGCAGCCTGAGCCCTCATTGAGTATTCTGCTGAGGGAGGCACAATCTCTTTCCATTTCATATACCTGTTAACTGGCGAGATCTGTCATTCACTACACACACTCAGCAGAACAATGAACAGTGGAGCTTGTCTACATTTTTAGCAGTGTGGATGTGTGTGGATGCACAGTACAGGCGACTGATTGCATACAGTAGTGGTGTGTGTGTGTGTGTGTGTGTGTGTGTGTGTGTGTATGTGTGTGTGAGTGACATGTCATTTCAGACAGAAGCCACCAGTTCATGACATGACATTCAAAGAGCTGCCTGTCATGTTTCACCGATGAAATCAGTCCAACTCGACTCCAGAACACCCCCTACGCACTGTACCCACCGCTGCCATTGTGTTGGGACTATAGTGCACATATACACAGATACGCTGGAGTACTGTATTGTGCGACTGCTGAACTTTTCTTTCAGAGGTGTTTGATGAGTCAGAGCGTGTTAGCCGGGTGCCATCGACGTGTGAAGTCTGTTTCGTGAAGGATCTGGGCGGAGCATGAACCGCTTCGATATTTTACCACCCAGTTATTGTTGCTGACATGTAAAAGGGAAGGGAGTCAAAGAAGGCGGCCTGCTGTTTTGTTGACGATCAGTGATTTTTTTTTTTTTTTTTTTTTACATGCCTCTGGAGTCGCAGCCACAAAGATTTGCTGCCGCTTGTTGCTTTTGGACACAACTCGCTGACAGCTGATGCAGATTTTTGTATGCTGCTCACTTTCTCACAAGGCCTAGAAGATTGGTACTTCACCCACTGCATTAGCTGCTTTAATTTGGAAAAAAAAGTGTGGTTACAGCCATTAAGCACGTAGGACAAAATCAGCATCACCCCATTTGTATTCATATATATTATTTTTTTCCCCCATATACAAAAGCTGATGAGTGCATTTGCTCTTACATGTGACAGTGCGGGGATTGTAAAGGTCAATTTGCTGTTAAATCTTTGAATTTGTCTGCAGTAGTAAATGTGACAATTTGTCTTCATGGCAAGTGGTGCATGAACACAACAGAGGCCACAAGAAATGATGAAATCTGTAATTACACATGAGGGTGTTAGTGGTGTGATTGCAATCGCAGTTCATTTAACAGAAGACCTGCACACAGCACTTAAAATCTAAGCATTATATGTGTGATCCACAGCTCAGCAATATGGACAAAAAAAAATCACATCTTGATGTATTTTGGCTGAATACTGTTGCGTAAAAATAATTCAGTTAATTAATTATAATAATGGCGCCATGAAAAAAACAAAACATGATGAATGAGTGGAAACATAACCCTCGTAAACAACTTAGACACAACTTTTAAAAGAAAGTACCAAGTTCTCTCTTGGGATGACATTGAGAGGTTCTCAAACTCCTTTTCAATTATCATGACTTCATAGCAGCAGTAAAAAAAAACATGTTACACAAACTCCTGCAGGTCAAAGTGCACTAACTGAATACTAGTCTGGCAACACTGATGCTATTGTTGACCCATGATGCAATGCTCAAGCATGGTGTTTCCACACTATAATTAAGAATTCTTTACTGACACTGAATACTGGGGCAAGGAAATGTAGTTAAATTTCTGTTTGTCTTGTAAGTTTTGAAAACACAAACTCCATAGGGCAGATACAACATGATAACTTTAATATACAATGAAATACTGACATTACATATGAACAATCCTCAATTCCATTGAGTATTTGATGTCCCTATTATGGTCACACTGTTAGAACATGGAGACACATTGAGAGAGACCTCGCCCTCTGTCTGTATTTTGTGTTTTCCACTTGCTTTTATATGTTCAGGACACATATGGGTGTCCACCTATATTCTTCCAAGCAATTCTTTGTTTGTATCCCCCAGCAAATGTGGACAGAGCAAAATATGAACAAAACGACTCTCTTTACATGGCTCTCTCCTCCTTCTGCTCATCTGACTTACTGCACAGTTCTGTCTCAGAGACAAACTTTGGGTAAAACAGACAGACAAACAGACCTTTCAGCCTATCAACTCTAACTCCCCTATAGAAGACACACACAACAGGAGGCTTGTACGTCGTCTGTATATCCGCCTCTACAACATTCCTATAGAGTTTTGTGTAGGTGTGAGTGTGTTTACTTGTGTTTCTAGAGTATTACTCGTTCCAAGTGTGAACTGTTAGCTAACACAACCCAGAAATGTTACCCATTTTGCTTTTAAGGTCATTCGACAGAGCTGGAGGAAGCTTCACCCACATGTGGATCACTAAACCATAAAATATGACACCACAATAATATCTTTGTGATAAAAATCTTCGTAATCTCACGGGTTGTTTTTTTTGCCACCTGCTCCAGCAGAGTTGGACGCTTATCAGATTTTATCCGGCTTTCACAATCTGACCCGAGTCCAGCTCCTTTCTCTCTGTCCTTTAAAGCTAAAGCGAGCTTTATCAAGTCATGTGACCCGATGAGCACCCCAGCTTGTTTCTGAGAAGCTTTACAAGGTCGACCCCAGCTGGCTTCAGCCTGATCCTGCCTGATTCGTGATGACTCTGTGACCTTTGATATTTCCAGGGACAGGGAAGGTGACTGTAATGATATTCATGCATGTATTCAGACACATGTATAGATTGAATCACATACACATTAGTACACAACCACACATTCCCATAACAGTGCTGCAGTGTCCTACACAGGCTGAGGCATTAGAGAGGTATTAGATTTGATTCCATCTGGGCACGGACACATCAGAGCATCCACTGGCTCAACAATATCTTGATTGGATCGCTGATAGTTGGAGACGAGTGAAAGGATAAACGTGTAGAAACATATCCAGACACATGTAGTTATAGAAAGATGGGCGATATGGCCTAATATGGTTGTAGTTGTCGCGATTGTTGTTGTGTAAATTCATTTGACATGGTATAATATAGTATAATGTCGTATAGTAGAGTTTCACAGTTTATTGTGTTAGCCTTGCCGCCACAATGTGCACATAATAGACTTGGACAGTTCCCATTTTTCTGTGACTAATCATGAAGAGAAGTCTGTGTGATATAACATGACAGATGTAAGGGTTGCTAGCAAAAAGACGTCCAAATACAACTCACTACAAAATCACTTCATCTTAGAATAATTCAATCTTTCTAAGTCAACTGGTGTAAACGCGAGTATTTTTTTTCTAACCCATAGCTAATCGCACTGAATTATTTTCTTCATTTATCTGAACTTTTATACAAACAGCTAATATTCCTTCAAAATGCAAAGGAAGAGCATCAACACTTCCAGTTTCCAGGTTTAGTCTCACGTAGTCCAGATCTGTCTCCGCACTTCGCTGTGCCAGAACTGGAGGTGGGTCTGGCACCTGGGCTTTTGGCTCATTTGTGGTACTTTAAACGCCTCCCTTGGGTCGTGCTAAGTGCAGGATTTACTGACAGTATCTTTGTAAAACATTATCGGTGGAAGAGTTATTTTGGTGGAACATTAACAAACAAAAAAGTGAGTCCTGGTATTAAAATGACAAAATCCCAGCTGAAGGAAATACTGCATAAAACAATGTGTTTTTGTTGTGTTTGAAGGGTGTTGTTGTTTTACGTAGCAAGAATAGTGTAATGGTGGAGAATGCCAGCTGAAATAGTCACCCAGTGGCAAGATTATTACAGCAGAGGACGTTCTTTGAGCCAGATACAGGCATTAAAGTTAATAGGTTCAAATAAATACTTGCCTGACTTCAGTCACTGTAATATAAGTCAGATACACATATTCTTCTTCTGCAATGGTTGGTAAAGTAGCTGAGACCTGCATAAATGCCTCCAACTGTTGCTCCTACATTAGTCTGCCTCATTAGAATTACTCTGCAGGAATAGGCAGAATATTTCTATCATGCAGCTGCAGGATTGCTGTGAAAGTCTCCGATGCTACATGAAAGAACAACAACCGTTGTGCTGGAACTACAACCTAAAAAGGGCACATTTTGACACACACTGTTTTTTTTCATCTTTTTTTTTTGTAGGGACTTAGTCATTTTAATACCAAGATGGTCTTCCACCAAAACAACTTTTCTCTCAACTCTATTTTGCAAATGCTCGGTTGCAGCATCCTTCTCTCAGCACTGCCCAAGAATAAGGCAAGCGAGGCCGATAACATTTACCAGTGTTGCAGAACGACAGTGGAGACCTGTCTACTGCACTGGTACAGGATATGGATATGCAAGGCTGCTCTTCTACATCAAATAAGAGTGTTCTGAGTGGTCCTGCGGAACAAATTGGTGTCACTTTTGTGAAGCTGCTGCATTCGGGAGATCACAAGAAGAATGTGAGAATCCAGCTCTGCTTTCCTTTATTACATGGAATAACTGCTATCTTGGAAAATATGGATGGATGGATAGACGGATAGATAGATGGATGGATAGATACTGTAGATAGATAGATAGATAGATAGATAGATAGATAGATAGATAGATAGATAGATAGATAGATAGATTTTCCTGTGAAGCTTTGTTCTGAGGCTTCAATAGCGGTGTCATCCTCTTATCCTGTACAACACGTCTCCTACTCCGCCCTCATATGTGCTTTTCTCTCTCCAGCTCCTTTACCTTTTAACTCTCATTCATTCTTTACTGCTGTGTGCTCTTGTTCTCATGAATTAGAGAGGATTTCCTGGGAAATGGAATCCTCAGTAAGCTTAATAAAGAGTTCTTATGTAGGGTGAGAACATGAGTACTCATAAGCAGATGTAATCGATCAAGTTTAATTTGACAAATCATAATAAGTTATAAAAAAATCTGCACGGAAGTGACTTCAACATCTGAAGATGAAAACATGTAGATGAATAACTCAATGACAAACTCTTCAGAGCTGAAATGACGATGCATTAACTTAGATATCGTAGGAGTGGTAAAATAGGATATTCTCAAAAGACAGGATTTAGTTTTTAAAGAGTTATTTCAACAAAACCTAGACAATACAATCTACATTAATAATATTTGCCAAAAGTGTTGAACTTGGATTATTTCCAGACATGTCATAGACCAACATTAAGCAATAATAATCAATTAATTAAGAAAGAATTAGAAAACTGATGATATTCAGTACAATGATAATAATCCATTATAGGTTCATTAAAAATAAAAATCTGTTGATACATCCTGTGAACCAAAACTAGCCCATAAACGTACAATATATGATTATACACACTGTAAAAAGTCATCAACATGTGTAAATTAATCAAATGTCTTCTCAAAGATTTGTTTAATGTAAAGTTATATTTCCTTCTATTTATCTATCATATTTATATTTATTATTATAACAACTATTTAAAAAAAAGTAGTTTAGTTTCAATGTATACGATTTACTTAAATAATATTACATAATTTTATTTTAAAAACGCTAATAATAATAATTTGTTGTTATCAAAGTGTGATTTCACTAAAATAGTTAAATGCAGCAATGAAAATATCCTATGAAATACAAAACTAGGTGCAAATGCAAAATAATTCAAGCTAGTCACTTTAGTATAAGAAAAATATATACATTTTCTTCTTTTTCACCCTCCACATTGTTATGTTGTTGCATTGTTTCTGTTGAAATTGGTGCAGATATATTCAGTAAGTGATTTAACATGTTTCATTTGACTTAGCATTTGTCTAAACTACTTTTAGTCCACTTTATAAAGTGAATGTTTTGTGTTTATGGTCTTTAATATAAGACACTGATCTGGATAAATGCAAACTGAGGTGCTACTTTCAGCTAAAATTAATTTAAAAAAATGTCATGGTAGCAGTGTTGCATCCTGTGAGTGTAGACTACTTTGGGTGTACAGGTGTTTCATTTTTCCAACCATAACCACAGACAATGAGGAGTTGAAGTGTGTAAAAGCAGTGTCGTATGTCTGCTTCCACTGCAGCTCTCTCTAATTCCAATCAGTCTGATTTCTAAGAACTTAAACATCACTCATTCTTAAATATTTCGTCATTTTTGCGCCGTTAGGTTTCACATTGTACCAATACAGCTGACACTGGGATGACCAACCCCCCCCTCCCCCCAACCCCTGTATTCTCTATTTTATATTCTCTGGTAAAGACTAAAATCAAACATGTCAAAAAAATGTCTGCGATGCCTTCCACACTGAAACTTCACCACAGACCAACTCTCCTATCACTCAGTCTTGAGGGACGAGAAATGAAACGGCAATCTCAGTGATAACAGGTCTGAGGAATAACAGAGTGAAAGGAAACTTCAGACAGCGTTTCCATGGGGGAATATCGAATATAGAAAAAAAAAGGCAGTGATTGGAGACAGAAACGAGAGACGAGGTAACCAGCTGAGTCTGACAAGCAGAGATAATGTTCTTTCTTTTTCTAAATGATGTTTCTGTTCTGGTTTTATGCAGCATTCGTCGGGTTGCTTCATGTCATGTTTCACCACAGTAATAAAAACCTATTAAAGAAACAAGCCTGCGTCTGTCACGGAGATATTACAATAATGAATCAAGATGTTCACATAAAATATACATGACTAATTCATTATCTGTAAATAGATTCTCACAGGAAATTGTACCAGGGGCTACATGTGCCTGTTAATGATGTAGAAGTGCATGTCAGTCTTATTGAATGAAAGGCCACAGTGAGGGACGAAGAAAAAAACTACTGAACATTAACAATAATCAGTAACAGTAATTTAATAAACTAAATACTCTTTCTTTCTTTCTTTCTTTCTGTCTTTTTTTTTTTTAACTTTCATTTTCCGGATCATTGAAAAGAGTATTCTGCTGGTGGCATCCACCGGTAAAGAAAATTGAAGAATCAGGAAACATTAGCATTTTATTACATTTTATTTTGGTATTTCTGTATAGTTCTGTGTTATAACATTAAAAAAACCCAAAAAACATCAGTAAGTAGATCTTGAGGACCAATAAGCATACATATCTCACCTTGTCTTTTTATTTTGATAAGAATTTCCCATTTCTACAAGAAAATTAAAATAGCCTACACTGTAGTAGAATTCTTCCTTTATATTTTTCAGCTCATTTTAATTTTCTACACACAAAGCAGTTTTACATCATACAAATAAACATGTCCATCATGAAGCTTTCTGCTAACACGTCATTAATAAAATTGAATCCTAGATTCACATGCACTGAAATGTTGAATTAACACCAAACAGTTCCAGGCATTTTCCAATATTTTATAGCTGCCTTTCCATAAATTTAGGGTGGGGACACAAAATGGGTTCTAGAGATGTTTTATTGGGAGTTAAACACACAACAATAAAATGATATGCATTTGTCTTTATAATTAAAATAGCAGAAGAGTGGCATCTGGAAATGTTTATGCAATGTATACAGTTTATTCACCAACTTTTTAGCCTCTTGATACAAAGGGAAACTTGAACAGTTTTCTCCATTACTTATCTAAATGGCAAGTATGTCTGACAGAACATGATTTAGTCCAGTTTAAGGCGTCTTGGATACACACCCTCTTGTTAGCGAGTGCTTCCTATTACTGTAATTACTTAAACTGTGGCGGTTTGCCACAGTTGAATGTGTCTCTCCACACTATCATATTGAATTATTACAATTTTCAAATTTCTCATAGTGGTATTGCAGATTAATGTTGTGTTTTGGATGCTGCTTTGGCAAAGTAGTGTAAAACTAGACTCACTGTTAGAAAACTCAGAGGTGCTGAGTCAGCAAATCCAGGAGAGTTATTATACTACTGCTGTTAGACGAAACATGTCACATAAACTCCTGCAGGATAAAGCGGTCTGACTGAACACTTGAAGCACTAACATACTTTAAAGAATCACTACTAACAGACTCAAATGCAGTCACTGATGAAATATTCACAGTAGAATACAGTTTACAGTGGTGCATCGCTCATTTATTTACACTTAGATTTAATGAACCTCCAAAAATTCGTGACAGACCTCAACTGCTGTTTTTTCTTGGTGAGTTTCAAGTGTAGCACTGAGGCTCACTCAAGAAACAACATTATTAAGCATGATGCATACTATTTTCCATAGTTTTCCGACAGCTTTGGAAATAATGACTGAACCACTCTCACAAAGTAACGAAAAGTCAACGTTGTTATCGATGTAACTAATAAAGCACCTTAAGGTTTCTTTTTGTGCAAATTTTAATCCAAAAAATTATCAAAAGACATGTTTGAAATGTTTTACCAGTTTTACCAGGGCCATAAAAACTCAGTATTCTTAAAACAAGTAACATACAGTGAGATCAATCTAGAAAACAATTTTTCGAATATTGATATTCAATTGAATATCACCGGAGATCTTATAGTCATTTCCAGGACTGTCATTACTCATGTCCTCCAAGGAAAAGCAGAAAAACACTTTGCAGCGTACATTTATCTGAGTCCTATGGAGCAGGATTAGACTTTAACATGCGCTTGATGATTTTGTTTTGTCTTTTCCTGTAATTAGTGAGATTTGTAGGACATAGTGAGACACAAAGTAATATTCAAGTGGAGAATCTCATATAGTTTATACATGATTGCTGTCCAGAAATTATGAGCAGACAGAGCACGAGGGTGTGGAATTAATCTTCTACTGAGGACAGCGGACAATGTGAGCAGAAATTGCTTTGGGTGAAACTGAGTTTGAGGTCACACTAACAACTAAACCAACCTCAACATGTAATGATGATAAAATAAATACATTGAGCCACAGCTTTTTTTTCATTTATAACATATGGTTACATCAATCTTCAAATCAAGCTTAGTTAAACTGCACTTAATTCATAAATGATAATGGTAATCATTTTTCTGAGAGTATTTGGAGCTGTCTAATCAGAACAGGGCGCCCTTTGTTCAATAAATTTCCATGAGGCACTGATGGCTACAGGGCTGTGTAAATGAGCCAACAGTGATGGATGACCACTTCATTAGGTAATATGAACTAAAAGAATGGGAGGTAAAGGACGAGAGGCAGAATAATGAAGGAACATAAAGCGCGGGGGTGTTTCAACCTGCAGGCCCTGAGCGTGTTACTGTGAAATGAGTCAGAGAATGAGAAAGTTGAGGCCGAATTGAGACATTAGTTACGATTATGACAAGCTTGACGTGTGGCGCGTTGGAAACCGCGAGAGCCCCCTGAAGCCTCAGGGGTCCAATCAAATGGGCTGTTTTTAGTACACCTACTGCGGCCTTCAACTCGTAGATAAGAGCTTCCCGTGGCCAACTGACAGCTTTGTTATACAGATAGTGGAGCCCGTTTGTGTGCGCAGCAGTTTCTGGCTTTGTCTCAAAGTGATGGAGAGCTGCACAATTATGATCAAGGACACTGAGACATTGTTCGCTTGCTCTCCTTCTACGTCTCCCCTGCTCTGTCATTTGTGTGCCTTTCTCTGTTCTCTATTTGTCCGTCCTCTGGTATTAATTTATGGCGAATGCACCAAACAAGAGAAGAAGGAGTCCTTTTTCTTTTTGTCTGGTTTGTGCAGCGATGAGATGAAACCTGTTAAATGCAATTTTCTCGTGTTCGTCATTTCGGTGACACAAAAAAAGAGATGAATAGAAATCAGAGAAAATCAGATTGAGACATTTTGTCACAGTGAACCACAGCGATCTCAGCTCACAGTTAACCCGTAAAGACCAAAACATCCACCACCGACCTAAACCTGATCTAAACTGTTGAATACCTGTTGATCCACCAATCCTATCAATACATGTAAATAATTGGTGTAAAATACAGTTTGTCATCTTTTCATGGTCATCAGAT
>JAPQRQ010000007.1:10898858-10924105 GCA_037367365.1 Apogon talboti | reverse complement strand
TAGTTACCGTGGAAACACCGTCATCGTCTACAACATTGATTCACCAGTAAAACCCATGGAGTTGGATCAATGACAGTTGATGGACACACTTGGATTATGTTCAGTTATTGATATCTTAGTTGAAAAAGGCACTTTTTCTTCATTTTTCTCCATTTTGATGAGATAACCTTTGAATTTACTCAAGAACATCAGCATGACCTGTGATTGACATAGGAAAATACAAGGTTTATACTAAAAAATGGAAAATACAGAGGATGACATTATAATAAATGGTGAGAATCACTTAAGAAAGGTTAAATAGAGAGAAAAATTCATTTGAGAGCTGCCACAAAAGTAGTACTGGGTCTTCATGGGTTAAGAAGGTGACCCAGATATGTATTATATTCAATGTCAGACGGTGTGATATCGTCATATAAACTGTGTGATGATAGAGAAATGTAAAGTACTGTGCAAAAGTCCTTGGCCAGCATTAGGTTTGTTCATTTAGTGAAGTTATAGTTATAGTGGCCTGTCTCTGTATTAAGATACAATCTGGATAAATGATAAGTATGTACAAAAGTAAAAGTTTAGTTCTGTTTTTTGTTGTTTCTTTTAAGGCTGTGCACATATTTTCTGTATTTTCTTAAATCTGTATGCTCATTTCAACTCTGCAAAAACAACAAAGCTAAACACTAAGACTTTTGCACAGTACTGTACATATTTTGGGCTATCAGTTATATTGGTATTTTGCCATATTCTTCTTGATTTGAACAGTACTTTCTTCCATTATATACATAAGGGAATTTTGCATGAAAGTAACATGGGGGTAATGTTGAACAGGATTTTTTTAAAACATTTTTGGGCTTTTTGTCTTTTTTAAGAACAGTGTAGAGAGACAGGAAGGATGGGATAAGAGAAAGGGAATAACATGCAGCAAAGGACCCATGAGGGATGAACTCCATCACAAATATTCTACAAAAACCTGCAAAAATGATTGAATGTAAAGAAAATTTTGTGTATTGAGATAGATACTACTGTCTTATGATGCCATAGACTGTCACAGCAGATTTCAGCCATATCATCTACTCCTTGTTCCATATGGTAAATGGGAGTGATTGTGTTCAAGATCAGGGGTGTCAAACATATGGCCCATGGGCCAAAAGTGGCCCGCCAAAGAGTCCAATCCAGCCCACGGATGAATTTGTGAAATGCAAAAATTACATTGTTTAACAATCAAGGGTGTCAAAATCATTTTAGTGGGCCGGACCTGTACAATAATAAAATAGTAACCTATAAATAAATAATGGCAACTCCAAATTTTTCCTCTTTTTTTGTTTTAGTGTGAAAAAAGTAAAACTACATGATGAAAATGTTTACATTTACAAACTATCCTGTCACAAAAAAAATTTGAATAGTCTTAACAACTATGGACAACCTCAAATTTTTTAAGCAATATAAGTGGCATTTTAATAATATTTTGCCTGTTACTAAATGTTTTGTGTATTTGTAGATCCACTATGATCTGTAAGTTGTAATGCACATGTGCAAATGAGATGCTGAGGGGTAATATTGTTAAAATGGCTCTTTTACTTTTTTTTTTTGCATAAAAATGAAGAGAAATATTTTGAGTTATTATTTATAGGCTGTTATGTTATTTTACTGGTCCGGCCCACTTCAGATCATATTAGGCTGACTGTGGCCCCCGTTTGACACCCCAGTTCTAAACAGGCACAAATTTACAGCAGTACATTTACCTGGAGTAATGTCTCAGGGGTGAAAGGGTTAACATCCATGTAAGTGTCCTGTACTGGTGGGACTGGAGTGTTGATCACTTCTGCTGTACTTACTGAAGGACGGGAAGGGGCCATGTTTTTAGGAGAACTGAATGATAATTTCCCCCGTGTCCCCCTCCTCCAGACTCCTTTATCTTGACTGTAGCTCTAAACCTGTTTGCTTGAGGAGAGCTGCTCTGACAGTACTGGGGCAGTGGCGTACTAACCCCAGCTCGGTTTTGTCCTCTGGCACAGTGGTTTCCTCTTGAACTGAAGGTCTCGGTACAGACTGAGGCTTTTTAACATAGAGTAGAGCTCCGACACAAGCCTGGCACTGCTGTTCATGTTCTCAGGTTGACATTTTTTTTAAGTTACAGTGTGTATCTCAAATGAAGAGGAATGAACTGAAACGTTACAACATCAAAATAGTTTTAACCCTCTGGAGTGTTTTCTGGCTGTTTTTGAATACTTTTGATTTTGTCTTCATATCTCTCATCAAAAAACTGTTTACCTTGCTTTATTTGGTCTCTCTTTTTTTTTTAGCACTGTGTGACTGTATACTTATTTTTTTCATTTGACGTACTGTCTTAACACACTGAACCTAAACTCACACAAAAAACATCTAATCTGAGTAGGTATCTCAGAAAACAGCCTATACAACTATTACAACAATATACGACAACTACACTACACACTCACACTGCACTACTCATTAATTATATACTCAAAAAACGCTAAATATTCAAAGATCTCTGAAATCTTGAAGTTCACTAATCCTATTGCTGTTTCCTGTTTTCCATCTCTGTTACTTCCATAGCTTTTCTGGTTGCACAACAACCTAATTAGACACGGCCATGTAATGCATAGGAATAGGAACGCAGTGACATCCTTTTTTTCATGCAAGCACTTCTTTTAGGAACCTGTTTTTACCATCTCTTCACGCACCGAATGCCAAATGTGATGACAATATTGCTGAAAATTACATTTTTAGTGTGTATCATAAGTCTGGTTTTACTCATCCTTTCAACACAATTGACTTCACAGTATTAGTTTGTCATCTGCACTTTCCTCACACGTTGAATCAGAGACTCAGTGAGGCTCCGTCATGCTGCTATTCATCTTAACTCGGTCATGTGATCAGGACGGGCCGACACGTCCAGGGGTTAAAGGGTTAATTGAACATAGATGTGTTTGTGTTAACCAGACATGACCCATTCCATCCATCTGTCCTCCCCTTATTGTCATTTCCTGTCATCTCTGTTTACATCCATTCTAAACAGAATACGACCAGATCCACAGACTTCATTTTGTTAATTTCTGCCTCAGAACCACTAAGTTCCTGCAGGTTATTTAAACAGTTCAATGGTTTCCTCCTCCTTTAGGTGGTGGTGAAAACTCGCACGGAGTACCAGACAGAGAAGAAGAGGCTGAAGGTCCCCAAGGTGGAGGAGTTCACCATCAGCTTTACCGATGGTGTGTCTGAGAGACTTAAGGTAAGGAGTTACCCACTTATACATTTCTGATGAATGAAAACATAAAGCTACTGCAGAGAACCCACACCCATACTGAATCAACAAAAGTCTGATAACTCCAGTCATCGGCTGATAGCTTCCTTTGCCTAAATCAATATAACACCCCATAAGAATCATCACTTTAAGAGTTTCAGCTAAAAATTAAAACTAAACTTGACAGATCACTGGTGAACCGATGCTGTAATGCTGACACTTTTTTGTATTATCTCAAAAAAAACTATGTCCAAAATGCTAATGATACTTGATACGTCTCAAATATGTCTTTGTACACTGTGCCTAACTGATAAATATATCTGCACCTGTCGTGGATTGGTTTAGCCTAGTACGTGTGTATTTAGCAACAGCAACTCAAACTTGTCTAAATTTGTTGGATTACACTGGTCTACAATTTGTTTTAGAAATGATCTGCCTCAGAGATTACATATGTTAAATCTTACATGCTTTAATAAGATGAATTGGAAAACAAATAACCAAAGTGCAGGTTATGTGATATTTTTGATGTATATGATAAAGAGTTATTACACATATATACTATTTTTTTTGTACTAACTATTTATTGTCAAATGTGTCAGTTATTTGTGTTTCAACGGAGTAATCTTGTAACTGTGTTTTGTATTTTCTGCTGCCTATATTGGCCAGGACTCCCTTTGTAAAAGAGGTTATTTAATCTCCATGGAATTTTTGTCCTGGTTAAATAAAGTTTAATAATAATACTACTAATAATCCTTGCTTTATGTACATCTATATAAACATTTACAAATGTTCCACTAGAACCTGTAAAGTGAATGTATTATAATGTGCAGACAATGTTTTGAAGCAGATCTGTAGCTCTGAGACAAACATTCCTTTTGAGTAAAAGCCATTCTCTCATTAATTCTCACAGTTTCACATTTTAAGCAAAGACTGTACAGGAAACCTGCATTTTCCTTTTCTTCATTAGTGATTCAAACTGGTAAAGTTTGACTTTTATTCTGGAGGATTTTACTTGCAGACTGTTATTATTTGGATGATAAATGGATTCTTACAAAACATTTGGAATTTATCATTTGTGCAATACTATGTCAGTTTATAGTGAAAAAGGCTGCTTTTACTTTGACTTAGGCACTGATGATATGTTACAATGATCTTTTTTTAATTGAACCTGCAGTGTAAAACACGAAGACATTCCATCAAAATATTCCTAAAAAGAATTGATCAATTTGTTCTGTTCAACTTTAAAATAGTTATCCACAAAGCTGGACATTTCTTGCATTTGTGGAGAGTTCTGTCCTCAAGGTTTTCATTAAAAGCAGTATATATACAGCACACATACAGTATTCACAGGTTTTCCCTCTGGATTTATCAGCACTGCTACCACTGTCAATCAAAACTACCTGCAATATCCTCGGACACAGCAGTGTAGCAGAAAGAAAACACCACAGTTGGCAGTAACATGAGTGTTTCATGCAGACATGAACAATATGCTGCTCTCTCTAACTTAAATATGTGCATAATGACACACACACATGCAAACATACACTCTCCTCTGATGGAAGGGTGGCTGTAAATTAGGGAGTTACCATTTCAGAAACATCTACGTCATCCCGCCGCCGTCTGTTCCATTCTTCTTCTGTTGTTGTTAGGGGAAACCAAAGAGAACTCACGTTGTCATGGTAGCAAAGAAAACCTTCCCCCATGGAAACGCTGAGAGAGCGAGAGCTAACGCGAGTGAGAAGGCGCACAAGTGGAGGTGTTGTGAACGTCCCAGTGTAGGTGTGTGTGTAAATGAGCAGTGTGACACCGGCCTGGAAGGTCCTTCAAAGCTCAGAACAGAATTAGATATTGGACGCCATAAGAGGCTGTGAAATCTGTCTGAGGCTGTTTCTTCACAGCATCCTGCCAAGGTTAAGCAGAAAACTGCATCACCTGGCCTCTGCGGTGCTACGAAGGGATGTGATGAGCTCTTAGAAATGGCAGGAGCAGTAAACAAGTGGCTCAGGTATCCACTATGTTGAGAAAATGTCAGAGTATTAGTTCTGAAGTAGACTGACCATGTGAATCCACCTGAGTCCTGCAGTCTGTTGATCTCCGGAAGTAAAGAAAGACTTCAAAGCTTTAATGGCATAGTTTGAAAACTGTACACTTTATACAGGGACAGGAGTAGTGGATGTATGTGTCATTTTAGACTGTGAAAGTGACTATAGCATGATCTGTGAAATAAATTGAAATTCAACCATTTGCATGAGTAGGCTTAGGGATGCAGTGATGTACTGGCCAAATATTGTTATTGGCATACAAGATAGAGCTGGACATTGTTTATCTGTTGTGTTGTATTAAAATGTTTTCATAGATTTGTAGTATTGAATTTGTGCTCATTGAAACACTTTACAACAGTTATGTTACCACCTGGGCGACACAGTGGTGCAGTGGATAGCACTGTCGCCTCACAGCAAGAACATTCTGGGTTTGATTCCAATCAGTGTGGAGTTTGCATGTTCTCCCATGTTTGCGTGGGTTTTCTCCAGCTACTCTGGCTTCCTCCACATCCAAAGATGTGCACTGATAGGTTAATTGGTTAATGTGAGAATTACTGGTTGTTCGACTCGTCCAGGGTGAACCCTGCCTTCACCCATAGGTAGCTGGGATAGGCCCCAGCGACCCCCCGCCACCCTAGTGAGGATAAAGCAGTTCAAAAGATGAATGAATGAATGTTACCAGCAATGTATATACCATAATCTACCATGTAAATAATCTCAATGTTACCAAATGACATTTCTAGATATTTTGAAGGTACAGAATGATGCAGTAATAACTACTACTTCATTACAATATTATTACTTTCAATGGTCAGATTTAGCAGTACATAATTTGGTTAATAGAAAGATACCAGGGCTTATTTTAATGCAGTAAAGTCTAATGTGGAAAACATTGGGAAAACAATCAAAACATTCGAATTCATATTCAAACCAAGTCGAGATCTACACTGGACTGAACATAACCAAAGCACATTTAATGCATGAACCTGGTGGTGTTTTTGTAAACCTTCAGTTTCTTGGAGAAAATGAGGCAAAAGAAAATGTTGCTTCTCTCAATCCTTCAATATTACATAATTTTTATAGTGTAAATTTTTGACAGTTGTTTGAGTAGAACATACAATATAACAACAATACTGTGTGCTTTAGGTTGATAGGTTAGTTTGCACAGTGTGATTAATTCAGAAAATATTCAACACATAATGGTCTTATTTTTGGGCTCATAAAATAACTAGTTATTTGACTAACATGGTGCATTAAATATCAAGTTAATTTGCGTTAATTTAATTTCTGTTTACTGATCTGCATCATTGATCACTATGGCCTGTTACAAGTCATATTATACAGAAAGCCTCGGCAGAAAGGTTACCACATTTGCACATTATAATAGCGTCCAACTTGACATACTCACAATTCTTGTCTTGATATACAGAAGTAGCAGAAGTAGCAAGCATTCAGTAAGTTTATTCAACTATTCCTCCTAAATCGGACAAAACGTTGCTGCGGTCTTTACAGTTGCCTGTGCTTTGCCATGACATCAGTTTTTGTTTGGCAGAAATGCATTTTAGTCAGTGTGATTTGTGCATTGGTTTTGGGTGTTCAGCTGAACCGCTTGTGTTGCTTGACTGACAGAGCTGATTCTGCAGCCACACACACATGTTCACACACACGCACAAATGGCACACAGAGCACGGCATGCTGCGCAGTGCAGAGCAAACATTTCTGGATGAAAAGCTTGCACATCTCTTCTCTCTTCAAAGCTTTGCAGATTGTGTTGATGGATGAAGAGCTCAGAGTGTAAAATGCTCTCTAATCGGCCCTCCCTCACTGCCTAGCTGCCGCTTTACTACTCTCCATCCTTTTCCACACTTTTCTCTCCTTCCCTGCCAATGCCTTCTCCCTCTCTCTTTTCCGGATCCTAAATTGCTTTTCCCTTTTTAATTTAAACCGTTGTATTTTGAACTGCAATTTAACTCCTATAATTGGCATCTCACATTCAAAACACCAAGTTGCAGCTTTTTATTCACATCAAATTCACAATAAGTTACACTTTCATGCAAGTGTTACTTCTGCAGGAAAAGCCATTAAATACTGTATAAGACGATGTGTGGAAAAAAGACGAATAAAGTACTGCAGGGATGTTGCATTTTTATAAGCTAGCCCACACTCAGTGGGATTTTTCCAAGCTTCGTGGACGATACTTGCCGTCTTAATTTTATGATTCATGAGGTGTAAATGCTATTGAAAATGCTGTAAATGAACTGACTCAGTCACATGACCTCACTGACCTTATCAACCTCATCAGTCGTATCATGATTTGCATCCTTATCTCACCAATGCCTAGCAAAACACCCTTTAAATACGGGCTTCACGCTACAATTTTTGACTACCGATATGTTTGGTAAAGAAGTGCTATGTTGCACAGTGAGGGAGGTTCACCGAAGACGCTCGTCATGTGATCCAAGACAACTTGGAACCAAATGCTGACCTGTCAGAAATTAAGGATAACCGTATCACAGTGTGTCGGCTGGTACAACCTACTTAACAACCAAGAGGAACACATGAAATGGCACATTCAACACAACAAGTATGTTTGTAGTTGCAAACTACTAATTTCAAGCTTTCTTGGTAAAATTGTCATCCAGTTGCAGCCTGTTGCTGAGTCACGACTGGTTCTACTATCTGCTGCTACAATGGCTTTGGATTCTTTTCTGTTCATATAATTACCATTATTGTACCAGCACAATCATTATCTTAGCTTCACTGTTTACAGCTATAGGAACACAGAGAGACCACATGTGCTGATGATGTTTAATTCTTGCACTTTGGCTTTAACTGTAGTCTGAGGTTTAGTAGAATTTATCATTGCACAGTCTATATAATACTCCGATTATTAGATCCATGTGAAGTGTGCATGCTGGTTAACCTCACAGTCTCCATGAGCCTTAAGATGAAGTACAAGCTTCAACATGAGCCTGTTGTCACTCCCAAGTTGTCACATAATGCCACTTTATTAAAACCTGTGAGTGTCTGCTTTTAACACCTGCTGTTACAAGCACAGATGAAAGTCAGTGTACATTCTAGAGCATAGGAAACAACATAGTGCTGCTGTTAAGTAGCAAAAACAGTAGGAAATGCTTGGGGTAGTTATGGCAGAGCTCTAAAATATATGAACTTCTATACCTGAGATTAAGATTCATGTCCTGTTTCATGTTGTTTGTGCATTTCCTGTCTGTCTTTCTTATTTTGGCCCTTCTCCTTATTTCCCTATACCTAAACCTTTCCTAACCATAACACTGTCTAGACATCTGTTGGACCTCCATATGCACTGGAAAATCTGTCTCCACTGCATGTCTGAAAATAACGCAGTAGGGCTATTCTGTGCATTGAAATGTGACATCCAGGACAATCATCAATATGTGACAGGTTGGGAATGACAATAGGTATTAAAAACTCACAGTGGGATATTTACTTGTACAGTTTATAATGTTGAACACAATGTGAACATCCCTTAACCTCTTGAGACCCAGCAATGCATTTTTATCCTCTGTAGGGGTCAAGAGTGTCACATCTTTACTTAAAAAAAGTCCACTCCAAAGGGCATTCCATTAAGAAATTAATAAATAAATGATGTGCTGTTTCCAATCAAGACAATTATTTAATGTAAAAAAGCCTAAACTTTTACTTTCCCCATTGCTAGTCCAAAAGTCATCTCTGGGGGGGATTTTTTTCAAGAAACATATTCAGTATTAAACCATCACAATATAAAATACAGTCTGGTGTAAGTAGGACATGAGCTGGTTTCTGTTCACCCTCCTCTCTCATCATCTCTTCATCTCTTTATTCCTCCCACTAGACCTGCTTCATGTGTCATCTCCTTCCATCCTTCTGTCCCCTTCCCTCCCTACTACTCTCACCGCCCACCTTTAACCCACCTCCCTCCCTCTCCTCCTCTATCTTCCTGATTACTCCCAAGAGACCTGAACTACAGCATATTCCCTCTAGTTGTTTTGTCCCATTAAAGAATTGAGTAGGGCATGTTTCCCTCCTCATTAGCTAGGTAAAATAAAACAGACGACATCCTTCTGCGTTTCACTGAATGTCAAGTCAGATGAACCTGGAGATGAAGTAGGAGGAAGAGGAAGAGGATGAGGGATAATGAGAGGAAGCACATACTGACATGAAGCAGAGATGAATCAGTCAAGCTTTCTTAATTACTTACTTAACAAAAGCAAATGATTAGTTTTTAAAAAAATTAGAATAACATTCCATTAAAAGAAAACACAAAGATATAATACTCTTAAATGTAGAAATTGAATACTTTTACTCTTTACATGTTATTTTTATGTGGCTTTCATAGTTTTATGATAATGCTTTGATTTAATTGATGACTTAAAAGAAGTGTCTTATTGGTTTTGATTTCTTATTTAACTTAAGAATAATATCCAGGCGATGTGTAGACCTAAACTGATTTTCCTGTCATTGAAATTGAAGTCCTGATATCTCTCTCTGACTAAAATGGGGTCAGCAGCCCTCTGCATTTTCTCAAATACATTTTTGTGATTCTTCTCAGTTTGCTCAAATCCAACCCATGGAAACTTAAAAAGCACCCATGCTTGTTACCAGCTCCTCTGGCTTTTCCTTCACTGCATACCTGCTCATGGAAGTATTAGAATATCTGCCGTTATGAGTCTACTTCACAAGTACAGGGGCTTTCCCTGTGTACTCTTGTTCCATGTCTCTATCTCTAGCAGCTCTGGCTGTTTCTTATTGTTTGAGTAGACTACACAAGGTGCCCTGAGGAACTCCTTACTGCTGTAGCATTTCATTGGCTGGTTTTTGGCAAGTGGCAGCCTTGATAAGTTTCAATCTTCTCAGTGACACAGAATCAATATGCACACAGCCTTGGTTATGAAAAGACCTGAAATAACGAATAAGTAGACGGCTTGATTACTATATCAGCATATCTATAGCAATGACTGATTTTTGATCCATGTAAGCAGTTAATGACCTAAACCATGATAATTACTGCATACTACTACGATTTGTAATTCCTCCTGAGTCTAATCTGAGGTAGAGTTCTCCGTCTGCCTGTTATTGAAATACTGGATGGAGGCACAGAATCTAAATAGACTGCTGCTGTCTATTTTCCATTAAACTCATAGCAGAAAAAGAATGGGGGGGTCATTAAAACATCATCAATAAAACAATGGAAAACAATGCATAAATAATGATAAAATATATTATTTGTGTCAGTTCCACCAACTGTTTTGTAATGTGAATAGAGGCAATTATCACAATTATGTAATCAGAATTATCTAAAATAATTGCAATATTCTGATTATGTAACAGTTTGGATGGGCATAATATGAAGTAGATTGCAGCTGAAAACAAAGCACAATAAGCCAAATTGTATCTGGAAAACAACTGTCTGTCTGATACATTCAGTTTTATCATCATGTGCTTATGCTTCACTTCCCTTTCTGTAAGTTCTTGATTTGGTCTTCACTGTCTGGACAAAATTACCTGTTTGTTGGGGTGCCTGTCGGTAGTAATAATGGTGTAATAACTGATATGACCACGGGTGTCACACATCAAACCTGTCTCATACCACATAGTTTAGTCCATGATTATATTCTAAATCAGCCAAGTAAAACGAACAGCCAAGTAAATACAGTGATGATTGACTACAGTGATTACAGTGTTTATCGATAAAAATAAATTGTTAGATATGTAGTATATATTTCCCTAACGTGAACTCAAAAACTGGGGATACAGAGAAGTACTGCAGTGTGGCGTTTGCAGCTCATAACTTCTGCACAAGATGTCGTCTCTCTTTCCATCTCCACCATCACTCACAACTGCAGACTTTCTCATAAAAAGAAAACGCCATTAAAACGCGTCTGAAAAAGAAATCTTGGATGAAGACGAAGCAGAAAGGATTAGTTTGGCACGGCAGGGCAGGGATTGAGAGATGCAGGTGTAGAAATTGATGAAGGGGAGATTTAATTCGTCTTGTCCTGCTTGGTTCCTGGCGCGTTCGCCATCCAGAAAACATGGTGTACTTGGCCAGCTCTCACCTCACATACACTTCAAACCAGCGTCCACACACCCGCCCAGACAGAACACACACTCTCACACTCCCTAACCAATGCCAACAACAACCTCATCATGCACACACAAACAAACACGCACACACAGTGGCCACATGATCGCAGTGGGATTGCCAAGCAGAACATGCTCGGTGCCAGCTGAAGTTAGCAGGTAGCTACGGGAGAGGCAGCCATCGTCCAAAACAATTATCCCATTATTACCTCCACTTTGCCTTCTGATAAAAGCTTTGCTGCAATCTGCCGCCTCCACAGAAGGCCCTCGCTGTTTGTCAGGTTGGAGGTAATTACTGCTGCGGTTCGAAACCTTGCACAGCCTCCTGTTCACCGCTTTGTTTCTCCTCCTTTCATATGGATGACTAACGCTATGTTGATTGTGGGGAGGGTTTGTAGCTATCGTCTGCTCCGAGAAAAACACCCACGCGGATATGCACACACACACACACACACGCACGCACGCACACACACACATTCGAGTGTGGGTAGAACAATTGATTTACCTTCAGCTGTGGTATTATACTGTGAATGTTGTGAGTAGTTGAGGACTGAGAACATCAGAGGGAGGGAATTGGAAAAGCAAGTGAACAAGAGGGCGGATGCTTTTTTTGATGATGTGGGAGCATCAACAGAATGTCAACTCTACTCTGCTGTAGCTAGAGTACAGCAGGTGTTAGAAAAGAAACATATGTATTGTGTTGGCAAGTGTAGTTTTTTAGGCTTTACTAATATTCTTTACTTAAAGGGAATATTTCCACATTAAAGGTTCAGTGTGTGACATGTAGGGACATCTAGGGACAAAGTTGGAGATTGCGGTGACCATCCCTTGTTAGAATGTTTGTTTTGTTTGCTTTTGATGTTTTAGGTAGTGTGA
The DNA here is from genome assembly GCA_037367365.1 of Apogon talboti. Classification (NCBI taxonomy): domain Eukaryota; kingdom Metazoa; phylum Chordata; class Actinopteri; order Kurtiformes; family Apogonidae; genus Apogon; species Apogon talboti. Next base: position 10,911,829 of record JAPQRQ010000007.1, on the reverse strand, counting down.
TACAAACTCTTCAGTGGTCTACACTATGAACAATTATCGGTATATGTCCTACTTTTTAGAGGGAATGTACAGATCATGTCATTAAAATAAATATATAACAGCGCTATCAAAACTGTTGTACTAGACTAACATTCATTTTGAATTTCCCATTTACTAGAGTAGTTATGGTATTTTACTGGGAGAGTTGCACTAACCTATAGGTTTGTGCTATAACTGTCACTAGCACAGATCGCTAGGCTTAGGTGTTTATTGCAGTCAGTTTAATGTAATACTTGTAGTGTCTGTCTGCACCACAGTGTTTGGGTTTATTCTCCTTTAGCTCACAGTTTGTTTAAAGGCCCATTTATTCTCAATGTTAAATTTGCATATGTACAGAATGCTCTATCCGGCCTCTGGTTCATTACATACATACATTTCTGTACATCTTGTTGGAGCTTGTGGATGCGAACCTAAACGGAAGAAATGAAGCAGTACCAGTGGGAGACATGGGGACAGTGTTGAGATTTGAAGAGAATAATTTCCAGAAATGGCAGAAGTTTTCAACTATGTGAGTTGTTGACAAACTGCCAACATATACTATTGTATTTTGCGTTGCAATAGTTGTTTATCTTTAAAACTAAACCTATGTATTTTGTAAAGTGCAATCAGTTCTTGTTATTAGTAATCATGTACAAGAAATCCTACATATTGTTACTTTAAAAATGCAGTAAAATCACGTGTAGAGTAGTATAAAGCAGTAACACCAAGATAACCTCCTCCTGTGTTTGCATGTTTCTATAAATGTTCACTGTGAGTGTTTTTGCAACACTCTGTCACACACTTTGTCTTCAGTTTTAACACCTCACATTTTACTTTCAATTCACACCTTCATATACCATGAGATATGTGCCATGTCGGAAAAAACACTCATCATTAATTCCAGCTGAACACAAATGTGGATCCTTACTGTATATATTAAAATATTTAAATACAACTTATATCTTCTTAAAACATGTGGGGAGCATAGGGCGAACATGTTCATGCCAGTGGTATAATAATATTATAAATTCACAAATTCAGTGATAGCTTAAGGGCTTTTCATACTTTCAATTTCTTTTTTTCACATGTTGGACTTACTTTTAACAGGTTCTGAGTTGCCCTGAATGTAGTAATAGACTTGCATTATTATCTGCACCACAGCAGCAGCTGTGGTTTATGGGCTTTAGCCCAAAGGCAGCAAGTAATTGGTAACAGAGGTGAGAGTTTCTTAACCTGTTCAGAGATTCAGCCTGGCTACCTCATGCACTTCTGCTGGGGACTCATCGTCCTTCTTTTCACCCCCAGCCCAACTGCTCTCTTGTCTCACATCCATCATTTCTTCTCATCTTCTGTCACATCGTCCCCTCACCTCCTCATCATCTGTCCAGCTCTTCCTCTCATTCTCTATTTCCCTGCTTTCACCCTCTTCATCTCTTTTCTCTCCCCCTGTATTGTCTCATAATGAGCCAGCAATCGATAGCAGCGTGGTCACACTCACTTATCAATCTCAAACTGGGAATTATTTTGCAACACGTCTAACACAGGCACATACAGAGCTCATGTCTGTGTTGCCAGCTCTTATTGGCAGATATTCACAGGCATCTTATTGTTCAGAAGTGGGTCCTGATAAAATGAACCAGCCAGATGTAATGCCTAGATCCTGGCGGTTTGTTGTGCACTCACTCACACAGGGTTAGGGGTTCAAATTACCGAGCTGCCACTGAAACAATATGAAGTGGGGGAGGCTGCGGCGTTCAGCTGGAGTCTCATTTGATTGTATTCGCCTAATGTGTAAGGAAAAAGCAAACTGTTAACAGGATGAAATTGCGACACTTGGTAAATCAGACGCAGGATGGTGGCGGATGTGCATCTTCACGCTCCAGTGAACCACAAACAGTCCTGGTTAGGTGAGTCTGCACATCCCAAAGGTCTCCAAGTCTGAGTCATTTGTCACAGCAAAGAGGTCTTGTGAGCCAGCTGCCATATGAGATGCAGACAGATACTTTAAAAAAGCTGCAAAGACAGACAAACATACAGAAAGGCAGACAGACTGCTAATCCTCTGGGTCTGATAGACAGGCAGACAGATAGCAACAGAGACAGACATCGCCGCTGTGTGACTGATGTTTGTGATGATTTATAAGTCCAGATGGTTCCTGTTCTGCTCTACTTCTTGTTTCAGATCTCGTATCAAGCAGCATCTCAAAGGACAGTAGACTTCAATCACTGTCTACCTATCAGTATCAGCAGATGTGAATACATATACATAAATCATCTGCTCACCCATCCAATAGAACCCATGAATAAAATTGTGCTCATCCCACTTTACATCTAAGGGGATAGCGAGGCAAGAATACAGTTCAGATCTCTCATCTAAGACTGACCATCCTGTCTGGTTGTTATACAACCTGAGGCCAGTGTATCCAAACTCCATCGTTGGACTTAATAACTCCTCCGTCAGAGGCTGCCAAGACCAAGGAGGATTTCTGAGCCTGATCAATGGCCAACATTTGTATAAGCCTGCAAAGTGGCAAAACTCATTTATATGCGAATTTGTTTAAAGTCAGTTGTGGCCAGTTACAACAATTATATGTTCAACTTCATCTCAGATCAGAGCAAAAAAGATTACAGGAAAAAGACTGTCTTTTTTGATTTTTCCGGTTCCTGGCAACATCTTCTAAACCACCTCTAATGTCACTAATATAATAACAGCAGATCTGAATCAAACCAAGTACAGTCGGCCTCAGATGGAACCTGTCTGTGAACACAATTATTATCTGTGTCTTTTGTTTGTTCAGTAACAGGATATTGTAAAAACCTTTTAGCATATTTTAGGGAAATTTAGGCAAAAAAAAAATAGGCCACGGCCCAAGGCAGAAGTAATTAGTGTCTGGTGCTGATCCAGCCTTTTTATAACAACTGCAAAATGGGGTATTTTGTTACCAGCTTTGCTGTTTTTTCAGGAAGTATTTGCAGGCACTTCAAAGAAGACTGAACCTAGTACATCCAAGGGTTAGTTTATGTCTACTTAGACTATCTACTATCCATCCACCCATCACCATGTTTGGATGCAGATATTACAACATGATATCATGAATTAGAGTTAATATACACGCCACTTTTAATTGGTGTATTTTAAGGACGCATTTTAAGATTTCCGTGTGTATTTGAACACCGCGTCAAATGACACCGACCACGGCTTAGGTTTAAGGTGTCATTTCTGGTTAGGTTTAGGCTTAGGTTTAGGCTTAGGATTAGGGTTAGGGGAACAGGACACAGAGGCCAAAATAGACCCACAATCAAATGGCGTCCACTGACATAAAACTTGCAAATACGTACCTAAAGGATGCCAATTGGCACCAAACTGGCATGTCATACAACACATTTTCATGAGATCAGTCTGGATATTAGTATTCTAATAAATTTGTGGGCTCCATTATCATTATGTTTTTCAGCATATAAAGATTCACCACATAGTATTATTGAGTGTAAAGGTCTAAAACATGAGCTAAAATGCAACTTTAAAATTTTGTCAAGTGTTGATTTATTTAGATTTACCAAGGGCCTGAACATTTTTAAATTTACTAAAACTCTAAATGAAATTAAGCTATATAACTTAAATTATATAAATTAGGTGCAATGGACATAAACCTATTCAGCTGTGTTGGTATTTTTTATGAAAATGACTTTATTTACTTGTCATATATTAATTAAGAAGAGCAAGAGAAAGACAGTCAAGTGTAGCACATTGACAATATAGGAACATAATGTTCAGAGCTTATGATTCACCATTAGTCAGTGTTCTTATTTTCTTCTGAGATTCATTAGAATATAATAGAAATTGATAGTATGTATAATTCAATGTAATATTTCATAGAAGTACCTAGACTAGGCTTTTATTAGGTATAGGTTGCTTTTATTTAAGTGTTTTTTCATCCTAGTCTTAGTTTTTCCAGTGTGTTTTCAATCACTGAATCTGTGTAACTAAAGAATTCCACTGTCATAACTGCGATCATAGCTCTTATCATTTGCCTCATTTGGATAAGTTGCTTCTTGAGTCTGTTGAACAACATGACGACTACTCAGATGAATGAGCAACAGTAAAAAAAGACAGATGTAGATTTAAACAATGAAGTGTAAAAGAGTACAGACAAATCTGCATCTGAAATGTTCATCATAAAATCCAAGCACAGCACAATGAAAAAATCCATCTATGTTTGATGCTTTCGTGTTTCATGTTCTCCGTGCACCTGAGTGAGTGACAGGTGTGTCGGAAGAATGTGCAACTTGAAAACAATGTGAAGAGAAAAGCACACACCGTCTCACTGCTGAAATATTTATGATCGGAGGCTTGAGGCAGCTCCCGTATGTATTTGTACACTGTATAACCTTATAATAATCATAATCCAATACCTGTTTCAGGCAGTGTGTAGGAGTTCTCATCTTCTCATTGTTTTCATGGTGGAATTTGGTGGCGGGTTTTGAGCAGTCGCTGTGGTCCATCCTCAGTCAGAATCCTTCACTCTCTGCTGCTGTTCTTCTGACAGCCGGAACCATGGGAGCAATTAGGACACACACAGACTATGGATGACTACTCTGACCCACCACTTCACTCACAGTATGTTGTTTTCTCCCCTCCTTCCCCACAAAAGCCTACATTTAGATGCTTAAAGGGGTACCCAGAGTGAATTTTCATTGCTAGCTATTTCAGAAGATCACCGATAATACTTATAATACTAGCTCTCTCAGGTAACTTATGTTATAGCCCATTGTCAAGAACGTATGAGTACTAAGTCAGTGGTCTTCAAAGTGGCGGCCCACCAGGGGGTGTGAGGGGGCCTCAGAAAATTGGAGGAAAGATGAGAAATAAATGCAAAACAAAACATTTTAGTGTGAATATACATGTGGAAACATGTTAGTTAATAATATTCTTATGCTAAACAAATTTAGTAACTATTGTATATTGAATAAAAGTAAGAAAGCATATTCTAAAAGTCAATGTTTCTTGATGTATTTTGTAGTATTGTTGATGGGTTTGCAAAGGGGGGCCCCAGCCAGAAGCTAATGCTGTTTGGGGGGGGCTTGGAATGAAAAGTTTGGAACCCCTGGATTAAGTCACCGCTTCGTCAGTCAGGCATGGTCAGCAACATCAGCAACACCGGTAGTGACGCAGTAACCTTGGTATTTCTGATTGGCTTGGCTGTGATGGACTAGTCACTGACCCCGTGCAGCAGCCAGTGGTGGGTTGCGTCTCTAGACAGTGGTGGAGTGCAAAGCTTGCGGCTGCACAAACAACAAGTGCGAACACGTGCTTTCCACTCACCATCATCTCACCATCTCACTCACTGACTGTGGCTTGTTTACTTGCACTCGATTATCCGGAAACAGCGATGGTACGTCACTTCTGACCGACAATGGCTGTTTCCCATAGATTCTGCCCCCGCACGTAATTCACATAATAAAAAGGTCCAGTGTGGTGCATTTATGCCAATTTTTTTACTGAATTTGTGCCTCTCTTGCTTATAGGTAATACACAAAGCACAATTAATGTCATAAGCAGGACCAGCACAGATACACTTTAAACAGTTCACTCACATAAGAGAGATTTAAATACTTCAATGGTTACGTAATCATTCGTATTCAAAAGGACAACAAAAATATGTCACACAAACATTACAACATTTAATTGAGAAGATATTTTTCCCCGTACTCACATCAGCATGTATTGACCGACGTACTTGACTCCGTCCACCTTCGAGTGACTGTGAAAGAATAAAAAGAAAGATATAGTGACCTTCCATCTGTGGTCCAACTGCCATCATCTGTTTTACCCTGAAAGCTCGTCTCTTCCAGATAAAATCCTCACTCCTTTCTCCTCACTGAATCATATTTCTCTCCAAAAATCTTCCACACCCCCGCTTTCATTTCAGTACAAAATCCTTCCTATCCGTCTCCTGAGATTTTGTTTCTCATATGTCTTCACTTTCCTCAAACAATATCTGATCTTTCTGTTTGTTTACTGCAGAATTGTCAAGGTACCAGGCCCGGTTATAAGGGGGGTGGAGGGGAGGGCAATGTCCCCTTAAACAAAGGTCCTGCCCCCTCAAATTAAAGTTTCCGAAGGTAGGGAAAAGGAAAATGAGCTGCACAACAGCGGGAGAATTAGAGGAATTAGTAAAGTCTCTCACTTTCAGTTTGTATGGTCGTATAATCTGCGCATACTCATTGTTAGTCAATACACCCATCAAACCAACATGGATAGGCACAATGTATGTGCACAGTAATGTTGTTCTATATAATTGCTAGTCCTAACTAACATCCATCCATTCTCTGAGCCGTGTAATCCTTGCGTGTGTTGTGGAAGTTGGAGCCTATCCCTGTTACCATGTACAGACACATACAGATGGATACCCATTCACGCCTACTGTGATTTAGATTGACAGATAACCTATTAAGTGCATGTCTTGGATGGTGAGAGGAAGCCGGAGTATCTGGAGAGGACCCATGCACACATAGGGAGAACATACATGTTTGCTGGAATCGAACCCAGGACCTAATGTGTGAGGCGATGGTCCATCACCAATATTGAATGTGAAACTAAAAAGAATATATAAATAAATGTGAAAGGTCTAGTATTGCTGAGGTCAGTGTGTGTGAAAGTTGAACTATTCCAGAAACATATTATCTCCCTGAGGATTACAGCTGTGTAGTTGACTGCAATATGATAACATAGCTAACAGCTAATGTATCCAGGAATAGATAATGATAAGATAATCAATGTAACAGTCACAGAATCATACAGAAAACTAATGCATTACATTAGGTCTTGCTGGGTGGAAGTGTTATAGTCAAGATAAGTACTTCCTAAGGACATGGCATAAAGAGCCCAAGACAACAGTTATAAGATGAATGCAAGGACAACTAATAGGTTTTGATCAATATGTATATATGTCTAATGTATCCATTGTTGAGTTATAGTGGTCATTCACAGATGGACATAGGCAAAAACAATACCCTGTTTTCCTATAAGTTTTTGTTCTGCTTTTGAACTTAGATACAAAGAACCAGAGAGAAAAATGTAAGAAAAGAAAATGTTTGTATCAGATCATCGATCAGCCTGATGTGCATGTTTACCCAAATCCAGATTGATGGAGTAATATAATATTTTCATACATAAAGAGACACACACTCACACACATACCCGTGGCTGTGTACATGGTTAACATTAGCAGGAAAATAAAAAATACCCAGGAGACTGAGAGATGGGGATACATTAGAGTAATGAACCTTTTCCTGTGATGTAAACAACTGTTTAAAGGTGTGTGTGTGTGCTTGTGTGTGCAGGGAGGCGGGCCCTATCATTAATAATATCATCTCTCCTGCAACATCTTCATCTAGCCAAGCAGCAGCTGATTAACAAATCTAATCCAGATGTTTGGTTTCTCCTCAGAGACTTATAACTGATTTATAATTAGTGCGTTTGTGTGTGGGTGTCCTTGTGTTCAGATTAGGGTGGAGGCATTCCGTTTTGTACTGATAAATTAGCATTGTGTATTTATTTTGTTGGCACTCAGTGCATATTTCTGTGCATATTTCCCAGGTGTGAGGGTACAGCAGGTTGCAGACACTCAATCAGCTGAATACCTTAGTGTATCAACAAGTTGTTAGAATGGAGGTTTTCCTGGATCGAAGCACACGCAATGTTTATTCATGACTCTGTTTATGTATTTTCTGTTTGCCTCTTTCACCTTTTTCTCCTACTTTCACTCCCTCATTTCTGTCATTTAAGCCCACCTGCTATTTGTTTTGGAGTCTATACCCCAAGAGCACAGTCTCTTCGAAGCTCCGTCTCTAACCAATATGACAGCGTGCGCCGTCTTAACCTTTGATGTTTTGTCTCCATAGAGACCTTGCTTAATTGGGATGCATTAGCATAATTAGCATCTATCTCCTGCTGAACATGTACCCCTTTCTCCGTCAGTACTGAGCCTGTGAATTCTGTATGTGCATTGTAAGACTTTAGATGGTCTTTAATAAAACATTTTACCACAAAACAGAGGAGAAAGTAAAAATTCACGACAACACTGTCTACATACACACCCAGAGGACACACAGTGTGACATCACAGTCTCATTGTAGATTTAAAAAGGTTTAAAGATCTGTGAGATATGTGTATGTTTCTCTGTTTTTGGAAACAGGTCAGTTGTTAACAGTAGCTAATTGTATTTCTAAGTCTACAAATATCTTGGTTGGCCAATGGCCAGCAAAGATGCCTAAGACAGAGAGTGAGTGTGACTTCCTGTTTCGGTGTCACATGGTCTGTCTTCTACCCCGCCCCTTTAGGAGACCAGAGATAGATCCTGCCCCATTCAGTCCAAACGGAGAAGTGATCATGATTTACATACTTTTGCAACAAAGTCATCTGAGTAAAAACTGGACCCACTTTCACAAGCCACATATCTTCTAAACATTATGACATTAATTTGTTTGAGGGCTGTCTCGAACTCAGCAACAAACTCTTATGAGATCTTGCAGCTGTAATCTAGGGTGAAGGGTAAAGGGATAAAAATGGGCAGAAAAATAAATCAAATGATAATTATGATAAAATAGTGTTAGCTACCTGTGAAAAACATGATTTTAGAATTAAATCTTTTTACATTTTCTACACCCACTCAGTAGAAGACGAGTGAATCATTTTATATGACATATACAGTATTTAACAAAGTATAAAGTTCACCATCTGTGTAAATAGAGGGTTTTTGGTACTACCTACCAAACTACCAGCCAATAATGGAATTAGATTATGTCAGAGGTGGGATGGAATGAAGTACAGTAACCATACTTGTAGGTATCTGTACTTGAAATATTTATTTTTCTGACAACTTTTTACTTCCTACATTTATAACACAAATATCTGTAATTTCCACTGACATATATGGTGTGATTCAGTTAACTTTTTTTGGAAACCAACTGATATGTTATATGAAATGTAACATATGCCTGACTTAGTCTTTAAGTGCATTTCAGATCTTGTCTTGTACTTTTACTTGAGTAGTTACATCAATAACAACTGCAGTTTAAAGCATTGTGTGGTCTCTGATCTATCTGTGCTGCCATGTTTCTCATTATTCATGTTGGTATTGAATACATACAATACATCAATAAACCGGGGCATGCTCTGCCTTTGTGTGCGTGGGTTTTCTCCGGCTTCCTCACACCGTCCAAAAGCATGCACATCAGTAGGTTAAGTGGTCAGTCTAAATCGCCTGTAGGTGTGAATATGAGAGTGTGTGTGTATATGTCAGCCCTGCGATGAAGTGGCATCACCATGCAGTTCAGTTCAGTCCAGGGTCCAGCCCCCTTTTGTGACCCTTTAGAGGATTAAGGGGTTTGGAAAATGAATGAACATAAAAATACATTATAAGATAACAATGTTGGTGCAGGTTTTATCAAATGTGTTGTTTACTGTGGGTCGCCTTTTGCACGAGTTACACCAAAATCCCTTCACATACACAGAAAAAACAGCATGGCTCCTGCAGAATACACGCTAAACCCATGCTGAGTTCATTGTTTCTGGAGATTTAACAATGCGGCTTGTTGACCTCGCCAGACAAAACCTCCTGCAAAGCTCAGAGGGAGACTTACAGACTTCATCTGACACGGTAGAGAGGAATATCATTTGTTTTGTGAGAATGGCATTATAATTGTTTTTGTTTCCATTCGAGACAAGATGAATCTCGACAGTGGAGTGTTTGTAGTTTGTTGCTATACTACTGTAGCCATCCTTTGTCTCATCCGGACAGCCAGTCCTCCAGAGGCCAAATCCCTGTACGCAGTCTCCTTGACATCTCTCTGCCCTGTCTCAGATATCCACTCTGAGGTAGCCGAGTCCCTAAACGATCCCTGTACTGAGAGTTGTCTCTTTGTTCCACCAGCTACAAACAAGGTGAATGCTGAGATGCTTTGAGAGAAAGACACGCGATTAGCAGCCACTTCTGCAAAAAGCATCCTGGAAAAAGGAATCAATAAAAGTGTACTCTTCTAAAATACAGCAAAAATGCCTCTGCTGTTGTGGCGCTCTGCAAGAAACATCCATTTAGTGAAGTGTTTTCTCTCACAAACTGGGACACCATGCTAATACTATATGTGAACATACTCACAAGAAACACAAACGACGACTGCCACATAGTCCTTGAATTTTTAAATGGTTAAAAAAACAACCTTGATGGAAAAAGACAGTGTTCTTAATCATTTTAAACATCTGTTACAGTAGTGAGTGAGTTTATGTCTTAACATGGAATAATAGTTTCTTGCTAATCCATGATATTACCCACATTTTTGAAGGTACACCACATACCAAACATGTTTTTGAGCTGTAAACAGAATTATTTGACTATAATGTGATGAAACTTACTAGATACTACAATATTAGTGTTGATATATAGTAAGTCAACCCCCTGCCTTAAATGAACCAGCTCTATTAAGGAAAGGCAAAGGGATCTCACATCCTGGCATGGTGCTAACTAAAATAAAAAAAACAAGTAATGATGGTTTGTGGAAATGTACAGTGGCTAACAATTGATTGTGGGTAAAGATTTATTTGTCCGTTTTGCTTTATTTAATCAAATCAAATAAAATTTTATTTATATAGCGCCAAATCATAACAGAAGTTATCTCATGACACTTTGCATATTAGAGCTGGTCTAAACCAAACTCTAATGCCTTTTTTGTTTATTTTTTGTCACAGCTTTAGCATAGAGCTAAGAGCAGTTTAATAATACACTTAAATCTTATAAAGATAAAAATATGAGTGACATTGAACACTGGAGTGTAGATAAACAGCCGGTTTCACTAATTCTCCATGCTGATCAGTAGAGAAGACAGCACAACAAGAGATCATTAAAAGAGAATGAACGATGGGAAACAATGTTGAAATATAGTGATAAAATATTTCATTTCTGTTAAATACAACGTTTCTGTTAGTTTTACCCAGCTGTTCTAATGCAGGTGAATTTAAACAATTCTGATGATTATACAAAATAGTGACATAATTGCAACAAGGTGGTTATGTAAGAGCTGTGACACGGCTAATGGGAATAATTTATTCAGGTGACTGGGCTGGTTACATCACACATCTTTTACAAAACCAACCACCAAAACCTGGCAACCTGTGCTACAGCTGCAGGTGCTGCACAGAAATACAGCGCAGGCAGATAACCTGTTGTGCACTGAGAGATTTCCACAGTGTGTAAACCTCATCGTCTAGAGCTGGAGAGCCTTTTCAGTTGGACATGTATAATGTAGTGGACACACACTGGCTTTTGCTGAGGTGTGACCTTTAAGGCTTTCTCTCTGCATTGACTCACCCTATCACCAGGGTCATTAATTTCATTAATCAACCCGCTGCCCTAAAGGCATAAAAAATGAACACAGCCAAGAATGTGTTCAATGTTAGAACATTTTAAATGGGATAATAATGGCATTAAGCTTTTCACTGCCTCTCGAGTGTCGACATGTCTGGCACCAACACGAAGTAAACAGATCTGCAAAGAATTATCCATGAAAAACTGAGCCATTGAGCTTCCCTCTTGCCACTATGGGGAAGATGTCATTGGGGCAATAGGAAGATGAATGAAAAATAGTTGTTTATGCTGCCTTTAGAGGCGTATTGATTGATGCATCAAGTGATACCCCATTGTGTTTGCCGCCCGCCTCTCCGTCTTACTGTCTGTGCCACCTGCTACAGAGAGAAGCAGCAAGGTTCTCCATCTGCCCCTGAATCTCTGTCATTTGCTCTCTGTCTGCCTGTCGCTCTCTGCTTTATTGTCTCTGTCATCTCCTCCTTTATTTCTCACTTGGCGCCCTTTGTCACTCCGTTATCTGTTTTTATCAGCATCATTTTTCTCTCCTGTCCCACGCCCACCTTCCTTTTTTCCCTCGCCTCCACAGATACACTCGCTCATATTCACCTCTTTTCTGCAAGTGAATGTGAGGAGGTGTCTGCTCCCCCATATGGCCTGTCAGCTTCCAGCAGTGGAGGTGGGAGGTGTGCTGCATGCTAACTTAGCGTAGCGTGCACACAAAAAAAGAGAGAGGATTCATATGGTGAATGGTGGTGAAATAAGCTTTGAAGAAGCATATCCATGTAGCAGAAGTTCCTTTGAACCCATGACGTGCTGTTCATCTCTACATAATTAAAGCGGATGCATTCCTTTTTTTATATCAGACTTGAAAATCAATTATTCTCCGATCCAGATCCAGAAAGGAGTCAGACAAACTCCCACACACAAATGTGTGTAAACATAAACAATAGGAAGGCTGTCGATGCTTAAGCTGCAGTCGGATGAGAGAGTTTAGGAACAGAGGAATAGTCTTACTAGATGTGGTTATGATTGTTTACCTCTCTTCACCATAAACCATTGCCTACAGCTGAAGCCATCTTAACTGAAAAAGGTCTGAAGAAATGAAAGAACACATGTACATTGTCAGTTTTCTACATGTTTACTACATTATAATCTGTCTGACTTTAATGTGGGGCAGTTTTAGGTCCCACTGGTTTTAAAGAGCTCTTAGGTTATTTCAAAGGTCATGATGTTCTGTGTTAGTTATTAGAATTTAGCATTCTGTCAAGTTTTGTTGTATGTAATAACACAATAACAGGTGCCATAGTTTGTAATTCTATCACCTCATGATTCTGTGTAATTTGGTGATGTTGGCAGATCGATTTTTTTTGTTCTATGTGAATTGTGCCACCATTTACACGTGTTTGTCAATTTAAAAGATAATTTCACAAACCAACAAATATGTGGTTTATGCTAAAGATAATTAAGAAGCATCTAGTTTTGTGTTAAACAGCTGAATGGACTGCATCTCTCAACACGCAAAATAACCAGTCACCAACACCAAAACGGCTACTGCTTTGGCACATTTTAATTTAATCTTCAAGAGTAAATA
>JAPQRQ010000007.1:10883317-10898758 GCA_037367365.1 Apogon talboti | reverse complement strand
ACACACACACACAGGTGAAAATTCTGGTCAAGTTGAAGTTGCAGAGAAATATTTAGACTCTGAACAGATCGTGGACACAGACACTTATGATGACATGACCTCTGCGACTTTCTGGTGTGTATTTATGTGTTTTTACAGTCTGACAGTTCAACAGTTTTGCAACAAACTATGACTTTCTTGACTTACAAAATTATGTTTTAAATTGTGAAACATCATGTGTAAATGATGGACCAAAAAAAAAAGTTCTCTCTCACTGTTGTCTGTAATACAAGTTTTTTTCCAAAATAAGGTGTCATGCGGCACAACCAGAAGGGACAGGACTTCAGCTCTCTATCACTGGCAAAACATACTTACTTACCTATTTACTTATTGATTGATTGATTGATTGATGAAAGGATTTTCAAAAGTAGTGAAATTAATTTTAGTAATAGCAGCATTAGTGGTCACTTATCAGTTTAAATCCCCATCTTTTGCTTGTGTCATTTTTATTTCCCTATCATGATAGAATAAATATAATTAGGATGAAGGTTTAATGATTCATCAATAAAGAAAATATTGCTACATTCTTACTGAATCATTACATGAAATGCTGCACAGTGATGAACCTGTACAGAATAAGAATCCAAAGAAATACAAATGAAGCTATTTCTATAAAGATTGGTGGTGATTTTATTTATATTTACACTCTATTGATTTCTCAGTTTACTATATAATAAACTGAATTGATCTGTTTGTTTCAGTTTCATTGTGCTTAAAATTGTAGACGTGGCAATGGGATTGTGCTCGGTCTTGCTTGCTGCAGATTTTAATGCAAGCATTTTTTTTCCATGAGAATACGTTTGTGGTGGCCCTGAGTGAGTTCAGTAAAGCAACGGTCTGTTTAAAGCTCAGCGGACGCGGTCACCTGCCATATGAGGTCAGGCTAATCGCTGACAATGAACCAGTCTTTGTTAAGGACACCTTGTTCTGTGTCTGAATTACAGCTGCATGCTGCACTTTTACCTGTCCCCAAGAGAAATAAACGTGTCTGTTATCTGTGTCTCCCAGCAAACAGGATGATGGTTGTGTTGGTGGTGATAGCGATGTAGGATGGCACAAAGTGAAAGCATTAAAACAACCGCATGGACTGTATTCAACACATAACAGCATGATGGCAGTGTTGGTGGAGGTGCTGCCATGTCAGGAGATATCAAAACTTGGCAATAACCTTTAAAAAGACACCACTGCTCTGTTGTTTATGAATCTCTTTCCTTCTCTTCTATTCTGTTTACTCCTGCTCGATGTGGCCACACCCTCGGGCCCAGATTTCTGATGAATAAGTGTAAGAGCATTATCTTATCAGAGAGAAATATTGCAGTGGGTCAGTTGATGTTGGCAGATAAAGTCTGAATCCACTTCGTGCATGCGGGGAGTCTTCATCTGCAAGCGTTTCCCTGACGACCTCCAAAGGTTTACTGCTGGGTTCAGCCAGATTATGAATAATGGAGAAAGGTCAGGATAGATTTTTAATGGATTTTTACGCCACATGGTCGTGGCCGGATCAACAGGGATTTTTAAAGAAATCATTTCTGTTACAAAGGGCAGGGTATGTTCTTGTTGAACCGTGGCTCCGACTGCTGCTGCTGCTGCTGCTTTGAATTCAGATGTCTTTAAATGTTAACATGCGTTCCATGCTAGGGTTAATCCTGCTAATCTATGTCATGTATATGCAATTTTGTGACTTAAACTTTAGCCTCAGTCAGGAGTAGTCAGAAAATATATTTTGTAGTATGCAGTTTCATTGAGCAAATTATCTCCTGAATGATAATATTTGACAAATAACTCAAATGCATGGAGATAGCTTAAATGTCTTCTATTTTTTTGTTGGTAAAAAGAGCAAATCTCCCTGGTCATTAGTGATTTGAGTCTTCACTGTAAGCTTCCAACAAAATTGTGTCTCTTCATGCACAAATCACTCATTGGTCTGTCCATGATACGAGGAGCTTTACAGTAATCCCTCCTCTTAATAAGCCGTTTCATGTACGCAGCTATTGAAAAAAAAAAAGAGGGTCAGACCAGGCTTTAATCAGTCATTCCGCGTCTATTGCCGCCCCAAAGGGCTCGTAGTCATGACTGTAAATGTGGCCCTTTAATGTATTGCTTTATCTGATGCAGGAGATGTAATTTACCAAGAGTGTCAGCAGCAACCAAGGCTTAAAGTTGTGTCCTCCAGTTGACACCGGGTAAACAGTCACTTAGTTTGCGTGTCCCTGTCCACCCCCATAACAGTGATGGAGACTAATGAGCGCACCTGGGTGTAATTGGGCTGACGTCTTGCTTTAACAGATCATGTAGAGGGCAGTAAATCAGAGCTGGCTTCACCTGAGATGGAAACAGGAAGTCTTTATCCTTCTGTCCACTTTATAACCCTTTAACCCCTAACGTGTCTGCGGTGAGGGTTCTGAATGTAGGATTTATTTGAAATATTCATAAAAATTCAGCTGTTTGCTCAATACGAAAAATGTCAAAATGTGCTGATAGAATAGACCTTGTTCTTTCCATAGACATCTGAGCATGCTCAGTGCAACGCCCCCCATCGCCTGTGGAATGGAGGGCAAAACACAGAGCAGTGAGTGAGACTGACTCACTTTAGAAATTTTTTTTACATCGTTTTCCTTGTAGTTTTTTTGTTTTGTTTTATTTTCTTGCCGTGATTTCCCTTTATTTGTTTTTACTGTGTTTTTGCCGAGTTTTGACTGTGTATCTGCTTTCTGGAGTTCAACTAGGTGTCAAAAATCAGCTGGACTGATTTAAAAAAAAAAAAACCAAAAAAAAAAACTATCGGGCCAAAATTTAAATACTTGTTGTTGTTCAGTGTGTTCCAGGTCACAGTTCATGTTCAACATCCTAAATTTCTTACTGATGTACATTCTGAGTGCCTTATTTAGTAAAACCTGTCAAACATCACTTCTCTTGGCCTTTTTCTGTTATTCCACCCTGTTCTGACCCTAAAACATACAGTAAAGCAAAACGAGTAAAGAAAAGGAACACAAGTACATACTCACAGCAGCTTTTATGACACTTCTACAGCACACATCATTGAAATAATGTCTCAGGGGTTAAAGGTTTAACTCCCTCATGGGGGTAAATGTGACTTCTGTGCGATTTTGGAGAATATGTGGAGGACGGTAACACACCCACATGCACGTTCTCACAGCAGCATTTATAAGTTGACAGACAGTACCATTTTTACACCGAGCTATCCTTTGCATTTGATTTGCATAATTCTAATTAAATGCTCGCTCAGAAGCACCCAATCAGGGCATAAGTAGAAAGTAGGAGGAAACAAATCCTTTTATATGTTAATCTGCTTTACGACAAAATCATCCACCCTGCCAGGGAAATGAATATTTCACACCTCAAACTACACAGAGGACACAAGCATTCCTATTTGCATCGGCATGCAGAAATAAATGTATTATTTCCATCATTTCAAATTGGCTCTGCTTTTGAGTGCTATTAAGCATTTTTCACACTGTGGATGCATTTTGATTCAGTACAATTGGTCGTCCATGAAAACACTGATAACATTACACAGCTCCTGTTTGTAAAATTGACCAAAACATTCCAGTTCGTTCCAGTTTTTTTTTTTTTTTTGTTTTTTTGTTTTTTTTTCCTTACAATCATACATCATCATAATAATACGGTTTTTGTTTGCACCAAGTATTGAATGGCTTAATCTGTAGCGCTTGATGACCTCAGAACTATTGGCTGTGTCACAAAATGTAATTCATGACAGCGCATTATTAAATTTGTTTGCCACCTCTGTGTTTACAGGGATAAATAGGAAAAGCTTCTGGCAGTAAACAGTTGGAAACATTCACAAAGTAGATGAGGGGCTAATTGATTTCTCGCTGTCTCGGGAACGCAGCGCGAGTCAAAAGCCTTTTCACCTCCACCAGTGCTCCTCAAATCTCTTATGTTTATTAATTCATACTCTATATATAACCAGTCATAATTAATTCTGGCAAACCTTGTAACAAACTCAACCAACTTTAACAGTGAATTTACTAAAATACCAGTGACAGGATACTCATGTTTAATGCAGGTTACTTGAATTAGTGCTGTAGGATTTTTTAATCACATTTAATCTCAGTCTTTTCAAAGATACTGCCCTTCAATTTTTTATTTTATTTTATTTTATATAACCTTGCAATTTACTATTACAATCACATCCATTCATTAAAACCATTATTAAAAATATCAGCATGGGTTGTTATTTATATAGTTGGAACTTGCTATTGAACACTAAACAATATATTACTGTGTAACTTTGTGTAATCACATTATTGATCAAATTGTGTAATATCAACACACAAATATAATGATGAGGATTAAAAAAAAAAAGGAAAAACTAAGCAAGTATTGGACCGCTGTGTAAAAAAAGTAGTAAAAAGTCAGTATTTATCATTGAAAGCCATCAGGGATTTTTTTCTTGTGTGCAAATATTAAAAAAAAAAATCAGGCAAAACACAGATCTAATAAGCTGTATCCAAATGAATGACTAGAAATATCTAATTTCTCAATAAGTATTATATAGATTAAGAACATTCAATGGATAGAATAAATTTTCTAAAACCAGAATATCAAAAAGTCATGTTGAACGAATATTACGTTGAATTTCTACAGAAAATGTAGTTCGTTAAATGAATCATATATTTGTCTTGTGTGACAGAGAATATAGGACAACAGCGATGGTCTCTTGGCAAAATAGAGGTTGTGTGTGCGTGTGATATGGAAATGACTAAATCCCAACAGAAGAAAATACCACATAAAAAGATGTGTGTGTTTGTCAGAAGTTGCAGCTTTTAGGTTGTTTGTCCTTTCACTATCGAGAGTGACATTGAAACGGCAGAGAGATGAAGGAAGCAGAGTAACAGGCCTGGCACTGTGTATGAGATGGCCCTTAATTTGTTCTTATTCTGACAGAGTGCATCCACAGAACCCGACTACTACTCCACTGAACCTTGATAAATTACTGTTATGACCCCACACTTATTAAAAATATCTAATAGAAGCTCTACATGTCAAAATAAAATCACACAATCACACCTACTGTTATTTATATCCTCTATTTCACTGGATGTAATCCTTATTCAGATGAAAAGTCTCTCTTCCAAAAGTGACATGACCTTATGAAAAGCATAAATAAGGTTCTCAATAATGTGGGAGGAGACTGTAAGACTTATTAACCCATAAAGACCCAAACATCCACTGTATACCAAAACCATCTACTGATGTAAAAGGTTTAATACCTGTTGATCCACTAATCCTATCAATACATGTAAATAATTGGTGTAAAATCCAGTTTGTCATCTTTTCATGGTCATCAGATATGACCCATTTGGACGTTCAGAGGCTCCATAGTTATCGTGGAAACACCGTCATCTTCTACAACATTGATTCACCAGTAAAACCCATGGAGTTGGATCCATGACAGTGGATGGACACACTTGTTTATGCATTGAGTTATTGATATATTTGCTGAAAAAGTCACTTTTCATCAGTTTTCTCTGTTTCTGATATAATATCCCTCAACTTTAATCTGAGGTTTTATGAACATCTACATGATCAGTGAATTAAATATAGGAATTAAATATAGGAAAATACCTGATTTTCACTGGGAAAAAATGCTAAATAAAGCAGATGATATTACAATAAATGGTGATAAATCGCTTAAGAAAGATTCAATAGAGAGAAAAATGTATTTGGGAACTGACACAAAAGTAGCAGGGTTATATTTAAAATTATGATAAAAAAACGATCCTCCTAGTATATATTCTGCACCATGGGAAAGAAAAACAACATTAACACAGAATAAGAAGAAAATAAGAACCAGAATACCCTCCTGTGCAGCAGATTTACATCACTGACTTGATGACTTATATTTATCCAGAGCGAGCAGCTCAGTGTCTGTGGAAACAAAGTCGTTTTTAACAGTGTCCTAACCTGAGTCATTCATCACGTAACTCAACAGGAACACCTTGCCTTGAGGAGCCATTGACCTCAGTCAGCAACATCTTTCCATTTATAACAACTACACACACACACACACACACACACACCAGCGCAGACACTCCATCTTTCTCGCTGTCGAACTCTAACCCTGTTTCATGTATATATAAACCTCATGCACACATCTTTATTACCCTGGTGTGCACACACACATTGACCAATGTTTGTCCTCCTTCCAGGTTACCATCCTGATCATCCTGGCCCTGGCCTTCCTTGCATGCATCGTGTTCCTGGTGGTTTATAAAGCCTTCACCTATGACCACGCCTGCCCAGATGGATTTATTTACAAGGTAAGACCAATAAATGGCCTGTAGTTGAATGTACACCCTCATCTTGCTAGCAGGGCATCATATGTCCTAAAAGTTCACACTATTTGTTGATTTTTTTTATTGATTGTTTTGATTTTACCTAAGGACAAGAACCGGAGCTAAAAAGTGAAGTGTCTTACCTCCTACTGACCTCCTTTAATAAGACTTTAATTCTAATAGAAGGTTTTGAGGTCTGCCATGTTAGGGGTGTGATTAATATGTGTGTATGAGTTGGACTTCAGCATCTTCTGTCTAATACGTCCGTGTCTGTAAGAAGACCTGTTATGTATAAAACAACATATCTCAGGAACAGTGTAACATAATGCCTTAAAATCAGCATATACTGGAATGATTTTGGTGGCCAGGGGTCATAGGTCAATGTGTCTATGGTCACATGCTGGCCTGTTCTAATATGTGTGATATGTCAGGAACACATTGAGAGAATTCCTTCAAATTTGGCACAAACATTTAGCTAAAATGATTCTGGTGGCCAAATGTCAAAGGTCAAGGTCACTCATAAATGCACTAGATGCAGCTAAATTAAATTGTCAGTAGTTGAGAGAACTGAGTGGTTTATGATACATGGATAGTAAACGTATCTTGTTTCATGGTTATTGAGTTACACAAAGACTGTTAATGCAACTGTTTGATTACGTTCATCCTTTTACATGTCACTACGCTAGCTTCTAGCATGAGCTCACCCATCACTCTTTGTGGTTCTTCCCGGTCTCTTCTGGCTCCAAAAAGCCAAGATAATGTCAGCCAAATGTCTCCTGGTTTCAAAAGAGCAGTTTTTGTTTTATTTTCCATTAAACGCAGTGTTGCCAAATATTTTCAATTGAAAATCCACCATCGATGGAGCCTTTAAGATTTCTGATTCCACCAGATTTGATCACATGGTAATTTACATATTTTGCGATGCCACCACATAACTATGTATACACTACATGAGGATCAGTGAGCCTGTTTCCATGTACACAATACTCTGATCATTATCCGATTTCTGGAGTTGTCAGATTATTCAAGTGATCATGTAAACAGGTTAATCTAATATGATTTATCAGATAACAGCAGTAATCTAATTATGAGAAATCAGATTAACACACCTGTATTCCTCCCCAATACTCCTGCATGTGTTGAGGTTAATCTGATTTATTTAGTTCTTTTTGTTCTCTGCGCATGTATAAACACAATTAAAATCGTAGAGAACAGAAGTTACATAGTCAAACATGAGCAAAAGACAACATGAAATTTAAATCTACCATCACTACCTACGTACATACTCCGAAAGAAATCCGATAATGGACTGGAACCACGTCTAAATCAGGGTTTTTTGATTATTGCATTTCTTAAATGCATGTAAATGCGGCAGATTTGATTGTTATAATTATCCTATTACTCCCAGTTGTCTGACTTTTATGGTTCATTGATTGGTTATAAGGTAGATCCATTCATTCTTTCAGCACAGTCACCATCCGTGTCCTCTCATTTGTCGATTAAATCGAATATTTCTTCCCTCCGATCATTTTACACAATCAGTGCAGAAAGCCAGAGAGACATTCATGCAGAAACAGTTGTCATTTCCTTAAGAGTGTAACTAAATTTCAGACAGCAATAGAAAATGAAATGTAAAAAAATGCCTTTAGAGAAAATACACAAAATGTGACTGCATCATCAACGTGGTTGAAGGTGGAAGGTACAAAAACACACCCAGTCGCACACAAAAACATCATCCACATACATCCACATAGTAATGTGCTTGGTTATATAGGTTGGCCATGATGTATTATGACTGGAATAGTAAAGGATATAAAACTAAATTATAGTCACGTCTACACTCCTCTGGTGAACAGTAATAATAAACACCAGATATAAAGGAACTCCATTTACAAGGAACGAAGCCTTAAACCATTAATGAACTGAAAAATGTTAGTAAATGTGCTAAAGGAATTAATGTCACAGAGTAGAAGGTCAGTTTACAATGTAGGGTTCATTGAGAGTAAACAGGGGCTATTGAAAATACACATAATCGTCTCTTCACGAGGTACAAAAGTTACAAGATTTTACAAGACACCTATTAGCTTAGGTTTGTCTTTTTCAACCACAGTTTGTCGTCGACCATGAGGCAAAATAGCTCTGCCAAAATGTCCTTGGACAAGGTGTTGAATCTTCTGTGCCCTTCACTCTCTTCCTCTCTACTTTCTCTTTCATCTAAATAAAGAATTATAGATGACTGCACAGTTTTCCTATGGGAGACCAAAAACATATAATGCGCCTGCCCTACTTTTACTTATTTCGGAGGTCACATAACGGTAACAGGCTAATTGAGCTCATTAGCCAGGCACTCATCAATCATTGATATCAGTGATTTTGTTATGACCAGTGTAATCATGTGTAATTTTAATCTTTTGTTCGCTGACACAAACGCTGAAGAAACACACTCCATTGGCACTGCTCTATTAGCCATGTGGGCAATTAGAGGAAAATTAGATGTACAGCCTACTTTACAATAATCATCAAATTATGATCGCTAACTCCTGTTGCATACAACTGAGGTCATAAAAGAAAATGGCTAACATAGTTGCTCGAGATATGTACTGTATTATTACTGTGTCTGTTAAATTTACAGTGGCCTCTTCTGCTCTCCTGGTACTTATTAGGTGTCCACCGCGCTGCTCTTAAAAGTTTCATGACACTTTGTACGAGGTCACCTTGGAAAGCCTGTGTCTCTGGACAAATCTGATCTTTTAAGGTAGAATATATCTAGTTCTAAGCCTGGAACCTCTGCAGGGGCTCTGACTCAGAGAGGTTATTATTACCAGTGTCACATGCACATTCACAAGGTGCAAACTCGTCGATAGAAAACTGCTCAGACACACACACAGCAGAAACACTACACAAAGGTATACGGCTGCAGAAGTAAAGGCATTCGTGCACTTTCTCAGGCTACAGACCTTCCAGGCCTTTAATTCCTCCTCTATAAAGACAGAAAACATGCGGCAATGAAAAAGTATTGATTCGTCCTCTACATTTTCTTACACTGTACACTTCTGTTTCACTGTAAATGGTTACTTCTTCTGTTCACTCTCCAATAAACAACTGAACATATACAACACAGCTAAGGTTTTAGACTCTTGTTGACCTCTACCATAAACATGGTGCCCTTCTTGTCAAAGCTCCACACTGTCAATAACATGACGAGGCCCAATCCCAGCTAGAGGGAGCAGTGAGTTTGTAGCATTGCAATATCAAAGCATTAAAACAAATATGAAGAATCAGTAAACATGTCAGCATATTGAGCGAAGCAGTATACAGAGGGTCTTAAAAAGTCTTAAAGGTCTTGAATTTACAAATCTGCATTTAATGCCTTAAAAACTCCTTAAAATGTATTCTATGCATATGTTATGTTACCATAAACCTGTTCCCTGTGTTGTGTTTAAATGTGTCTGGTAAATGTCCAAACTGAAAAGAAAGTAATGTTAGTCTACTCAGTTCCACCCGTTCCAGCCCAACAATATATACTGAAACTAGCTTAAATCCCTGTGGATAAATCCACTCTTCTAGCTGTGGGTATATTTTTCTATGGGAAGTTGAATACACCAAGATATTAAAAATATCCTGAATTATTATCCCTCTGCCAAATGTACTCCAAAAGACTTTTCAATAATTGAAACAAAATCCAGTAGATGTTTTGATGCTATTCAATAAAGTATTTTTCATATATAATTTTAGCTGCTGTAATTACAGTTGTTTATATGTATATTTTGTACATAGTGTGAAACATGTATATTTCAGCCTTTATGTGTTTTGTTTTAGACGTACACACTACATGTAGTACATATACATAGTCCTAGCTGCCTTTGGGGACAGGTTTCCATCTGGCACATTAAGCGCTTGTGTTCCCTATCCTTGTTCCTTTGAGCAGCAGATCCACTTAGATGCTTGGCATGCTTGGATAAAGTGTAATGTGAAAGTGAAAAGAAATGATGACTATCTCCCAAAATATTGGTCCTATCAACTTGCCGTTTTTGCTAGGGTGTTCCTTGACCTGTTTTTAACTTCATTTCCCATCATGCAGCGTGCACTTGCGCATGCGCGACGGTAACAACTTGGAAAAACTGGACAAAATGCATTGACAGAGACGAAATCAGTCCCTCCGGAGTTTTAAAAAGTACATTTTGAAGAGAAAACACCGTGCATGTGTAGATGGGACTATTCCTCAACTGTAGGTAGCAAATTGGCCAGTTAAAACGTCGATATTTCTCAAAGCGGCCCAGACACACATACATGCACACACAGACAGACAGACAGACAGATGCTCTGAGGCCTTCCAGCATTATGATATAGATTATGATATAGAACCAATTATTGGTAACTTTGCAGCCCTCGGTGACAAATGATCACAGAACATTCAGGTCTGTGCTGATGTAAATAAATACAATTGTTCCTACATTCTAAGAGTAATGAATTTTTCCCTGTATGGTGGTGAAATAGGCTGTGAAATGGGCACTAAATTCTGTTCTTAAAAAGGTCTTAAAAAGTCTTGAATTTAACTTGTAGAAACCTGTAGGAACCCTGAATATACCTTAATTAACATGTTAACACTACATTAAAAAAGAAGCAAACCTAAGTATGTAAGACTAATGGAATACGATGATCTAATCGCAGAAATTAAATATTATATTCACTATTAAGTTTTCATTAGTGTATAATGAGAGTTATTCTGTTTTCATTTGATTAGAATAAGTCATTTACATCTACAGGGTAGTAGGCTACCTTTCATAAAGTCCACAAAGTACAAAGCCATGTTTCTTAGAGTTAATCAAAATGGACTTCCTCTTTTAATGGCAAATAGCATCAGATGTTAGGGTGCTTTACTGTCATGTTACGATACTATGTTTAATTGTGTATCAGAGGTAATATACTCTTAACTAAAACAACAACAACAAAAAAAAAAACGTCGGCCACCATGGAGGAAGGTTTTTAGGGGATTAAACTGGCTGGAATCTTGCAAACTTGTCCACTAGATGTCACTGACTATCACATGCTGTGGCTTTAAGAGAGAAATGTAAAAAAGAAGACACAAAGTCACAAAACTACAAGGAGACATAATACACGTGAATCCACCATATCTTTAGATTTTTGCTTGATGTTACTGGTTAAACAAAATGTCAACAAGTTAAAAGATTATTTGACTATTACCTGTTACCTGTCAATCTGTAAAGAAAGAGCCCAAACAACATGTTAATTAAAACGCTGATGAGTTGAAGTTATTATATATAATAGATGAAGTTTAAAATGCATGTTTAATGTTGTTAACTGAGACTTGTGCTCCTCTGAAGGTGAACTATCTAAGGTTGCATGTGGCTTTGTGCCTAAATGAACTTGATGGTGGAGTCTAGATGAGTGTTATGCATTGGGAGGCGGTCATCTGTTAATGTTAGCTAACTCTGTCCTGGTTGCCAACATTCATGGTACACACACTCACACTGATTTATATCAACTCAGGTCAGATTTTCAATAAAAATCTGTACAATTAACTTACAAAATGCAGTCACTTAATGTCAACCGATGACCATTTGCAGCCCAACACAGACTCCAACGTAAACGTCACACACAGTCAACAACACAGAGCCTCAAACACACAATATGTGAAAAACGTTATTTAAAAAAGTTATGTAACACAATATGTTGCTCTTTGAACGTTTCATATACCTTTTATAGCCTCTCTTACTCAACTAGTTGTTAAACATCATCCACACCAGAGCTGTGATATTAGGAGCACCCATACAAACACTATCAGCAGCTCCTTCTGTTCCTGATTCCCAAAGTGAACACTGATCACCTGATGAAAGACACAAATTATAAGTCAACATGTGATTCATACCTTTAATAATGTAAACTACAGAAAAGTCAAAAAAGGGGGCTTTTAATCCACTTTTCCCTCATAGAAAAATATACGTTACACTAAATATTTCAACACAAAACACTCCTGTTTATCTTACAAGGTCTGTGAATAAAATGTCATCATAATCCACAGCAGGGTCAGAAAAGCGTCGCTCCAGTCTGCCTTCATGTTCACCGCCTGCTCTAGATTGCTCATTAACTTAATTGTTCAACACAGTAGATGTGTGGTCCAACTGTTTACCTTATGACTCCTATTCTTATTAATTAGAGCAACATAAATACAAACCACATGAGTTGATGTGCAGTTCTAATGTGACGCCAACATAATTCCCTGTCATTTCAGATGCGTTCTAATGGATGGTTGGTGTTTTTATCATTAATCAAGTCAGTCCAAAAGTGATCACAATGATATTCTTCTCCTCTGTTGTTATGGTTATAGTTGTAATTGTAGTATCGACGCTGCTACATATTAAAAATCATATTAAAAGTGTATCTACTTTAAAATGGAGTTTGGAATTAGATCTGTCCCTTTCAGAAAATAACAGTTGTGACCCAAAAGTTAAATTTACACCAAGAGTATCAGATAAGTCTATATGATATGTAGAACCTTTGATAAGAAAATGAATATGTGTAATAAATACATGTGTAATTAATCCTTCAAGTCCTAAACAGGCACAAGCGACTAAAAGTGTCTACTGATCCAGAGGGTTTATTCATTTTTGACCAAGGCTCTGTTGTGAACATGGAAAGACCAGTTTCACCAGTGAAACCCATGTAGTTTGACAAATGATAGTGGTTGCAGTGTTTCACTTACTTTTACTGCTTATGGAGGCGGGGTTACTCATCGCATCCACTCATCGACGAGGGGGGAGGGGTTTCAGATGGGGTTGTGTACATTATTTGCATTTGTATGATTTGGCTCCTTTGGTTTCCTATTGACCGAAATCTGTTATACCCTCATTCCAAGTAACAGACGTCCATTTGAGCAAATTTAAAACAAAATCAACTGGGGCCACGGGTGCTGTTGGGGGTGTGGGGCGCCCCTCTAATATAATGGTAAGGGTACAATGCTGGATTGTAGACACTTATTCATGTATTATTGTTATTAACGATATAATTTGTAGAAAATAATTGTATTTATTTTTTATTTTAGCATTTTTCTGTTTTATTACAATAAACTGAATTTACTCTGAGCTTTTATGAACTTCTGTATGAGAAATAAATTGCATTTAGGAAAATACCTGATTTTCATTTAAAAAATGCCAAATACAGAGGAGGATTTTAGAATAAACGGTGCTAAATCACGCTGGAGAGGTTAAATGTAGAGACAGAGTCATTTTGAGGTCACTCCAGAAATAGTTTTTGCTCTTTAAGGGTTAAAATAATAATGAATGTTTGGCTTGGTGGTTCTCTGGTTAGTACTGTCCCCCACCCCAACGACCCTCATCAGGACTAAAGGCCCAGTCTACGTTACATACATATACAGATGAGCATTCTGTCCTTCCTCTCCGTTCATGTCTATATTTCCTGGGAGCTTGCGAATGCAAAACCCAAATGGAAAATACGGAGCAGAAACACCAGGAACCATGGGGGGGCAGTGTTGAGATTTGAACAGAATATTTTCCAGAAATGGTCGAACTTTTCAAAGAGCGGCTGTGTCAGTAGAAAAACTACCGACATATTTACGTCCATTACCCTTCTCAATATCAACAGTAGTGTAAGTGGCTGTGTTAGTGTCAGTTGTGCTGCGCATGTGCAAGTCACTCTGACCCCCAGTGTTTATGTTTGGAGAATTTCCGGTTGGCGCTTAGAGCGCGCCAGGTGTTGAAATAAACGGAGACCTGTTGCTGTCCTCCAGAGACTGGTGTTGGTTTCCAGTATTTATTTTGTCTTACCTACAGCTTATTGACGCCATATAACTCGCCCGTTACAATAGTATTACCTCCTCTGTCGTCACCATGTTTGTTATTATTCACTGTCTTCTTCTTCTTCTTCTCAAAAACCTTCACTCATCTAAGTATGAAGGCAGTGATGCTTGACACTCTTTGCAATGGATGTACCTATTTACCTATGTAAAGTGAGCCGGAATGGGCCTTTAGAGGTTCATAAAATGGATGGACATTTGTATTTCACTCATAAAAACACTGCTTTCTGTCTCTTTGTGGTTTACAGCACAAGCGGTGTATCCCAGCGTCCCTGGAGGCCTACTACGCTGCCCAGGACGCCAACTCCAGGGGCCGTTTCTACACAGTGATCAGCCACTACAGCATGGCCAAGCAGACCACCTCGCACTCTGTCTCCCCCTGGCTGCCTGGAGGAGCGGGCGGGCAGCAGCATGACGCGAAACCCCCCAGCGGAGAGGGGCACTGAGTTAGCTACGAAGCTAAGCAGTGTTGTAAACCCATTCAGACACATTAAACAGACATGTGTAGACACAAACACAGAAACATTTAGGTTAAGATGTAGAAGATTAAACAAAAGAGACACACATGGACACAACAGCTACACGTATAATGCCAGTATAGAGTGAAAACATGCATGCAGACATGAAAACACACTAATATGTTAGTTCACATTCTGATTTACCTGATCTGCCCATCTACTGTATGTGCTCACTCTCTAATCAAGGGGCATTTCTCATTGACCTTTAACTCGATTGGGATTCTCATCGTCTGCTTGATACTCACTTTCTCCCACACACACACACACACACACACACACACACACACACACATACACCATCTCTCCTCCCTCCCTCTAATTTATTATTCAACTGTCATGATATATTTATTTTTTACTGTACTGTATGGATGTTTTGTATGTGATTAACAGGCAACTCTTTGTACAAAGGCACGAGTCAATGCTGAATTTCACACCCCCTCTTTGTGAGATTCTCTGGAGTTTGGAGTCATTTTGTGTATACTGTAGTTACTGTATATTCACTCACAGCTCTTCTGCTTCTTTTTTTTTTCTGCCTTTACTGTCCGAGCTATTGCACTTCACATTTCCATATTCCCGCCGTACTGTTTAAAGAAGGTCTAATATTCAACGTCCAACAACATCTGCATCATGTCCAGTTGGTTGGTTTTTTTCCCATTATGGCTGTTTGATAGCTCATATACAGTGACATTTTCAATGTGCTGTGTTATACAGTTTGAATCAACAAGCCCGC
>JAPQRQ010000007.1:10851777-10861995 GCA_037367365.1 Apogon talboti | reverse complement strand
GTGTTTTGTTTGTTCTGGGTGTTTTAGTTAAGGAGATATGAGCAAACATATCATAATGGATCTTAATGCTAAAGTAGGTGAAGTCCATTCTGAGCAACTGAAACATGGTGGTGTAATATAATGGACTCTATGAACAACTCATTCAGTGTTAACAAAAGCGCAAGGATCCTCATTCTCATGTGATTATACAGTCATGAAAACATAATTCTGAATATTACATTACATTTCTACAGCTTTCCTCCTACATCGCACTGGACCTTTAACAAGTTAATGTAAGCCTCTAATGAATATGCACTTTACCACAAAATACCTCATTCACTGAACAGTGTGTGTAATATATTCTCCTGTTTTTCAACCCTTTTCCAAATGGACTGTTTCAGTGTTTACTTCAATGCAAATGAGCTGCTGCCACCAATGTAACAGAGTTTAAATGCACTTTAAGTAATTCATTATTTTATTTCTTTAAGCTTTTTCAGTTATATTTATGTGGATTTTATCTAATTCAGTGCATTTATTTTATTGTGTAAGGTGGTAGTTGGAGGTTCCCACAGTTTCCACATCACTCACCGTACACATATGCTCTCCTGATTGTATGAATTTACTGTTTTCTATGCCAATTCTATTATTTAACATATTTAATTATCTTATTTATCGATAATTTCACTGTTACTATAACATTTCCCATTGTTTTGCCCATTATTATAAGTTTTATAGATGGTTTCATCTTCTTTTAGCTTTGCTTTGTGCTGTTTCAGGTTAATGCTCTGAGGATTCCATACTTTTAGACTTGTAGGAACCAGATGCGTACAAGGTAGTTAGAGAAGACGAACGATGCGTAAATAAATGACAGTGGAAAATGACAGTCTTGTTGCTGTGTACGCACGAACTACACCTGTGCCGCCCACACCCCTTTCCTGTCGGTGCCATAGATACCATTATGCCAACTATGACAAATCCCACCAGGATGTATGGATGGTTCTGGTTCTGGTTCTGGAGGAAAATCCACTCCCAGACAGATATTCATAAATGAAGCTTCCACACTTTTGATGTTTAATGAAGAAAAGATGACAAACTCAAAAATCACATTAAATAGATATATTTCATAAAGTCTATGCAACATTAAAACTATACAAGAATCACTGGTTCTGATTGAGCTCCAATGTAATTATTTCAGACCCCATTATCTGAAAAAGGGGCTCTGTGTATTCCTCTGTAGAGTATTTGGATTGCCTTCAGAGCCCCCAGATCTGTTTTATAATGAAAACAGAAAAGAAAACCTTTATTTTTCCACAACATATCGCCTTTAAGCTCCGCATGAAAGAGAAGCTTGAGAACAAAAGAGCCAAGATGTTTCATTGTGTAACTCGAACTGTGAGGCTGTTTCATTTAAAGCCCTGCAGGTCTTGAAGAAATGAAATCTGAAGGAAAAATACTGCATATACATCTATGGCACGGAAAAAATAAAAGAAGGAAACAATTTGCGTTAACTTCCTAATGATGTTATACAGGACACTAGTGAGTTTCATCACTTTTGCTTTAATTTTCACCTCACTATGGGTCTCAGGAAATGAAATGAATGGAACATTAGCAGGTTGGAAACACAGTTAAAGATCTAATAAACTACACAAATACAAGACAACACTTTTAACTTTTTCAGAGCGAGTTCATTGATTTTTTTTTGTAGCTGTGTGATGTGCTATATTAGGATTTCAAGTGACTGGTTGTCAACGCCACAGTATGTTCATGTTTTCACGCCTTCACCAACTGCTCATGATGACTCATAAAGCATATGGTATGAAACAGTATAGATCCACTGTATATATTTCTGAGTTCTGTAGCAGCTTTACTGAATCACCCAACAGGTCATATAAAATATGATGGGTCATATTTCACTATCTGTCTATCCATCTGATCTCATACTGGCTGCATGACAGATTGGCTCCAGCAAAAAAAAAAAAAAAGATTTTCTCCTGACAGACACAGTTGCATGCAGTGGATATAGATATGTTCTGATTTGCACACAACACACACACACACACACACACGTAGTCTATCTCGCATAGACAGAATACACACCCACAGCTGTGTTTCCATGTGACTGCCATTCATTTTATGGAAATGTAACATCAATATGGGTGATATAATTAAAACAAGTCCACAAGATCTAAAATTGACTGATTACAATTTAACCTACATTTTTGGGTGTCAAATCCAAGCAGTCGTACACACACACACACACACACACACACACACATGCCCTACACAGGTCCAGTTGTGTGTCTCTCAGTCCTGAGGCTGATGTGACTGGCTGGATGGGTGCATCCAAGGGAAAACTTATACAAACACAATCCTCCGCTGAAGACTCTAATGCCTCAGGAAGGAGACAGAAAAAAAAAAAAATCAATGTCCATCCACTTTTCATGTCTTTTCGCATTCTTTTGAGAATCAAAGCCAATTGAGAGTTGAAGAACTGCAAGGACTGGTGTGTGGAAAGAAAACTCATTCACAGATAATCAATTCAGTGCTTTCGAGCCAAAAAAAAAGGTCAAAGTTAAAGCCACAGCAAAGTGACGAATGGATGTTTTCTTCTGATAATAATCGGTACATACAGTAGGCTTTTATAAAACCTCCTGAGATATAGCAAAGCTTTTTTTTGCATTAAATAATTGTCTTGGATGTAAATAGCATGACCGCCATTTTTTCAGAACCATTTTTTTTATATCTATATTTTAGTTATTTATACTTTATACAACATCAAATATAAACCAACGGATATTAATGTGTAGACAAAATAATTAATTCATTATAATAAGGATAATAAGCAGATGTAAATGACTATATTTAACTATAATCACTAGTTTGAAGATTGCATACCCTTGATTTTAAGGTAACAGCAGGTATCTCCTTGAACATTTCCTCTCCCTATGACCTAATGTGACCTCTCGCACACGCCTGGAGTGCTCTGCACAAAAGTTCACCTTTACAAAATCTAGGCCTTTTCACATTACTTCAAATGTCACACAATGGAGGACAGACACACATAGGTCAAAAAATTTTCAGAAACTAATTCCTCATATCACTCCTCCTGACACAAGCCCATATCTCATACCTCTGGAAATGTCAAGAATCTAGTGGATATGTCTGAATACGTCACAAACCAACCACCGAGGCTTCTCAAAGTTCAGCGTCTCCTAAATGAAATGTTCACACTTCTTTACCGAAGGAGCATCAGGAAGTCTTTTCTTACTTGTCTCTTTTCATAACCCTCTGTTCTTTTTTAACCAATAGCTGGGATGCATTCACCTGGTGGCATCCCCCGACTACAAACAAGCATGTAAAAACTCAGGATACGTCATGATTCGTGCCCTAGACACGCACACACACACACACACACACACACACACACGAAGGACTCGGGTTTCTGCCTGACGTACCGAGGCTGACATCGCTGGCACATTCTGAAGTAGATGGGTGCACCCGAGGAGAAACTGTTCAGCAAACAGTCCTCTACTGACATTGATGAAAGCACAGAGAAGTAACTGGGTGTACATTCAATTCTTCTATTACAGTAATATTACCTATTAATGTTTAAATGATAAGCATGAGTCATGGACATACAGTGGCTCTAAAACACAGTAACACTAAAATGACAGTGTAGAGTAGATCAGTACAAGACAGACAAAGGACAGAAATGACTCATCCTCATATGTATCACACATTAGACCAGGTCCTTACTGACATATTTTCTCTGTCATTTCACAAGTGCAACATAACGGAAGCTCTTGGCACAATCAGGCATAGACGGAAAACACTCATTTTACACATTACAAGTGTTCTTGGCATCATGGAACCACATGCTTACTATTAAATTCCTATCATTTTCTGAATATTTCAATGCTGTCACCATCAAACACATGCAAAAGGCTTAAAGACACATGTTACGAAAGAAGTACCGCATCATCAAAATCATCGTAAATTGAAAATGTGAATGTACAGTTAAAGTATCCACAGATATGGAAATGATTAAGCTGTTAATTATTTTGTAAACTGATAAGTCTTTAATAAACACCTATAAAGAAGCTGTTATATGCATATGAAGCTGGCTCACTATTTGCAGCTGCCTTTTTTAATCTATCTAGTCCTGCCTTTCCCAAACTCAGCATTGACTGTGTTTTTACAGAGAAGCTCAGTGTAAATATATGGGAGTCAAAGCTTTTGGAGCCAACCCCTGCGGTATTAGACATTTAAAACACTTCTGCATGGACTTCATTATGTAGCTGAGGTCCTTGTTTCTTGATCCAAGTCACTGTTTTTTTAGTACCATAATTAGTAATGGTATGATAGGGCTTGACCCTCCCGCAACTGTATAAAGTAGTTAAAATGCATGAATGAATAACTAAATGATGCAGGTAGAAAAAACACCTCAGGTAAAAACAACAAGATGCACATTTAGGAGCATGGCCTGATCTTCACTAAGATAAAAGTAATACATTTGCAGGAAACAAACACAAATTTATGAAGACAAATAACAGGTGTTCAAGCAAAAAAAACATGCAAATTTACAAGAAACAAGACTGCACTTGGACGAGGTACTGGTAACCTTTTAGAATCTCTAACTCAATTTCTCTCTGTATTAGAAAATTGTATTTTGTAAAACATGATACATATTTATATTCATATAAATAGAAACGTATGATAAAATTAAGCTGAACATGTGATTCATGACAGAAGCATTATACAGTGGGTCCTCGTAGTAGAATCTATAAGAGTTTAAAGTAATTGTTTGATCCTGTTACCCTGAACTTTGACCTTTTGACCCCAAACCATATGGGTGACTAGGGGTGGTCTAGGTCAACACAAGTTTTATCATTTTAGCTCTATCTGTTACTAAGTTATGGAGGGAACATAATCACAGCCACTTTATCCACAGCCTGGGAAAAATACTTTCAGGGAAAAAAAAAACCAAACATACTTACTCCTTTGATGTTCTGAAGTTATGTATTTATATAGAAAAAAGTGTGGATATTGTTTTAGATAATGTACATTATGTAATTAGATAAGGTTTCTTGTGTGAAGGCGAGACTTTCAGAGTCTGTTTTGACAGCAGGAAAGGAAACTTCTCTATTTGTGCAGGATTTGTTTTGTGTTTGTCAGTTGAGGAATACTGTGTTGCAAACAATAGTAGATATTTTTCATTTGACTGGTTATTCTTAGTTGTTATTGACATTTTGTTCTAGACTCAGGCTTGTTACTAACATGGATGAGGCAATAAAATGCATGTATTCAACAGTGCTGTCAACAGTGTGTATTTTTGACGATAAACTTGTCTTTTGGTTTTGAGATGAAAACATTTGGGAGTCACAGATTTATTCTTTTAAATCTCTGGGCGGAACAGATAAACAGAGGTGGTGCCTCCAACTCATCCAACGCAGTGTTTTCAATGAGAATGGATGGTAGAATAGGTGTGTATACCTGTGCGTTAGCCTTTAGCTTAGCATCAATTCTGCGTCCACATTGAAACTTCTTTACAGTTGTAGTTGATGGTGAGGTTGCATGAGAACATGAGCACAGCAGTTAAATTTTTTATGTTTCAGTCAGTTGTCAATGCTTTTCATTCGCTTTCCACACATCAGCTACTCATACAACACACACATTACAGTGTAACCGAGCAGTCAGTGGTGTTTTATACTCTGTTAAATTCAAGTCCCTGTGGGAAAACCTGAGGTGGACGAGACTAAACAGAGGTGGAATGGGCTGAACAGGAATAAATTTCATTACCGGTGACATTCGGAGCAGGTTAATCATCCACTCAATGATCAATCTGGAACCCTGAAAGTGTCTGTATCTCACTCAAGGCAATAATCATCCAATCACATACGAGCAGGAGAACAAAAACCATTCTGATTGGCTACAGGCAGCAGACATTAGCGATAAGAGGGGAATCTTTAATCCTCCAATGAGAGCACAGCCTGATGTCACCTGCTCTGCAAAAGTTCCAGGAGCCATATACACAGTCATTTGTGTGGTGCCTTGAAACCAGGAAGTGAACGTATTAAAATGGAAATTAACAAAATACAGTCAAAAAAAAAAACAGCTGAAAGATTATACTGCCAGTCCCAAAAGGCACATAAATAGAGCTGAAATGATTAATCGACTCGAATTACAATTTTCCTGAATTAAAGCTTTGTTTCCTTAATGTCGGTGCTGCTAAACATTGGTTCCACTGTTGTCTTTCACACAGACGCTTATTGTGACGCACATGACGCCAGGTTCAACACAAACAACAGCGTAGCACAGAAGAGACGAGACAAAAAGGCAGAAAATGTCTGTATGTTCGCTTTTCTTTATTGGAACCATCACTTACTCCTTTAAACCTTTAATCTTTCACACAAACATTTAAAACATATGGCTTTTTTTTTAAGTTGTATGTTAGGTCCATCTTAAGTTGTTGGATTCAAATGTGTTGAAGACTGCAGTGCACATATTGTTTGTAGATGTCATTTAACTTGTTTGTTGTTGTTTGTATATAGAGATATTTTTTATAAATACTTTTACACTGTTATTTTTGTATAGATATTTTTATGTATATAGTTTTACTTTGGTACTTTTTGTGGTTGTTGTTTCAGCTGGTCCTGGAATAAAGGACAAGTTGTTTGTCATTATCAGACATGTCTTTTTCATACGTTTACTATTTTTTCCTCCTATTCAAATGATCATTGAATAGAATTTAATCAAAGAAAATAATCAATAGATTAATTGATTACAAAAATAATCGATTGCTGCAGCTCTACATATGATAAATGATGATGATAAAAAACCCCAACAACTTTAAAACTGTTTTGGTGTAAATTCATGAAGTTCATGTTATAATACAACATGGATTTTCAGTGAAAGAGCAAACTTTAATCCTTCAGAGCAACATCTCAGAACATGTTGAGATGGAAGACCTTTTTCTATCTTCCAGCTTTTATCTGTAAGTGGTGAAACCTGCTCTTAACAGCTGACCTGCAGTATCATGTCGATGAATTCAAGTAAAGAGCACACTTCGCTTATCCTGTGAGTGTCACACATGAAGCACAGATGTGGAAGATTAACTTCCACATCACAGGTTGTACTACGCCTGCATGAACAGGGTTTGAATGTTAAGAGTAAAAGTTAAAAACATGACACATCTATGGCTTAACAGGATAGGTAACTGTGGGCTCACTATTTGGCAAGGTAACTTCTTAATGACTGAGAATTTTACAGCCTAATTAATTACAAATCATATGTAATTTGGTGTTAAATCATTTAACTGATGTTTCCAAATGTGTCTGTGAGAAGCTGGTCCAGTCTATGACAGTGGTCAAACTTATATTAGTTCAGGGGACACATTCAGCCCAATTCAATGTGAAGTGAAATAATAACATAATAATATATGAATAACGTCAACTCTAAACTTTTCTCTTTGTTTTAGAGTGGATAAAATAAAATTATATTATAAAAATGTTTACATTTACAAAATATCCATTAAAAAATGTGAATAACATGAACAGCTATGAAGAAACTGAAATTTATTGTGAAAAATAAGTAAAATTTTAACAATATCATGCCTCCGTTTAACATTTACACATGTGTAATACAACTTATGGATCACAGTGGATCTACAAAACATATAGTAACAGGCAGAATATTGGTAAAATTCCAGTTATTTCTCTTAAGACATTTCAAGTTGTACATGGTTGTTCAGGTTCGGAGTTGTCATTATTTATAAGTTATTATGATTATGGTCTGACCCACTTGAGATCAGATTGGGACGAATGTAGCCCCTGAACTAAAATGACTGTTAATATCTTCAGTGTAATTTCTGCATTTCACAAATTCGTCCTTATGGGCCGGATTGGAGTCTTCAGCGGACCGGTTTTGGCCCATGGGCCATATGTTTGACACCCGTGGTCTAGGATAATCCAATTCTCCACTTTGCTTTTGCTTTTTTTTCCCAAGTTATTTTTATTGAATGTGATTTCTATTCAGACGCTCCTTCAAACACTCCTTGTCCTGAGTGTGTCTCGCCAGGTCCTTCATGTCTAAAAGTCAAAAGCACAAGTGGAGATGACGAGGGAATGTAAATGACTTTAACCTCACAGATCTACTGGAGTGAATAAAACACATAAGTGGGATGTGAAGAAATCAGGTTATGACACAGTGTCTGACTTAGAGGATCAGACAGTTTTAACTCCAGGATGTCAACCTTTTATTGTCATTGAATTACGTAAAAAAGATGCAAACAACAACAACAACAAATTATTATTATTATTGTTGTTGTTATTATTATTATTATTATTATTATTATTATTATTATTATTATTATTATTATTATTATTCCATCCAGACACATAAATAAAGACTGAAATAAAGCATAGATATTTTTAGCTGGTGCACTGTGGATTTGGTACATTTACATTTTTTGCTGGCATGTACAGCTGCAGGCCTCAACTGGCTTTGGTGCTTTTCATGAATTTTCCAGTTAATCACCAAAAAATGAATGACACATCGCAGCACATTTCCAGACAATACTTTAGAATATGATTATTATGTCACCCGGTGTATATGCACCGAGGAGCGAGGCAGAGCTTCTTTCAATCCCCCTCTAATCTGTTTACCACCCGGTCGGAGTAAAATTCAGAGAAGGAGACGCGGTATCAGAAGAATTTGCGCTCATATTATCCTTATGTTTGACGACAACCACAGGCTCCTTTTAGAAATGGTAATTGCCAGACTGATAACGCTAATCTTTCATGAACAACCAAAGTGAATGTGCGAAAGGAATATCAGAAGAACTGGGTTTGAGGGGATGAATAATACAGTTAGAGAGTAAAAAAGTGGATTTTATGAGGCTAGGAGACACTTGATCTTCCATATTTTTAACCTCTTAATGTGTTCCCATTGACTGTGTCATGTAAAATGCATGTCAGCCTCTGTGTGTGTGTCTGTGTGCACATCCCAGAAAAAAATTATCAATGAAAGCGAAGATATAAGGTGATATTTTATTATGTATGTGTCATTTTTTCACTTAGAATATTAAAACTCAGAGTATACATTAAAATCAAGTCACAACACATGTTATAGTGGTGTATTTAAAGTATAAAAGTGCCATTGTAACCATTAGGAGTATAAGAGTATTTTAGTTTTTGAATACTTTTGATTTTGCCTTTATGTTTCTCATTAAAAGCTGTTTACCTCCCCTTGCTTGGTGTCATTTTTTTCCAACACCACCTCCCCTGTGTGACTTTCCAGTTATTTTATTCCATTTGACATGCTCTTATTAACAAACTGAACCGAAAATCACACAAAAAACATGAAATCCAAGTGGGAAAAAGTTAGATTCTTTACTGTTTTTCACAAAAAACATGTTGAATTAACCATTTTTATAACTTACAATGAATATGTAAATTGAAAATCTAAAAAAAAAATAAATAAAATCAGCAAAGTTGTATACAGCTATTTACATGAAAATGCCTCAGGTGTTTGTTAGGAAAACTATGTACAATTTACAAAACAATTTGGTGTCACAATATGACACAACAAACATGTTCGATGAACCATATTTACAACTCAGAAAACTATAAACAACTATTTATGACAATGGTGTCATAAGATGCCACACGTCTGATTGGTTGATGTAGTGCACTTTTCCACCGAATGTTTTTACTTTTTTTCATACAAGCATTTCCCTTAGAAGCCTGTTTTTATCATCTCTTCCTTCACTGAACATTATAACAATATTGCAGGAAATAATGCTTTTATTGTGTATTATATGTCTGGTTTTACTTGGCCTTTTAACCCAACTGACTTCACAGTGTTACTCTGACATCTGCATTTTCCACACGAGTATAAATGAAGACTCAGCGAGGTTCCATCTGCTGCTACGCCATCTTATATCAGTCATGTGATTTGGATTTGTCCAGACACTCTGAAGGGTTAATGGAAGTTCATTAGGTCATTAGTTGTGTTTCCATCCAGATGTTTTTATTTGCATTTTCAATTTGTGCATTAAAAACCCTGAATAGAAAGTTTTTATCCTTAGGAGAGGTGTAAAAACTGATGTATGGATAAAAGGTAAAGGTGACAAATTGCAAAACCAACATATTTTATGTGTCTGCATGTGTGAATTAACCCATAAAGACCCAAACAGCAACTGACGACCAAAACCATCTACTGATCTAAACTGTTTAATAC
>JAPQRQ010000007.1:10784717-10798624 GCA_037367365.1 Apogon talboti | reverse complement strand
GGGGCTCAGAGTGGCAAATGAGAGGGAGACGAACTCAAAGGGGGGGGTGGGGGGTGTACAGTCACTCCACTTCAGAGGGTTTGTCCAAAAATGCACATGTTGTTATTTTCAGTCAAAACAAGAACAATTTTTCTGCATTTTGACAGTCAGCACATACTATGACAAGACACTGGTAATTACAATGCAAGGCTGTTTGGAACAAGAAACATAGAGATTTTTTGTGCTTTTACATTGAAGTCTAGACCTGTATGTGTACATTCTACACATTTACAGAATGCATAAAGATAAGGTCCTGCAGATACTTCACTGTAAGACAGGAGGTGTATTCTCTCTGTTATTCACACATGTGGTCTGTTCATATGGTTGAATGGAAGTACTGTTGTTGTTGCCAGTGTGACTGACACATTTAAATTAAGTGGTTTATGTTGTTTATTGGGTTTAGACTTGATTTTACTGCTCCATGGTGTAACTTGGCACAGGGTGATTCACAGCAGCTTTAACCCTCAAAGACCTAAACAGCCGCCGGCGACCAACAGCATCTACTGATCTAAAACATGCCATAACTTTTAATCCCCAAAATCTTATTAATACATGTAAATGATTCAAGTCAAATACAGTTTCCTTGCTTTTCGGCGACATCAGACATGACCCGTTTGGACGTTCAGAGGCTCCATACTGAACATGGAAACAAATAATGTTCTTCAATGTAGATTCTGCAATAAAATCCATGGAGTTTAACAAATGGCAGTGGTTTTGATGTTCACTTTATGATATATTTAGCTTTTCTACAGTTTTCACATAATAACCATTGAATGTTCTTCAAGAGTTTAAGAACATCTGCAGTATATAGAGGATAATATTATAATAGTATAAATCACTTATCACTTCAATCACTTAAAGGTTAACTGTAGAGAAACATTAATTTTTTGAAGTGGCCATGAAAATAGTTCTAGGTCGATAAAGGGCACGTCTGTCTTCACACAGGAGCAGTGATCATTATAATCATGAGCCTTGTATTCTTACACACCCTGATATCCCCCTCCCAAATCAGTATTTAGAAAAGCTGATAAAAATTCAATGCAACTTGCTGTCAGTTGCCGTACTGACTTTTTGATGAATTTCAGTGATTTATGGGTGTGTATGTGTTTAGCTGATGTGATCTATATGTGCTTAGGCGAATGACATGATCTTTGCCATTACAGCAGGCACTTGAGGCTAAGATGAGACGTTTGTACTGCAATAAATTATCAGCCACGGAAAGTGTGTGGGTATGAAATTCTGATTTTAGCACATGATTACGACTACGACTGCATATCAGCTATAATCAAAGATCCATTTGTCTTTGCATGTACTGTATGACGCATTGCGCAGAAAAGAGTATTTTGTCTCACCATCGGAATATTTTTCCTCTTCAGATAAATATTTCAGATTTTTATCAAAGTTAAGACTGTGCAATAGCAAATATGTCTTTTGTGTTAAAAGCAGATTGGTTAAATTTCAGATACAGATGCGTATGTTAATGGGGAGTCTTACAAGACCTTGTTGCATCACATATATTCACAGCAGGGGAAAAAAAACAGTGAATGCTTAAGAAATGATAACTTTGTACCCGGGCAACCTCTGTATTAGCAAGAGAAATGGCAGTCACTATAGGTCACACAAACCATTATTATTATTATTATTATTATTGTTATTATTATTATTATTTTAGGTTAACATCGAATAACGCATTACAAACAAACTGATAATAAAGATGATGATTTTAACAAAAAAACTAAAAACTCAATATATTCATCCTATACATTTTTGCCAAAGTCCCATTTAAATTACATGGAGGGATGGGATTCAGGACATCAGGTGTTGATCAAGACTTTTAGATGTCCATCTTTATATACAGTGTTATTATTATTGTTAGGAATGTACATGTTTTTCATCAGTAAAAAGGTATAGTTTGAAGGCTTTAGTGCATCTTGCTGTTGCTGTGGGGTTGGATATACAGCCAACTGAAGACCCATTGTGTCACCCTCAGGATAAATTATGGCTGCTAATAACACAATTGGACCTCAGCAGAGCTACTGTTTGGTTGGAGCTCTATGGAGAGAAACGGCACCCTCTATAGATATAATTGAATCATTCTAAGGGAAAACACACCAATTCTTATTTTGATGTAAATACACTAGAAAGAAAACATAGCGATATTCCATATTTTTGTATTCCATATATTCTGCTCCCTAAATTCTACACACTGTATCAAAGGAGTGTATATGTATTTCAGGTAACAGTAAAAGTCTGGAACCACCTCATTTTACTGTTTTTAAAACCCATACATGTTCTTATTGTTTACATTAACAAACTATGCAAATCAACTGCATTATTTAATGATCAGAATAAATCTTTATACAGTTTACAGAGTTTGTTAGGTATAAACAATCGGAACATTAATATGTCTCCCCTAATACAAACATTTTTGCAAAATTAATGTTTCTGTCCATGTTTGACCCTCTTATCCACATGTAAAATGGCATTTTACTTCTCCAAAATGAAGATTTTTAACCCATAGAGACACAGTGCTACTTCTGTAGCAATTCCCACATAATTTTTCTCTGTATTTAACCTTTCTTTAGTGATTTATCACAATTTATTATAATATCCTATGTATTTTGTGTTTTTTCAGTGTAAATCAGATGTTTTCCTGTATTTAATTTATCGACCATGTAGATGTTCATTAAAGCTCAGATTAAAGTTGATTGTTATAATATCAGAAACAGAGAAAACTAAAGAAAAAGTGACTTTTTTAACAAAATATCTCAATAACTGAGCATTAACCAAGTGTGTCCATCCAGTGTCATTGATCCAACTCCATGAGTTTTACTGGTGAATCAATGTTGTAAAAGATGACGGTGTTTCCATAGT
Source organism: Apogon talboti (assembly GCA_037367365.1). Taxonomy (NCBI): domain Eukaryota; kingdom Metazoa; phylum Chordata; class Actinopteri; order Kurtiformes; family Apogonidae; genus Apogon; species Apogon talboti. Next base: position 10,795,711 of record JAPQRQ010000007.1, on the reverse strand, counting down.
AACTACGGAGCCTCTGAACGTCCAAATAAGTCATATCTGATGATGATGATGATTTAAAGCTGTTTATTTAAAGCAATTATTCACATGTATTGATAGGATTAGTGGATCGACAGGTATTAAACAGTTTAGATCAGTAGATGGTTTTGTTCTCCAGTGGGTGTTTGGGTCTTTATGGTTTAAAAACACATTCCATAGGGAATATTCCAAGTAGGCACATGTCTGCTGTTCACTGAACACGCACCTAAAACATCAAATATAGTCCATATAGGTGAACAAGTCAGTGTATGATCAGCAGATTGTGATCAACACAAACACATTTAGGAGATGGACACATATACTGGTGCTGTAGTGAAATCTGTAAAATATATACAACGTACTTCAACAAACCAAACCAACATTTAAGGTAAAGTAAGTTTATAACTTAATTTTTATGAATGTCCTTTGCAGTACAGAACTTTTTTTTATTTTTTTCAAAGATATCACAGGGTACAAACTCATAAATCATTGTCATTTTGTTTCCTGAGCCAAGGAGGTAATGTAATCACCCTGTGGATTTGTCACATAAAATTACCGCACTGATTTTCACGTCACTAGGAAGTGTAGGTCATGGACCAAGGACAAAGCCATCGAATTTTGGAGTAGATGAAAGGGGAGTTTTGTTTGTTTTGTTTTTTTTTCACTTTGGCTAACATTGTGAGATAGGGTGTTTGATTGAATTACAGGACTGTGTGGTCTTGGCAGATAAACAGCCTGTATGTCTGCCCTTCTCAGTGAAAGATTTTTTGTTTTTCGTCTCATATAGACATAGACTTGTATTTGTGGTTAAAGAAATCAAAAATAAAATCATGAAAAACTGTCACTTAAAGACAGGTGTACAATAACACAAAGCTCAGCACAAATAATTCATAATCATATTCTTTTTTCTTCTTCTTCTTCAGAAATCATCCACCATTTAAAAAAACATTTATCACATATCGGTCCATCTTTTCATAATGAACCAACGTGTGGTTGTTTTCCATACAATTAAGATAAAGCTTCAGCTGGCGCCTCACATTTTAGTAAAGGTTATTTCTGTCTTCACCCTGCGAAGACTTTGAACATGCATCCGTGTCAAACACATAGGCCAAAGGGATTGTATGTGGGTCAATGAGTGAACCCAACAATTTGCGATAGACACAGAAAATTGACCCCATTGAGCTGAGGCTGAAGCTTGGTTTATTAAATATCAAAAAAGACAAGTAAACATTTGTATTATTTTCTTACACAACATGACACATATGTCAATTTTCCCTGGTATCATCTTTATACCCTGACTGCATCACTTCACTTATTTCTACATAGTGTTAACAAGGCTTAATTGTAAGGTGACGCTTTTGTAAACAATTACTGATGATAAGTTCAACATAATTCTTGGCAGGGAAAGAATAATTGCTACACACCATGTTCAAACCTGTCTCCCAAAAATTACATTCATATTTAACTACTCAGCATCAGAGCAAAACTTAGAAAGAATTGCAGTCTGCATAATGTTTTGTTTTATCATGACAGATGTTCATTGAAGTGTCAATCTACAATATGACACCTATGATCTTTGCAATGAAAGCTGTTGATTACAATAAAAGCATAATTGGAGGTACAGTTTAGTTATGTCAATGTAATTTCTGGTGACCATTTTGTGCACAGTCCACTGAATATTAACCCATAAAGACCCAAACAGCCACCGGTGACCAAAATCATCTACTGGTGTAAAGTGTTTAATACCTGTTGATCCATTAATCCTATCAATACATGTAAATAATTGAGGTAAAATGCAGTTTGTCATCTTTTCATAGTTATCAGATATGACCCATTTGGACGTTTAGAGGCTAAATAGTCACCATGGAAACACCGTCATCTTCTACAACATTGATTCACCAGTAAAATCCATGGAGTTGGATCAATGACAGTGGATGGACACACTTGGTTTTATGTTCAGTTATTGACAAGAGTCACTTTTTCTTCAGTGTTCTCTGTTTCTGATATAATAACCCTCAACTTTAATCAGAACTTTTATGAACATCAACATAATCAATACATTAAATGTAGGAAAATTCCTGATTTTCACTTAAAAATGCAAAACACAGAACATAATATGAAATGGTAAATGGTGATAAATTGCTTAAGAAAGGTTAAAAATAGAGAAAAATTTATTTGGGAAATTATATTGGGAAATGACACATAATAATAATAACTTTCAACTTCACTCTGAACTTTTATGAAAGTCTACAGGATCAGAAAATAAATGTATAAAAATAACAGATTTTCACTGAAAAAATGCAAAATAAAGAAGATAATTTTACAATAAATGGTGATAAATCACTTAAGAAAGGTTAAATAAAGAGAGAAATTAATCTGGGAACTGACTCAGAACTGGGTCTTTATGGGTTAAGTTAGTATATTGCAGTTTTATTAATCGATAGGGCAGACAATGTGCATAGCTAATCATTTTTCCATGAATTTTACCAATTTGTGTTCAAGAAAGCATTTTTTGCTGCTGCTAAATATGTGATGGCGTTGGTCTGCATGATTGACAGCTGTAATGAGGAGACACTGTCAAACTTCTGTGACTGGCTGCTGCAAAATGTGGCAAAGAGACAAGATGGGACTTGGTTTCTCCTACAACACACTTTTCTCTATAATTAATGAATCCTTTTACCTGATCTGACTCTAGGCGGAATGCATCAAAAACTTATCCGAACTTTTTCAGGTAAGTTATGAAGTTAAATTCGCTGACGAAATGATAGATTTAAGAGATATTTTGACAAAAAATCTGGAGCTGGTTTTAGCTTCTGCCTGAGTCTAGCACTGGTTTCTGCAACTCTTCAGACATGGTGGTTTTGTTGAGAGTTCAGTCTAATGCCTAATGTCACTGAATGTTGTGGTATCCTTGTTGGTCATTCATAATTACTGTATCTATTAAATATTTTATAAACTAAATCTACTAAATCTTTTATACTTATGTATATACAGCCTGGCCAAAAGACAGTTAAGATACATAAGATCCTTAAATTGAATAATTACTGCAATGAATCATGTGTTTCAGCTTCAACCTGATGCAGTGAGTAGCTTCTTATTTCTTAAACAATCATCAGTTTGATAGAAGCATAAAGACTGGACTGTGTTCCAATGGAAAAAGGTCATGTGGTCCAGTGAGTCCATATTGACCCTGTTCCAGAGTGATGGAACAAGGTGAGAAGAGAGGCAGATGAAGTGATTACCCATCATGCCTTGTGCCTACGGTCCAAGCCTGTGTGGACAGTGTTATGATCTGGGGTTGGTTCAGTTGGTCAGGTCTAGGTTCAGTAACATTATGAGAACAGCTGAACCTGAATATACTGAATGACCAGGTCTGAACGTCGGCGGATTCATTCTTCACAGATTACACAGACATATTCCAACAGGATTCATTAGACTTGTGAATGCATCCCAGTGAAATATTGTGTAACTGTTTTTGGCCAGGCACTGTAGTTTAACACCTACCCAAAATGCAAAAATAGGACCAATGTCCCTGTATCTCACTGGCACATTTTATCAAGAATCAATAATAAGTTGAATTTGTGAGGTTGTCAGGTTCTGTCTCTATGTTAGAGTCCTGTGGTCTTAATGCAGGGGATCCATCTCCATATAGAAGTGGGTGGTACTTTCACTGGAGGAGAACTCAGCTAATTAAATGAAAGTCCACATATGAGTTCTATCAGTGCTCAATAGTAACTATATTGATATCTCTAATCATTTCCATGTTATAAGCCATCAAAATATGGACCATTATAAGTAAAGGCAAATTTTTAATATTTAAAAAATTCAAAAATCTAAATTTCTCAAAACTATTAACAAACTTTGTAGACATTGTCCCAAGGAAGGTACTCATAAAATTTAAATGAATTTGACCAGTAGGTTCATTGAAGAAGATGTTTGAAGAAATTGCTAATGAACACAAAGACGATGAAGATGATGCCGGACACAACGCATTCACAAGAGCTCATAGTCTAACATGGAGGCCATGGAGCTAAAAACTCTGGATAGAACAGCTGATGGAAGTGCATCTTATGTAACCATGTTCACCTGTCATTTCTCCACCTGCGACTCTTCCCTCCATCCTGTACCCCTTTTATTATTTACATTTCCACACCATCATATTGTCTGTGTATTATCTGTGTGATCGTTTCTATGCTTCATACAGAAAAACCTGTTTGTTTTCATGGTGACAAAATTGCTGGAGATATTTTTAGACCCCCCCCCCGGCTTCCACCCATACACGCACCCATGCATGACTGCTCATTGCCACACAAACACAAAGCCGTGCACACGTTCACTCATTCATTTATGTAGTTTTTCATCTCTTCCGCCCCTTCACTTGCTGCAGATTTGACAGCACCCCCAGCAGTTTGTTGAGGTAATTACCTGTAGACATGGCGCAGAACAAAGCAATCAGGGAGGGTCCCTAAATACACCGTCTAGACTTCGTGTCTCGCTCCCGCTCACTCTGTCCCTTGCGTTTATTGTTTGACCCGTCATCTGACCTGACGAGAAGAAGTCAACCTTTAACTTGAAAGAGGACAGAAGACACCAATTGTCTTCAGCTCATTACTTGTCATTTATCCTTTAATCAGCTCAGAAAAAAAGCGACGTTTTAAACATTGTTAATTTTTCCGTTTTTTTTTTTTTTGTTGCTTTGACTGTATAAACAGACTTCAGCTCTTCAAATGTTAAAGTGTAACATATCTAAGGCTTCTTACTCTGAGACAAACAACAGGGCAGTGCAGGGACGAGACAGTTAGTCTGACCCGCTGTAATGGCCCTACTTTGAAGTGGTGAAGATAGCGCTTGTAATCAGCCTAATTGATTGTAACAAGGCACCAGCACCAGAGAGGAAGATAGAGACAGAGCGCTGTGGGGTGGTTTTAAAGAATCAGTTGTGTTTGGGTAGAGTATAATTTAGCATAATGACAGCCATTACTCCAAAGGCAAACAGTGTCACTCACTTGTCCAAACTCTGGGTCAAGCTGGCAGATGGAGTCACTGTACTAATACACAGCCGCGGGGGAAATTACAAGCAAATAGGGTTTAAGTACTCCTGAATCATGAGTAATTGCTGTTCAATTAGGTAAGTAAAAAACCAGGGTGCAACGCAAACACCTTTCTATTAAAGAGACATTAAGCAAAGATGGCGCTTTAATCAAAACATGGTGCTGATTTAGTCATAAGTGGCTCGCGGCGCGTGTTACAGTGTGCAAACGGGGATACGCTAATTGACACATTTACCGCACAAACTGCACGATCTGTAATCCTCTGCCTCCGTCTTCTGACTTTCCGTCCGTCTCCATGTTTCCAAACTGGCTCGTTCCTGTCATCTGGAGCGGATCATGCCGTTTCCTGCGTAGTATTACAGTCGACAATTATCTAGATCAGCAGACAGCCACAATTAAAAGGCCTGGAAATGGGGGGGTACGAGCAGAAGATCACACAGAAACAAAGGCAGTGTCAAAGCGTAATTATGAAATCATATTTGTTGTGTTAATCATGTGTGAATCGCAGACTGTAAAAAAGAAATAAATTATACTGAATCACCCACGATGCCTATTGTGTTCAATTTAACCCATAAAGACCCTGTGTTACTTTTGGGGCAGTTCCCAAATGATTTTTTTCCTCTATATTTAACCTTTCTAAAGTGATTTATTGCCACTTATTATAATATTATCCTCTGTGTTTTGCATTTTTGTGTGTGAAAATTTTGTATTTTCCTATGTTTAATGTACTGATCACGTAGATGTTCATAAAGTTGAGCGTTATTATACCAGAAACAGAGAACATGGAAGAAAAAGTGACTCTTTCAGGACAATAACTCAGTAACTAAACATAAACCCAGTGTCTCCATCCACTGTCATTGATCCAACTCCATGGGTTTTACCAGTGAATCAATGTTGTAGAAGATGACAGGGTTTCCACGGTAACTACACAGCCCCTGAACGTCCAAATGGGTCATATCTGATGATCATGAAAAGACAACAAACTGCATTTTACAACAATTATTTACATGTATTGATAGGATTAATGGATCAACAGGTATTAAACAGTTTAGATCAGTAGATGGTTTTGGTCGCTGGCTGCTGTTTGGGTCTTTATGGGTTAACAGAACTACTCCCTGGTTTGTCTTTGGTCTGAAATAAGGGAAAAACACTGTCAATACAACAGTTAAAAGGCATTTTTGGTCCACTTGCTGTTGGTTTGATCACTGTGGTGAATTATGGATTATTTTACTTTCCATTCATTCCATTAATAGATTTTCCAAATACTGCATAGTAATTTCTTAAACAATTTTATTTTGATGTTTGACTAATTAACTGTAAGTAACTGAGCTATCTTTTTGACAACTCTGCACATTTTTTGGCACTATTTATTTGAAGCTGATACTATTGTTGATATATTTTGCTAACAAACGTGCTGAAACTGGCCTCTAATTCGTTCCTGTCAGGGTTGTCATAATTTATATCAAAATAGCTCTACTAGAGTAAAAAAACATACAGTATACAGTATATTGTCATAGCTCTCGCTCAACAAAAGTATATCCAGGGTTACAAATAATACAAGACGGTGGTTTGAATCTATATTGTTTTATTATCTTTATTATCTGATCATCTCTTTATTATCTTTCATTTATTATTGTGTGAATGTATGAGTTTTATCATGCGGTTGGAATTTTACAGTGTTTAATGGCATAAATCTGTTATCTGATCAGCCACCTCATTGAAGGATCAGTCCAATTTCATTGTATTTCTAATGCAATCACAATAAAAGCATTTTATTCTGATACTAAAGGCATTCTGAATAAACTACCAAATCAATCCAACTTTCTTCATGTTTTTATAAAAATTTTCTGAAGGAAAGCATATTGTGGCTGCAGATAAATATCATTACGGTATTTCATTATAGTTGTTTTTATTTAATATTGTTTAACTGGTTTGATCATGGACTTTATATAAAAGGGAGACAACAAAACTGTAATGTCACCCATTGGATTTTGTAGATCTGTTGTTTTTAAGCCAGAGGTTTGGAATTTGATTGTTGCCATGTTTCATTTTGGGAACCAGAGGTGATATATTTGAGTAAACTGAGCAGAACTATGGGAACCAGAGGGGTCAAAGGTGAGCTGATGCTAAGTGCTAGCTTACTGACATGGTAAGTAGAGTGTCTGACTGGAAAAAGATGTGTTTTAGTAAATAAACCAAAATTCCAAAAGTCCGGCTCCGCAGGGAAGCAAGCTGTTATATAGACCTGTCAATAAAAACCATTATTATCAAGTTATTATCAAGAAGAATATTAAGATGGGCCAAAGATTATTTATTCGAGGTTCCAAATACACAAGATGACACAGGAAAGAGTTCTGAAAAAAAAAAAAAAACGAAACAAAACAAAAAAACATTGTTGAGTTAGTATCTTTAGAAAGACACTCAATGTAACTTTAACGGAGGCGGGGCTTTTGGATCCAATCCCAGTGGCCATCAGTGGTATTACAACTTTAAGGTATTTCTGCATTGGCTTCATTTTGGAGCTGAGGTCCTTACCCATTGATTTAGATACAGTTTGTTTTAATAAACAAAATCTAAAAATAGGACCAATGTCCCTGTATCTCACTGGCATGTTTTAGCAAGAATCAATAACCAGTTGAATTTGTGAGGTTGTCAGGTTCTGTCTCTATGTTACAGTCCTGTGGTCTTGATGCAGGAGAACAATCTCCCAGTAGAAGTGGGTGGTACTTTGACTGGAGGAGAACTCAACTAATTAAATCAAAGTCCATATATGACTTCCTATCAGTGCTCAATAGTAACTATATTGATATTGCCAACAATTTCCATGTTATAAGCCATCAAAATATGTATTATATGTAGAGGCAAATTTTTAATGTTTCAGAAATTGGTCAAAAATTCAAAAATCAAAATGTCTCAAAACTATGAAGACACTTTGTAGACATTGTCCTAAGGAAGGTACATAAACAAATTGAAATGAATCTGACCAGTAGGTTCATTGGAGAAGATGTTTGAAGAAACTGCTAACAAAAATGAAGACAATGCAGCAACAGCAACACAGTGCCTTCACAGTAGCTCACAGTCTATCATGGAGGCCATGGAGCTAAAAAATCTGGATAGAACAGCTGATGGAAGTGCACCTTATGACACCAAATACTGGATTTTACCCGTGATCATGTTCACCTGCTAATTATTGTCACTGAATTACTCAAACATACACAATTTTATCACACAATTCATTCAAGATTTAAATATTTGTCAAAAGTACACAATTAGTGATTTCTCAAATGTATGGTACTCTCTAAGATTCTTTTTTAAAATCTATATTTATTTAAGGTTTTAATATTCATCAAATGTACACAATCAATTATTTCTCAAATGTATGTGATTCTTAAAGATACTTTTAAAAATCTTTATTGATTTAAGCTTTTAATATTAATTAAGTGTACACAATTAGTTGTTTCTCAAATGTAATGTGATTCTTTAAGATATTTGTAATCTTTGTTTATTCAAGGTTGTTTAAACAAATAAAACATCCCTTTAATAAATAAATAAATAATCACAAAATTATATAAAACAACATTTTCACAAAAGGAAACCCAGATTTGCTACATGGATCCATGTTTTTAAGGTCTCTCCTATTGTCTACTATCATTGACATATACTGTATGAGCTCCATTCTCTGCCTCCGACTCCTTCTGCTGTGTTACGAGGTGAGGCAGATAAGTTCAGACGAGCGTTCCTTGGTAATTGCCCGACTGCCAATCAGTCCAGCAGCGAGCTCTTGTTTCTCCATTTCAAAGGGTGCACGCAGAGGTTGGTAACCTTTGACCCCGTAGGTGAGGAAAAGGTCAACACAAAGTATCAGAGAGGCAGTTGTGGCTCTACAGGGTCACTGAGGCTGTGTGTGTGTGTGTACGGCCTGGACTCTCCATCATCTCCTCGCTCTGTCCTTGGTCCTACTGTGACTGGCGTCTTTTGCTCATTAAACAGCGGTGAGTCCGAGTCTTGAGTCTGACCCTTCAAAAGCACGCACATAGCCAAGACAGGAAGGACTGCATTAATGAAGACAGGCCTGATCCACCGGGAGGTTAGGTCGTACGGTTGTTTGCACCTCATTTCATGTCGACACAGTCAGTCAACCACCTGAACGGTCTGTCAATCAACAAACCTCCCAGTGATTTGAATAATGAGGAGTTACCCAGAAACCCTTGGAGACATTTAGTCATGTCCTCAGTCAGCTGACGAACCGTCTTATACAGTAAAGCCACAGGCCAGCGTACCGCAGAGACAGTCAGTAAGGCAGCCAGCCAGTCACTTCCCAACTGCTGACCTTTAAAACGGTTACGACCAGCTTTGATGTTCCCTTTCCTTGTTTTGTCAGAGAGGCTAATTTGTTTATTCAGTTAAGTGCTTTGTTCTTTACGACTCTATAAAAAAGCTTTCACTAGACACTGATGGCACAGCCGCGCACACTGGTTTTTACTTCATGGTAGTTTCACACAGGCAGATATACATGTGAAACCTGAATCTCAGTAAAGATGAGTAGATTTTTAATGGTCTACAATAAAATATAAAGAGAATGAGGAAAAATAAGAAACTAATACGAGATGATGGGAGATCATTCAAATGTGGGCTGCATCATGGAGATATTGGCTCCCATGTGTAGTGTCTCCAAAAATGTCAGAATTAAGTTGAATTTAGTTGAATGTGCAAAATGAAAACATGTTTCATCTAAGACTTCTGGATGTATTTTGAAGACATTGTGAAAGAGCAAGGGATCATGGGAGAAGGTCCACTGATGGCTATCTTGGTGCTGTAAATGCAAAAACACACAGACGAGCTTTGAGTTGACCTGGGTGGCTTGGTTTTGTTATTGTAATGGTATGTCCTTACATTATTTTAATGTTATGTGTGTTAATGTTTTGTTTTGTGTAGTATAAACACTGGTTTCACAAGTTTTCAGTCTCATGTAATATAAAAGAGAGTTCAGACAGTCTAATGTAATATAGAATATATGTAAAATTACCATTACATATGTTATGTTAATTGACTTATTTATGTTTTATACTACTCTGCCCTTTTATTGTAAAGTGTTTTGTGATATTATGAGTAAAGAATGCTATAGAAATAAAGTTACTTACTTACTTATCGTTATAATAATTACCAAAGTCATATTTTTTTCAGGTCATAACCAATAATGAAAAACTGAAGCAGCAGTGTTAGGAGAACCAAGTTACACAGATATCACAATTTGGCCAAAAATATGAAGAGATTGAATTGAACAGGAGTCCAGCACCATACCCCTCGCACCACTGTGCTATTGATTTAACAGAGAACTGTTAGATACTGTATGTAAAATTAAACCCTGGAAGTGTGTTTACATGTGTCTTGTGTTGCCTGTAATATCAGTGTTGTTGTTGCAGTTGTGCTATGTCTTACATTTCAGTAGTGATGAGGCCATTTTGGTGTTACCTCCAACATGTGCATCATGTATGACATGGGAACACTGGTCCTGGTTTTGTCCACCACTGACAATCAAAGTCTGATGACACTCGTGCAGAGGAGGTTTTTTTTTTTTACAGTGTGAGTAGTGACGTACAGGATGTCCACAAAATCTCTTTACAATTTAAAATATTTATAATAATGAGATATGTTAATCAGATTAGTCACCATGTGGGATCATGTGCAATTGAATCATTGGTTCATTTTTCTTAAACGAGAGATCAGTTAGTACAAATGTTGACCTTTTGACTGAATATGTGTCACCACAACTGGATGACCTTCACCCAACCATCATGTTCCAGGTAGATGGTGCACCACCACATTGGGGACTGCATGTTGGTGGGTTCTAAAATCCAACATTTCCAGACCGGTGGATTGGAAGGGATGGTCCAATTCCCTGGACACCTCCTTCACCAGATATCACTG
>JAPQRQ010000007.1:10766273-10776353 GCA_037367365.1 Apogon talboti | reverse complement strand
GTGAAAAATGGTTTTTGTGCTAATTTAAGAGCAGTTAAAACAGACCGGTCAATTTTGACCGGGAACACTAAAGTAAGAGACAGGCGGCGAACACAACAGGAAGGTTAAAGAAATCACATACTGTTCTATCTATACACAATGAGTGTTTTACAGGGTTTCAGCAGGTTTCAGTTAAATCTCAGACATTTCATGAACCTCTGTCATGTCTTATCACTGCTGAAGCTCCGGATGTGAACACGGAACTGCATTGGGTGACTTCCTGTGAAACTGGAAAGTTCCTAATTTTACAGCTTTCTGGTGCAGTGACCTTCAAATCTTAGGTTTAAATTAACATATTTAAGATAGTTTGACCTAAAGTTCAGATTATTACATTTACTTAGAAGAAAGTCTTTTTAAGAACCTGCAGAAACCCTGGATTTGGCTCCTTAACAAGTATGTTATTCTTTGTCTGCGCTGAACTTCCGAACTTCAAAAGAAATGAGCTGTCAGCATTGGATGAAGGAAAATAAAAATAGTAAACCAGGGAAAATAGCTGCCAACTATTTGGACACTGCAGTACTTTATGTGCTACAAGTTATAAATCTTCTATTTATCATCCTAGTGTAGATTCCTGCCTGTTTCATTTGCATGTTATAGTTCCAGTTTTGCTCCCAATAATCATCAATATAGATAACAAAATTTGTTATGGCATGATGGCTTGAATGAGTTCTTTAATGGGAATGTAAATAGTGTGTGAGTTCAGCACAGGCTGCAAATTATCCCGGCCAAACATTCCACCACTTCAAAGCTTCTGCTGTAATTACAATGCTCTGAGGTGTGCCCGACCCACACAACCAGAGGCTTCCCAAGCATCTCTGTTGCACACAAACACACATGAACGTACAGTACAGGCATCCACACACACACACACACATACACACACACACACCCTAACATGCTCAGACAAATTGCTTTCGCTATTATCAGGCTTAAATGATATTATGGAAAAAAGGAAGTGGGATGTGTGGGTAATTTTGGTACACCCAGGAGTGCACCCTTCTCATTTCTGCCCCTCCTCCTGCTTCCTTCCTCCCTTCCTTTATTCCTCCTTGTAAATTTATCTTTGACTCCATGGTCGCATGACTCAGTAGTTAGATTTTTGTAAAATGTACTTTAATTTGCTTAAAATAGCTGCAGTATCAGTTTTTTTTATAGATATTTACATTTATAATAGGCATACAAAGATTTTGTATTGTCAGTAAATGTAATAATAGCAATTGTAGCTTGTTTATGTATGAGAATTTCAAGAGTGCCAGAGGGTTCTGTGATGATAATATTTATGACTTCCAGTTTGTGACATACTAATGGGTGCCAAATAGAACACTTTTTTTGTACACTCACTGGTGGAACTTTCATGATTGCATTACTTTATAGCAAACGTTGTGTTTTCAAGATGAATATGGAAATGCAATAAATGCAGAATAAAAGATGGATTAAAGGACCATGGTAGTGACAGGGAAATGAACTAGAAATGAAGCGGCACAGGAGTTAAGAATTCATAAAAGAGGATGAAAAGTATAGATGGATGTGACGGGGTATGTGTAAAGAAGTCAAAGTTAGTTTATGCAGCACCTTTCATGCAAGACTGCAATGCAAAGTGCTTAACAACACAACTTTCTTTGAAGTAAGCAGACTGATTGTGATGTCCTCAGCTCTGTCTGGCAGTGAGTTCTAAAGGTGAGAGCCAGAGATAATAAAATACTAAAAGCAGCTTCCATGTATTTCCTTATACTCACCCTGGAAACAACTAAAAAGCTAGCGTCAGAGGAAGAGGAGTGTACAATAAAAGTATATCTGACATTCATTCAGGCACTGGTCCACTGGGGTGTGTTCTACTACATGTGTTGCTGCATTTTGAAAGATATGCTTATAAAAGTCTATTCGATTGTATACAAGAGAATAAAGCACTGCACTAGTCAATCCTGCTGCTTGGAATCTGCCCGAGAAAGAAGCAGATGCACCTTATTTCCATTGTGGTAAAAAATCAGATTCATATAACAACATTAAGGGAGAGTAAAGATGCAAAACTGTGTGCAAGGAAGGAAGACAAAAATGAAGGAAGGAGGTAATATGCAACTGACACTCAGCCAAAAACCAGTTCTGTGAATAATGACTGACAAGGTGCCTGCGGGGCAAGCGGGCACAGCCAGAAAGAAATAGAAAGAGAGCGAGAGAAAGAGAGCGAGGGAGTGAGAGAGAGGGGTGGAGGTAGAGATCCTGCACAGAGCTGAAAAAAAAAGCCAACAGTTTCTCCCCTGAGGAGTCAGTCCTTTCATCTGGCCGCTCACTGGCGCCTTCACAAACCTCTGATTGTCTGTGAAATAACCCCACTTTAATAAGGCAGCAGTGGCAGCCTCCTGGGAACCGAGTACTGCTGGAGACTCCGCCATAGACGCGCTACTCAGGCTACTCTTCTGGCTACACATTAAAATAAGGGCAAAAACTACACATATATTTATCCTCAGGGGCGCTGAAATGTGTTTAGTTTATGAAAAAAAAAAGAAAAGAGGAGAACAGCTCCTTCTTTTTGAAGATCTCAACAAGATTACTCATTTAGCATCAGACAAAAAAGACAAGAACAGCGAGTCATTGGTCTGGGAATGTGTGTGGAGGCTGTATAGGACTGGATGGCGTGCATATACATGAATAGACAAACACACACGCATACACTGCTTCCACTACTTACATATAAACAGATATAACCATAGCACCGTCTATATGACCTTGTGATTAATTATCATTCAGTAACAGAACAGCTTCAATTAGTAATGGTTTGGGTGTTAAATTTGAGCAATTAGGAAATAGATAAGAAATTACTTTTACAACCATGACCATGGGAAAAATGTAAAGATAAGACTCTTTCAGCTTAAAACATTTTCAGTATCATCAAAGGAGTGCTTCTTGAGATAAAATGCTGTAACACGTGTAAAGCCCTCCATCAGGAGTTTGGTACTTTCATCTGACATAACGTGACATTGCTCTGGGAAAAATCAATGAGTTTCTTCATGAGATTCACAATGAGTTTCTTCATGTCTAATGTGCATAGAGAATGGGATTGAATCATAGGACAAGAAGATGAATGAGTCGGCTTGAGTCTTGGAGAGACATGAGAGCGTCTCACACACTGTGTGTCCTCAGACATCCCTAACCCCAGCTGGACTCAGCTAAGGATGTTAAAGACTAAATGTGTAATGTAGTGAAGTACTTAAACTCTACTTTGAGTGTGACACCCTTCTTTGCATGTTGGATGAACAGAAATCCACAGTTAGGTATGGTGGAAAGTCCCAATAAAAGGAATCAGCAAACAAATTAGACAAAGTGATAAAGAAGAAGAGAGATCAGTGTTTCATCCTGAGTATAATTCTCCATAATTATCTGCATGGGGCCTGTGTTTACACATGCAGTCTCGTGAGGTTAGTTAAGGCTAATCCATAACTGCAGATTAACATGTGATAAGGCTATAGCACAGTTTTTGTTATTGGTGCTTATGTCCCTGAATTTACTAATTGAACCACAGCGATAAAATGAAGAAAACCTGTGTCTGTGGGATTTCTGAAACATTTGAGCATGGTAGTGCAGTGGTTATTGCCTCACAGCTAAAAGGATTTGGGCTCAACTCTAGACTTTCCATGTACAGTTTGCATGTTTTCCCCATGGGTTCTACCCTGACTCCCTCTCACCGTCCAGATAACTAATAGGTTAATTGGTGCAAGTCTTTCCAATAAGTTAAATGCTCTAAATCACCCATAGATGTGAATGGTTGTTTGTCTCCATGGTGTACCTCACCTTCGCCCATAGGTGGTTGTGATAAGCTCCAGCACCCCTAAGTATAAACAAAGAACTCACACTTGCATCAATATCTGGTCTTTGAAGATTAAATTAAAAGTCAAGTGAATCTTTAGACCAGTGAGGGTGAGGATCTACTCTATTTGAACAACTTCAGTGAACCCTGAGGTTTTTTGTTGCTTTCAGGTGCCGTACAAAAGTAACATCAAACAATTTCAGAACAGATTTAAAAATGCACGTTTCACGCTATAGTTTTGGTTCTTAAACATTACATCAGTAGGAGTGGCAGAAGCAACAAAACCAGTAAAAAAACTACAGCTCTAATCCCTGTGCAAAACAAGAACTTTAATTTTCCGACAGACTTTGAAGGCAGCATGTGTTCGCTCCAACATTTCGGGCAGCAGTGATTGGTCAAAGTTCCCCCGTGTCAACGTGATGCGTGTACATACTCCCACTCACTACTTGACAGTCCCATAACATACCACTCGTCAAAGAGTCTCACCTGGCCGCTCCAAGGCTGCTTTTTCGGAAGTGGCCTCTTTTCGGTTGTTTTTTTTTTTTTCTCGGATGAATCTCGGAGCAGAGATGTCTTCACTGGAGGCTTCGAAGGAATCTGGAAACAGTTCGTCGGAGGAGGACGGACCCCGGACCGATGTGACAGAGAGCCCCGTGGAGGAGGAGGAGAGGCAGAAGAGGAAGAAGGACACGGACACATCCACGGCGGGGCTGCTCCGGCATCACCCGTTCAGCGTGGAGGCCATCATGTCCGGG
This sequence comes from Apogon talboti, assembly GCA_037367365.1. Lineage (NCBI taxonomy): Eukaryota > Metazoa > Chordata > Actinopteri > Kurtiformes > Apogonidae > Apogon > Apogon talboti. The sequence goes on along the minus strand of JAPQRQ010000007.1, from coordinate 10,771,757 downwards.
AGGACGCCGAGCAGGATCGGCCACGGCCACGGGGAGCCCACCACCACCAGCACCCGCCGTGGCCCGGCGGCGCTGCCCCGGACCGCCCTCAACTCCCTGTATCTGTGTCGGGACACTTCCACCGACCCGGGTCACAAGGGTCTCACCGCGTCTCCGTCCTCACCGGTCAAATCCGAGACGTCAGAGTCAGAGGAGTGCGTGACGTGGGTCAGCAACGGTGCGTTCCCCACACAGCCAAGTAAGTTTGGATGAAAACTAGACTCTAGGCTATAGATTTGTACTTCCCTATTATTATTATTATTATTATTATATGTTGATCTAAACAGCTTACCCAAACTATTTTAATCAGGCACTTTACTGGGACAAAAGTCTGTCCAAATTGTGGATCAGTGTTGGTCAGTTATTAAAGGGTATTAATATAGGGATTGATCATGGTTTACATACCTGTCATAAACATATCACTACTCCTAATGTATTAAAATGTGTGGAAAGGTCACTCATATCCTCATCTAATATGCCTTCATAAATGACTTTCGTTGGAGTCAGTGAATCAGTGTTCAGCTTCATAAACTGCCGTCTTTTTGCCACCTCTCCCAGGACACATCAACCCTGGCTGTCAGTTGAGGAAACACAAGACCAACCGAAAGCCCCGCACTCCCTTCACCACGTCCCAGCTCCTGGCCCTGGAGAGGAAGTTCAGGCAGAAACAGTACCTGTCCATAGCTGAGCGGGCTGAGTTCTCCTCCTCGCTGACCTTAACAGAAACTCAGGTGAAGATCTGGTTCCAGAATCGCAGGGCTAAAGCCAAGAGGCTCCAGGAGGCTGAGCTGGAGAAACTCAAAATGGCTGCGGACGCCAAGACGGCGGCAGTGGCGGCGGCGGCCACAGCTGGAGCTTTACACCCTGGTTTTACGTTACCGCTGTCGCTGGGTGCCATGTCGTTGTACGGACAGTCGTACTCTGCCTACCACCACCAACACAGACCCATACTGCCCCTGTCGCCTTTAGGACTGTACGCTGCTCCTCTGGGCTACAGCATGTACCACTTGTCCTAACATGGGAAATGTACTTTAGCCAATCATATTTCCCTGGATTTCTTAAGAAATGGACGCAGGATGTGTGACTTGCATCATGTTAAAATTAATGTTGAATATATCTACTGCACAGGAAGTGTTTGAATCAACTTTCCGGGCACTTCAGTACATATTAAAAAGTCTATTTTTTTCTCAGCAAGGATTAAAATAAAAGAAAGAAAAAACAAACACAAAAAAAACCCAGAAAAGCTCTTGCCCTTTGCCTCATTGGACTGCCTGTTTACATGAGTTGTGTATATGAGGAGGGGCGTGTACTGTTCAGCTTTTTATAGTCTTGTTTACTTTTGCAATAATTGAACTGGCTGAGGACTTGCACTGCGCAAAGTGATACAGACAATATTCACTTAAGCCTTTCCTCTCATCAGATGCAGTGCCTTGTGTTGTGAAGGGCCTTAATCAAGACACGTTGTGCTCTTTTATGGATGAATGAGTGTTTCAGCGACTCAGGCTAAATAAAACATTACTGATGCACTCTGAATTTACTTCTCCAAAAGTGTCTTCCTTAAAAACAAAACAAAACAAAAAAAAAAGACTTTGATGCTTTATTTCTACTACAAAACTCGAGATTTGTCCATGTTTTATCTCCCCATTGAAGCAATAAAAGCATCTATTTTGATCACTCCCTCATTTCCTTATCAGGCATTTATAGAGCCTAGACATATTTATTCTCTTTGAAATATTACGGTGGAAATTTATGAATGTCTCATATTGTGTATTTATGATTGTTTGTGAGAATGTGGTACAGAAGTTCAGACCAAAACTGTATTTATGCTGTTGATGTACCTGAACGTCCCTTTGAAAGGGCTTCTATGACTATGCAGTTTATATTTCCCTTCCAATGTTTTATCTATGAAATGAACAAAACAATTAAAGCCTTAAATACTGAGTACTTTTCACATTTTATGTGTAAAAATAAATACGAGATAAAAGTTTGTGTAGCAATGCATTTACTTAACTATGACAAGGATCTGTGCTCTTTGTGAGCTCTGGTAGACTGGACTTACTGGTATGCATGGTTACTTCATTTAAAGCTGCTTTTTGTCAGTGTTTTCATGTACTGTTTTTCTCATCAGATTGTGGTCAGTTTGAGTCTGTTCATACAACCCATTAGTTATACTGTTTCACAGATTGTTCCTGTTATTACTGCGTTTCATTAAGCATGCTACTTTTTTTTTTTTTTTTTACATGGAGACACATGCTTTGTGGTGATGGTCTGTTTATGCAGACACACTGTGTGTAGTTTGTCTGGTATTTATGAGCCTTATTAAGCTACTGGATTTCGGTAGCATGATAAGAACTCAGATTTATGTCAATAACAGGTGCCTAGGTTGCACAATGTGAGATTAAATGATTAAAACACATAGAATAGCTTTCCAAAGCTGTACCGTATTTGATGTAATGGATTGTGAGAGCAATGTATACATAACACCTAATAACAATGAGAAGAGTGAAGTCATGTTCACTTTAAATATTTCTAGTTTGAGCATGAGTCAGGTTTTCTTCCTGCCTCATTACCCTTAACATTAATGATCATCAAGGTGGGTTTGACCAGACCCTGCCTGGTTACAGCAGAGCCTCAGGGTTACTTCAGTACGGCGCAGAGCTGCAAAAAGGTGCCTGTGCTTTGTTGCAATTATAAGAGCAGCTTACAACTTCCGTGTGACTTTGATGTAACAAGGAAATCGTTTTATAGGCTGCTGTGTATTTATGAGGTTCCCCTTTTAATCAGACCAAGGCAGAGAGGCCAGGCAGGCAGAGGGAAGTGGCAGCCCAGCCAGAGTAGCTCACACAGGCCAGCAATCAGTCTAATGAAGTGCACATTGGCAGAAGTGGCTCAGAGCCTCTTGTGAAACATCAGGTTTGTGCTACTTATTGGAGAAGGGGGGTGTTGTGTTTCAGTGGAGGAGGCAGGGTTTAATGAATTCTCTTGTCTTTGTGTTTGGAGGGTTGTCATTAGCACCGGGGATCTGTTTTTGTCATTGTTAGCGGGCAGTCCTCTGACAGTGACTAGGCATGTTTGTGGTTTTGTGTATTGTACTTAAAAGACACTGATACTGACATGTGACCAAAGTGGGCTTTCACCGACTCCAGGTCATCTGCTTGACTCCTACATCCTCTAGTGGCTGTGTGTAACATAGCAGCCTTGGTTCTTACTCTCCCATTACCACCCTTGATTAGATTAGATTAGATTAGATTAGATTAGATTAGATTAGATTAGATTAGATACAACTTCATTGATCCTTTGGGCAGGGCCCTCAGGAAATTGAGGTTCCAATAGCAACACCGGATGTACACACAAGAAATACTACAAGAAAATTGCAAAACAATAACTCAAAAAAGAAAAACAGCATTGTAAAAAACAGGCCATTGCACATTGTAAAGTACTAGTATAAACAACAAGTAGCAAGGTGGTAATAATAAAGTAATAATAATAACAAAATAATAAATAGCTAATTATGTATGTATAATATATATGTATGTATGTATGTATCGTTTAATAATCATTGGATAAAAGTTATAATAAGGGGATAACAGTAATAGTAGTCATAATAATACAATAAATAATAATAATAATAATAATAATAATAATAATAATAATAATAATAATAATAATCATCATCATCATCATCATCATCATCATCATCAGTGGTAAGAAAACTGAATTACTAGCAGCAAGAAAAACAACATTGCACACACTGGAATAAACAATAAACCACCTAAACCACATTGCACCAATTTAAAGATGTAAAAGCCTACAGTGTGTTGGCTGCAAAGCTCTAAAAGTCAGGACCATCATTTTTAAACTGACTTTTATAATGACTTTAACCATTGAAGATATTATAAAACTGGACTGATATGTGCTCTTTAATTTTCTGTAAAATTCCCAGGAAGAGTCAATAGATGTTTGGGTAAGATAACAGCTGAAAAGAAAATTACAATAGTCTAAAAAAGAAAGGAAAAAAGTTGCTGTTAACAAATGCCAAAATAGCACTAGCAGTGAATAAATGCAAGAATATATCGCCTTGCAGTCAAGTTATCAATCAGTCACATTTGATGTCAAATATTCTTTTAGCCTTATTCAGTTTCCATAACTCAATGTTCTTCCCATAATGCATAAAACTAAGGATAAAACTAAGTGACAAATAAACGAAAACTAGTCAGTTCTTTAACATAAGTAAAATTTGCACACTGGTAAAACTGATAAAAGCTAAAAAACATGGTATAATCACTCTGATTTCAACAGGATGCATTTTTGCTTAGGGTGACAACTTATAGGCTCTGAAAAGTTCACTTACTTCATTAACAGCACGTCCTTACACTCTGCTTGTTCCTAAAATGTCACATAATTTGTGCAAACAAAATACCATTAATAATGTTAAAAACAAAGCTACTTACATTTTGGCTTTAACTGTAAGTGCATTTCCATAAACTTATTAAATGTGCATTTTGAGGTTTTACATTTGAAAAAGTTTATGTGAATATAAAATGAAATTCTATTTGCTGATTTGTTGTGATTACCTTATTCAAAAAACCGTAAATGCTCATAAAACTGGGAACATGTCTGACACAGCAAACATTTAACTTACACGGATGATCAACTATTTCCTGATATTCTGATGTCTGATAACATCGCTGGTAGTACAACAGGTAGTGAAGACTAAGGAACTGTCTGGTCTCCTCATCAGTCTCATGAAAACCAACACACAAAAAAGGAGTCATTATAGATGGAAAATGGTAACAGAACAGTTTTCTATTGTTTATTAGAGCCAAGTGCACTCCAGTTTATTGAAATATCAAGTGAATTTGAAGTAAACTTTTGAAAACTTGCAAGAAAAGAAAATGTAAATACATTTAATACCACGGCTAAGTTTCAGGATTAGGTTCAGAAAACAACTTGGTTCAGGTTAGGAAAAGGTCCCGGTTAGTGTTAAATTAAGACAGTTCTATGGCAAATGTTACAAAAATTCAGGATTGGTGTCCTGCATTTACATTTGCTGAGGTGACAGGACCAAAACATGGACCAACATTCATTTGTTTTAATAAATGCATTTCTTCAGGTGACTGCATGAGGTCACTAAGCATCTGCGTGAGGAACTTTACCATTTATAAGGCACTTATAGAAATACTCAGAAATTCAAAATTTCAATCATAGTGTGTTATTGCAGGGCATAAGACTTTGTTACTTTTGTGTAATTTTCAGTGGGTTAGTGAAGTTACCGTATTTGGTTCCATACCCTTAAGTGGCAAAAAAAAATAAAATAAAAAAACAAAAAAATAAAATAAATAAATATATATATGAATGTGTATTTTACAACATTAGAACATCACTTTTAGAACATTAGACCAACATAAGTGCTGATCCAGACACCTGTCAACATCCACATTATCT
>JAPQRQ010000007.1:10743989-10754054 GCA_037367365.1 Apogon talboti | reverse complement strand
GGGGGTGGAGAGGTCAGCAGGGAGGACTCAGGTGACAAGTATGTCATGTCCATGTAAGGGAAACACTACAGGAATAAAAACTCAGTGAGACGCACATACCAGGGTCATAATCTCTCCTTACTTGTGCATGAAATGCCAATTCACTGATTGGATTTGTCACTTTGCGTGCGTGAAGAGGAGGGTCCAGTTAACAAATACATATTGTTGACCTAAAGAAGATTATCGGATTGTAAAACTTCACACTATTCAACTAAAACATAAACAGAGATTATTGCTAATCTTGTGGCTGTTCTTAATAATTTCTGTAAGTGCACTATTTCCATTGGTATAAATATACCAATGGAAATAGTGGCATAGTGGCGGTGCGTAGGGCAACCATGCACAGCTAATTATACCACAACTATTTACAATGTCTCTTAAATACGTTTTGATTACATTTACATAAATACTAGCATTGCTTTTTTTTGTCCCTAATTCAAAAAAGGACATAATTCCATATAAGCCATTTGCCTGGCTAATGAAAATTAATGCTAATAGTCCTGCTTACCTGCAGCTACAAACCCCATTAAACATAAGAGTTTTACACTGATGACATCTCATCCACTCTTTTGGCTTTTCAGTATTTGTTCATACTTGGGAAAAAAAAAAGCTGAATCCAGAATATCCATATATGTGGAATATGCTGTTTACACGACACCTGTCAAAATCAGAATAATGGTAAAATATTAGTGCACGTGTAAACACTCAGTGGTTATCAGGCCTACAAAAGAAGACCATTCAACTGGAACATTCCTATTTTACCGAGGAGCTCAGACATAATTCAGTCCCTTTTCAACCTTGATTTATTTTTCCCACCTGCCAGGCACATTTTCTTTGATCGGTCCTCTTCAAACAACCTGTTCACTTCTTCCTGCACCGATTTCAACAATGCCGCCACTGAACAGTGTTTGTGTTTGCCTGTTTAATACTATGTGCTATTCCTCATCAGAATTTGACCCATATTCTCCTGAGGTCCACAAAGGTAAAAGTTTTGGCTTTTTGACATTAAATAATTGCCTTGATCAGAAACAGCATGATGCAGATACATTTTTTCTTTCTTTTTTAAATTTTTTTTTTAAGGAATGTCCTTTGCAGTGGACAGTGTTTTTTTGTTTTTTTGTTTTTTTTTAAAGTAAAGCTGTGAAACTCTTGTTCCCTAAAGAGGACAAAAATGCATTGCTGGGTCTCAGGAGGATATTAAAAAATGTCAATATTTAGTAGAAATTGGTGTAGTTGCAAATAGGGGTGTCACATTTTGATCCCCTCCCTCTTTATTGAAGTGACAGACAGGTCTGACTATTTGGAGACCGCTATGATGTACAAGGGGGCTTCAAAACGTTGATAGAAAAAGGACAGTTGGGAAAAACGGTTTAAGAGACTTCCGCACAGGCTCAAGAATGCCTGGAAATAACAAAAAAATATGAAGTCATAATATGAACACTGAATGTTCAAGACCAAAAAGCATGTTTGAGCAGATACAAAAAGTTTCATTATGGACATTTATTTAGAGTTGTTTCTGATAATAAATATGCTAAAAACCTCAAGTCCATTTTTTTAAATTTTTTTTTAACAAAACACATTGTTTTAAGCATTTATTATCCATAATAATGATAATTAATGGCCAGATATTGAAAATTAAGTTCTTCTTGAAAATAAAGGTGCAAAAGAATTGGCAAAAAAGACATTTTCTGACACTTTTATTGCAAAGAAAACATGAGGACATCTAGCCTCTTATAATGGCAGTCTTATAAGGGTTAGGTTATGATGTTTATTTTTCAACATATGCTCCATCTGGGTCAACACACTTCTGCTAGCTTTAAGTCCATCTGTGGAAAACTGAGGGCCATGCCATTTAAACCATGTCAAAGCTATGTTCTTTTTCTATACACTTTTTGAAACTCCCCTCCTCTACCTTCTGAATCATGAATGTTGCTTCATTTCCTGCCATGGGGTGTTCTTGATATTTGACAAAAACACAGTGTTCCATTTATCTTTAAAACTTATATCCAAATCCTCGCTCTTTGTAGTGTCTGGGCTCATTAGCAGAGGCGACAGTAGTTGATGCAACTGAAATGAAAACACCAAGACTTGTTAGTTCTTGGAAAGCCACCATTATGCCTTCTTGGACTTAATATTGTATGTCAACAATAGTGTGTGCTAATCTCAGCAGAAACACTGTAATGTCACATGAAATTGGAAATACTGTGAGCTGTGAATGTTGACCTTTTGCACTATCGTTGCCGCCTTATATTAAGTTACAAGAGCGTGTGCCTTTATACATGCGCCTGCATTTATGCCTGTTTCCTTGTGAAACTGCGTGGCTGTTTCCCAAACGGGGCTTTTATCATCATCAAATGTAGTAGTGGACATGACAGATTCATGAAATACAAAAGGCTTGTGGGATATTTGTAATTTAATGCAGTAACACAGACATGACAGGTACAACAAGCACATCAACAGACACAGATGGAGCTCCTGATGACTTTTATGTGGCAATAAAACCGAATAACATTTTCTGTATTTCTTTGTCAAGAAGTGAGCGAGTTTATCCGGTGGAAGAACGGGCTGATTTTATGGCGGTAATGTAACCGACACCTCCAAAGTGAAATATGCAAAGTCTCTTTTTATTACAGCCATTCATCACTGACAGACCTCCATGACATACATACTGTAAATGTAGATATGATGAGGACAAATCTGCTGCTTCACACTATAAAGAGTAACTATTAAAGTCATGGCAATAGATTTACTGTGCTCCAGATATGCAGTATCTTACCTGAACATAAAAGGACATTCTATTACCTCAAGAGGAGGTATTTGATGATAATGTTTTTCATGGCTGTCCGTAGGTCTATTCTGCTTCGTGACAGAGGAATTGAGCGCCCCAGAATATAGAATAGCTTCCAATAGACCGGTGAAACCTTTTACTGAAAGAAAAAGGAAAAATGTGAATGCGATGAGACGTTTTGTAAATGAGGATATGCATTACAAAGAGTCGTATGGCAACAATATTGAACTATTTAGAGAGTGTCATGTATCATGCATGATTTCCACGGATGCAATGACAGGGATGGTTCATCACACATCTGAAGGAAGTGTTTTTGTCTGTCATGCACAAACATCTATTTTAATAGTGTGTCTTGTGGTACAGGGAGGTTCCCATTAAGGAAAAAATAGATTGTCTGGTTGTTATGGATTATCCTAAATCTACCCGTTTAACCCTATTTTGTGTACAAGGTCATTTGTATCAGCGACAGATATTGAACAGTTTCACAAAGCTGCATCAATCTGCCAAAACAAGCTGCGAAACACTTATCCCTTGTATTATTTCTTCATGAAATATGGCTAAAGACGTAAGAATAACTCATGACCTGCTGCTCACCATTCATTTTGATATATAATCTGTTTGGATCTCCACCTATTACTGAGACAAAAAAAAAAAGAACACATATACTGTATATATCTAGGCCTTTAGTGCTAATGTTAGATGTTCCACTTTCTGCACTGTCTAGCTGCTAAATACATCTGTCTGTGTTTGTGTGCTGTTTATTTTGTGTACAGAACTTTTTGGCTGAAAATCGATTTTTTTTTTGTCCACACCTGCTAAAAGGAGGTTGATGAGAAGGAAACTTTGCAAGGTGTTTAAAGAGCTCTGTGGAACTCAGGGGGACTGAGATGAGGAGCCTCACTCACATTATTCTCACACAAGAAGAATTTAATAAAAAATAATGATGAGGCGATACACTATAGGGCTCTTTATATTCCGCTGCTGAAGTATAGTAATGCAGGAGGTTTTATTTGGCATATTTCCTCTCATTGGGTTGGTTACCCTTGCATGGTTGGATGTACACTATATGAGTCACTGGAAGTAGGGAGACTCTCTGAGCCGCAAATACAGCAGGAGGGCCTGGCTGTCACTCAGCATCCTACACACTGTGCATCCCTAAGAGTCAGCAGAACTCTCCACTGCTGCGTCACATTAAAGTCAAGATGACCTGAGGGTGGTGGCTGCTTGCTTTGTCAGTCTACCGAAGCCCATTTGGCTCTTATCGTACCACTGCAAGGGCAATTTGCTGTGTGTGACCTTTCAAAGGGCAACATACATGACAAGAGCTATTAACATCTGAGCAACACCTGGGGGTCTTCAAAGATATAGGCAGTTCTTACAGTTTACAGATTTTCTTCCTTTTAAATGGACTTCACCCTTCGTTTTCTGAACCTTGACGTCAACAAGTCCATGTTTATGTGGGTCAGCAGGTTTTGGCTCATCTGCACCCTTTCAGAGACGTTGTGGTGGAAGGAACTCAATCATTTTACTGAAATGGTGCATTTAAGAATCCCAGTGTTGGACATTTAACCCCGTACTCTTCTTCTTGTCGTGTCTGATGTCACCTAAAAAATGACAGTTCTGATCAATTTTTGAAGGGGATTAAAATGACCAATGTGATTTCTTGTGGTTGTATGTAAAAAGTGCCATGTTGTTCAGATGATGTCAAATACAGACACCTTAGAAAGAGACGTTAAACTTTATGGACTTTAAAACAGAAAACCTGTTTCCAATTGAAAGCAAATGGTCTGGTTGTGAATGTATGTTACTGTATATACTGAACACATGTAACCTTCTCATTTTTATCCCTACCTACAACCTATGCCTAAACCAAGCTGTTTTTGTACCTGAATTTAACCATAAAGGCTTGTTACTCTAACAGTTACATGATGACGATCACCATGTAACTGTGTTTTCCTTACCCGACGTTGTTTTTAAGATTTGTTTTCCCATCCATCTGAGGGTTCCCATTCTAATTATATGTTTTGGAGTTTTTGGCAGCCCATTCTGTTGTTTTGATATGTAAAATCACATTCTTCCATTCTGTGCTGATATTCACTGTCTGCAAAAACTGAAGGATGAAGTGTTGCTTTATGAGTTAACTTTAAAATGCTCCTCCTTCTTAAGCTAAATAAACTTCAAGGGTTTATTTGGCTTACTATCCTCCTGTCACAAAATGCTAAATTCTGCACTATGGGACAATAAAGGCATTATCTTATCTTATTTAATTTTTTTTTTTTTTTATCACAAAACTCCTCTTGGGGTAGCTGGAAAATCCATCATCAAAGAGGTGATCACAGGCCTATTTTTCTAATGAAAGATACATGATTTTTACAGATTTTTAAAATGCAACAAATACATTAACAGAGCTGTATTGTTATTTTAAACCTGGTTTATATGATATTAAAATACAGTTAGAGTCCAGTTTATTGGACAACGATTTTACTTTTAACAGTAAAACTCATCAGCAAAAGTATAATTTTACTGTTAATCATTTTTCTACGGTAGCATTAGTACTTTTACAACAGTAAAGAATCTGAATGCCTCTCCTACCACTGTAGAAATGTCACATCTTAGAATTGCATGAGTCATGGGAAGAGACCACACCAGTGAAAACTGTCAATACAGTTTAGAAGGTATGAGAAACATAAACCAGATCTCAACACGGATGTACATTCTCAACACTACACTGTCAAACTTTTCAAACTCACAGACACATTCATGTTGGATGAAGTTGAGGCATTAATGCTTGTTGCCTCTGGTAGTGTGTCCACATGTGGAGTGACTAAAATCACCCCCTGGGTAAAAGAAAACAAACAGTTCTATGCATTTCACAATGAGAAGTTCTATTTTAATTTTCAATATGACTTCAGAATGTCAAATACTGGAACATACAGAGGCCCTCATTAGGAATGGGTTGATGACAGATACACTTATGTATATATACATTATGCATATACATGAATGTCCAAACATATTGTAACTAAATGACAAACATTTTACCTTTTTCAAAAATCCAGGATATTAATATGCTGCTGTTGCAACCTCCAATCTCTGAGGGAAGCTTTCAGCAAGATTATAGCTGCAGGAATGTATTTCCATTCTACCACAAGGGTATTATTCATATGGGTGTTGATGTTGAAGGAACGAGGCCAGTTATTCCTCGTGAGCTCCGATTCGCAACACGAAACATCTTCTTACTCATTTTGACAGAGTTCACTTATAAAAACAAACATCATGACTGCAGTTGATGCACAAGAGCCCTTCAGGATTTGCCAACTGTACCTTGTCATTTATAACTTGCAGAATTTGCAAATGACAGTCTTTTATGAAATGTGAAGCTGCCACCCTTTGCAATTTGCGTGTGAGCTGTGCTTGCAAATTGCTTTGGTGAAATGGGCTTCTGTCTCATACTCTGCATTGCAATTAATCCCAAAGGTGTTCTGTGAGAAAAGATATTTCTTTATAGGCCTTGTTCTGTACACAGGGGCACTGCCACTGCATTAAAGGAAGGAGATTTGTTGGGTTTTTGGCCACAAAGTTGTCAAATATAATTACATACTAAACCTAAATCATGTATAGCCCCACACTTCTGCAGTATACTGTAACAGATATACTGTTACACAATATATTGATACACATACTAGCGGATAGATGGATGCAAGAGAAAACATAGCAATTAAGTGTGCACCAGTGACAAAGATGACGATGACACACTGTGACAAGTTTGTGATTGAAAAGTCCCAACCACGTACACAATTATTCCTCCAAATTCAGCCAAATTTACAACTCAAGTGAGGCTTTTTCTCTGTGGAGTCACATCCTCTAAACATCAAATAATCTAAAACCCACGTATCGCTCTCATGTACAATGTGTGATACTTAATACAACTTGCACGCAGGAAATCCTTTTACAAGTGTTTTTTCATGTTTTATAATTGTGCAGTTTTATCCTGGGATTTGAGCAACAAGGCCGTTGTAGAGAAATCTGTGACATTTCAGTTAAAAACAGTTGCCATCAATAAATTATTCTAGAGCACATTTGTCTTTAATATTAAACAGTGAAATCCAATCTGGTATGATCTGTCACTCTTTGCATACAAGTGTTCGTGAATATTGATGTTAAGTCTGTAAATACGTGCTTCTCTGTGCTCACTTATGGATGCCAGTGTACGTTCACTCATCCCATTTTGTTTGGATACCCAGTGCATTTGTGCGGTTGAGTGTGTGTGTGTGTGTGTGTGGCAGCTAGCTTAAGTACCACTGCTCCTGAATAGAGGATGTCAGTGAACCGGCTAGCCTCTGGGGTTTAGTTTCCACTCTACACGCTGTGAACGCTGTTCTATTCTAGGAACTTGCCTAAAAACAGAGAGGAACACAGTTGTGGCACTTTCTGACACTCCTACGGGCGGAAGGCAGCGGAGGAGAGAAGGGAAGAGGGACAGGAAGGATGAAAGCGGGAGAGTCTAAAGGGAGACGGCGCTCACCCTAAAGCCATTTACCCAGGCAGCCAGCGACGCATTTACATAACAAGTTTGCAAGCCAGGTAACAAGACTATCAATCCAAAAAAGGAAGTTAACTTATCAAGCATGTATCCAGCCTGCCACAGCCCAGCTGAGCTGAGCTGTTCCAAGGCGACAGGGAGAGGATTTTTGACTGTGGCAGGTGTGTGCCTCTCTTTCATACGGCCTCCTGACCAGGGAATGCTAATAGAGAGTGGCAAGACAGGAGGTGTGAAAGAGGAGGCGGAGTGGGTGAGTGGAACATGCCACATACACAGTTTTTATGGGGTAGATGGAAAATAGAGATAGATGGGAGGCTATAAGAGGTGTGAATCACCGAGCAGATGCTGGTGTGGCTGCGCTACTGTTGGTGTGCCGGGCTTCTGTGTATCTGACATCATACGTCAGGTGCTAAGCGGCCATCGCTGCAGTTTTTGCACAACACAAACATGACCGCAGAAATCAAACAGTGCTGACGAAACAGACAAAACAGTAGATTGTGTTTTCTTGGCGTGCCTCTGGGTAATGAGGCATGTTGGGAATTGCCGCTTATGCCAATTACAGAGTCAAAGCCTGTGATGGCTCTAGAAAACCTTCATCTTCAACTTCTCATGGTCTCATCTTCATCTCTCAACTTAACAGTAACTCTTGAGAGGTTATAAAGCAAAAACTTGCTATACTCTTATATACTCTTATATTTTGCCAGTGGGGACTGTAGATGTTAGAAATTCTTTATTAGAGAGAATTATTACTTTTCTGTTTGTAGTCTTTACTCTTGCCGCCCCTCTAAAGGGACTAAAGTCACTGTTTGAAGAGGAATGACAAAAACAAATCATGCATTAGGGAACGGCCGGACTGTAAATCAACTGCTGACTGATTGCTTTTTCAAAGACCTTTCGCAAGGGTTTCTACTTAACTATAGGATCAAAGCAAGTAAAAGTTTTGACACTTTAGATTGAGGAGTGCTGAAGTAAATAACTTGTAATTTATTTAATATCCACAAGGAAACAATAGCTAAGTGGCAGGCAGTGTATTTCACACATAGGCCCTCAGTGGTGATCTGACTAAATCCATATTTAACTTATTTAACTCACTACAGCCACAGCTGCACTATGTACATCATCTTAAGCATCAATCATCAAAATTTACTGAATAAAATGAAAAAACCCAGTAAAATGTTAATAAAATGCATTATACCCGCCCAAACTACTGCTTATTTTTTAGTTTTTCTGTGACCAAACCCATTTCTTCTCTGTCAGCCATTGTGTGTTGGGAAAACACCTATTAAACACAAACCAATATATTTTAGCGTAAGCAAGTCGGTATAGGACTGAGTTTGCTTTATCCAATCAAATGACAATAAAATGCTGATGTTACTGTATGCCTGCTGGATTGCCACCGTGTGGCCAACATTAAATCTGATTGGATGAAACAACAGTACCATTCAGTACCAGTTTCAATACCATTTAATTGAAGCTACAAAGGCTGCACCATTGATCCTATCCCACTTTTACTCAGAGATTCCGGAAAAAAAGTAAGATGGTGATCCCACCTTTTTTCCACCATTGACTGATTTCCACAGCCAAGCCAAAGGAGTTACAGAGGTGAGACAGGCTGGACTTTTACACAGTGGACCTGCATTCCGGAATCAAAGGGGCAGTGATGCAGTGCAGCATTGAGTGTGACATAAATTCTGCGTGGGAAATACCCCGAGCATAGCGGTGTTGGCTCCCAAAACCAGAACTCCAGATGTTAAATTGGATAGAGTCCGCTGCCCGAAGTGACAACAGCTTGCAGATCTTGGCGTCTCCTCGGTTCAGCATCTTTCTGGTCGTGTTGATATGTTTGTTTATTGCACACGGCCCACGCTCATTTTTAAATCCCCCCACCACGGGGGTCGCACACGCTATACATCATCAAAACATCACACCTTGGTTTGTGGAACGAGAGGTGTTCCTTTTACACAGCGTTCCGTAATCAGGATTCCACCTTTCTCACGGCACTGTTAGTACCTCCAGAGGTGTTACAGAACTGTGACAGAGGTGGGACCAAATGATCCCACCATTTTGTTTACACAGACGCTGTTCCGGAACAAAGGTGAAATATTCCCATAACAAAAGTGCCGTGAAAAAGGGGCTCTAAAGGCCTCAAGGCAGATTTTTTTTAACCCGGCAACACATGATGGTGAAATATGATTGGACAAGCACTCTACCATACAAATACACTACTAGAAGCAATGCAACCAAAAGAACTATGAAAAACTATGAAATAAAGAGAATACAATATTGGAAATAACTTAATATATCTTCATGGAACGAAAAATGTAGGTCAGCGATTCTGATTCTTACAACCCACTACTGCTGTAGCATTGGAGACTGGTACAGAAAGCTATAATTCATTCAGCTGCAAATATGGACAATTACAAAAAATATTGCAATTTTTTTGGTGGTTAAAGATAGACACGCACAAATGCCTGTGATTAAACCAGACTAGAGAGAGAAAATCTGCTGTACACTCATGAATACCTCAGGAGTTAACCATATGCCATTCTCCATGTGAGTTCCATATCATGCAATCAGACTGAAGACAAACTCTCATCTCTCAGTCCAGCTCCACTTGACTGCGCACACACACACACACACACACACACACACACACACACACACACACACACACACACACACACACACACACACA
>JAPQRQ010000007.1:10727852-10738068 GCA_037367365.1 Apogon talboti | reverse complement strand
TGACCATGAAAAGATGACAAACTGCATTTTACACCAATTATTAATATGTATTGATAGGATTAGTGCAACAACAGGTACTAAACAGTTTAGATCAGTAGATGCTTCTGGTCACTAGTGGATATTTGGGCCTTTATGGGTTAAATACTCACAGGTTTCTCCTTCAGTATGCCTCAATTTTATAACTGCTGCTGAAATAAACAATTTCAATATTTTGAAATATCATATTAGAAAAAGATCAAAGATATCAATAAACAGGGTGTTCACTGGAGAGTAATTTCCTGTTTTACGTAAGTCACCTGGTTTCTTCACTATCCTGGAGACTAGCAGCACATCCAGTCCCATTCATAACTAAAATAAGAGTAAACATTATTTACAAATACTGACTAACTGTTTCACCCCAAAGTTACTTAAGTAAATATTGGACCCAGTTTCAGAAAACATGTGTCTTCTGAACATTCTGACTTTAAAATGACATTTCTCAGACTTGAAGATCTGGTTAAAATTGACTGTTTGAGGCTCTGTCTCAGCAACAGAGGCTTGCAAAGTCTCAAAATCTTGTCTTATGGAGGTAAAAGGGAGTAAAGAAATAAAGTGAATGGTAATTATTATAAAATAAGTTTACTCAGCAGTAAAATGATATTCGTGCGTGTATTTTAGCACTTATTGACTGGCTTTCATTCATCACATGACATTCTCAACCCTCTAACTACACCCACTTCACCCTTTCATATCAATGGTGAACGGTTCACTGCATCTCTGTAAGATCCTTGAGCTACAGAGAATATGTACTGAAAATGGATTTAACTGAAAAAAAAAGAGTTTGAATGCTATTAACCAAGGTCTAAACACCTGACCCCAAATTTCAATCAACCGAGTGAGTGTGGACTATCGTTGAATTAACATCCTGATGAAGTTGATCACTGACTGGTCTCTGGTGTAAAGGGGTGATAATTATGACAGTCACTGAAGACACAGCGCTGTCCCTCGAGATGACAAGGACTTCATCTTCTCAGCGCTCAGCAGGATTGGATAAAAGATTACCATTTCAGATGCCAATCTAGACAATTCAACACTTTTTTTTTCATGGTTGTTGAAGGTGTAAGGACATCAGAGGTGTTACATTCCTTACATATTCCAATCTAAAAAAAACTAAACAAAAAAGAAGAAAACAGGTTTTTATTTTCATATTCCAATCTGAAAAAAAAAAACCCAAAAAAGCAAAAAACAAAAAAAATTCTTTTTATTTCATCTTGGCAGTAGAAGTTCAGTTTTTTTCTATTTAAAGTTAACTCTGTTATATTTATATAACCCAATATAACAAATAAATCTCAGTGTTTAAATTCATCAATGAATATACAGTGTATTTCATCATGCTCTTTATGAAATATACATTATGCTGTTTTATTATTATTTTTTTTTTATATGATTTGTGGTTCCAAATGGTCCAAATCCCTTTAAAGACGTTTCTTTAGCTGTTGCGAGAGGAAAGTGAAGCAGCATCATATTCTGCTCAGACTCCTTTAACATTGAACAGAACAATGTAAAAGGACATGAAACAAAAACCAGACTTTACCACTCTGGTAAAATCTGTACATCCCTATCTATATGTATAGTATATATGTGAGCTGTTAAACCTTATATCACTGGGTGGAGATACGTAAAACTCAAACTTCATACCACAAAACATGAAACGGGCTCCAGAGCTGCATTTGGCTCAGTTTATTCTGTCAAGTTCCCTCCAGAAGCCAAACCTGAAATACTTTACTGTTCTGACATAAATCATCTAAATTATGTAGAAGATGTTTGGAGCTGTCAGACAATGCTGCTCCACCAAAGGTGTACTGTACATCTGTGAGGGAACTTCACTTTTTACAGCAGTATGCGATTAATTGCCCATACCTTACTACTGACTATCCCTGTGACAGGCTAAAGTAATTGCTAGAAAAAAAAAGAAAAAAAAGTTGAGTGTTGTACAATGTCTTAGGTATATAGGGTATCCAGCTCTCACGGTGTGTTGGTTAAAGCAGGTCACAGAGTAATAAACCTTTCACTCCTGTTCACAACAAGATGTAACCTACTGCAAGCCAAGTTGGAGGAAATCAATAGGTGAAACCAAAGAATGAAGAAAAATATATGAACCCCACAGCAGTGTGAAGAACACAAGGACATGCTCTGTGTTTTTAAGTGTGGAAACCAATATGTGCAGAGCAAAGGTAATTATCCATCTGTAAGGCTTAAAAGCCACTTCAAACATGCAAAACTGATGTTGCATGTACAGTGATAACAGCATCCTACAAAAGATGTGGATCTGCACTTATTTATTTATTTATTTTCCTGAAGCTGCGTGAATGATTATTTTGAGTGACGTATGAGGATTCTGCCAGGGAAAATCTGTCAGAAGTGCTGCCAATTATTTTATACACACTGAAAATTACAGCCCTCGCCAGTAGGAGAAAATAATATTTATAAAATAATATATTTTCCTGCATCAGGACCCTCAATTTTATCATTCCTTTCTGGCATTGCCTGATGTGATTTGGTCATTGGGTTATTTTGCACAGTTTTCAGGTATCCATTATGGTGCAAATTTTACAAACTGCTCTAAGAGCACCTTGAATAATAGAGCTGTGCTTGTAGTCTACGTGCTGTGCAAGACAATTAATTTGGTGTTGCTACTTAGTGATGCATTTTACACATAATTTCACCCACCCCACCTCCATACATGAACCAAATATAAAAGGTTTTCTGAGTATTCAAATCCTTCATGATTTGACCCTTTGCTAATATAATGTTACTGTTGCTTTGCCTGTGGAGTTTTGGCATTCATCATGACACTCTATGGTATTTTCAGTGTAAGAGCGTGTCAAAGAGGATTAGAAAGGAAACAACTGGAAATGTCTGTGATAATATTTAGCAAAATAACGGAGAGAGGTTCACGGAGTGCACTACAGGAACCATCTTCACAATATAGCATTAATTTGAACAAAAACTCTACGGTAAGATGATAAATAACAGTTTGATTTAGAGTTGTTTGTGCTAACTTTAAGATACATGTAGGTGTGTGTATCATTATTAAAAGACCAACATTAAACGCTGTAATGACCCCTCGGTCACTCCTGCACCTATTCCCCTGTTGCTCCCTGCTCCCTTACCAGTAACACTCACCTCATCTGTGCTAGCTTCTTTTATGTCCTCTATGGCCATGCACTGCCCCTGAAAAACCTGAAAAATGCAGGTCAAAACTGGTGTCCAAATTTGATACATCAACCCCGATATGACCTTGACAATGAAGGTCAAGGTCAAAGCCCAATGCACTTCACAACTTGCACCTGAATACCAAACATGAAGGAAATTGGATGATTTGGTGAAGAGTGATAGTGTTGACACAATTGCCAAAGGCCAAATTTGACGTGTTTACCCCAATTTATCCTTGAAAATGACAGTCAAAGTCAAAGTCATGGTCAAAACCCTTTTGCCCAGTGGGTGTGTCCAGAGTAAAAACTGTACTTCATGTAAAAAAAAAACAAAAAACATATATTTTCTTCTTCCATTAAAAAAAGACAAAGTTATGTCCATATGACCTTAAAATTATAAAATATCTTTGTACATGTGATGGCATATTGACAAACTAATGTTTCTGTGGAACTTAATAATGGATTAGATTTATATAGCACTTTTCTATTAATGCATACTCAAAGCGCGTACAATGGATTCATTATTCATTCATTCTCACAGTCACACTCTGGTGGTGGTCAACTACTTTTGTATCCACAGCTGCCCTGGGGCAGACTGACGGAGGCGTGGCTGCCAATTCGCGCCAAACGGCCCCTCCGACCACCACATGCCAGTGTGAGTAGCAGCACTGGAGGCAAGGTGGGTGAAGTGTCTTGCCCAAGGACACAACAGCTCATGACTCGGACAGAGCAGGATTCGAACCGCCAACCCTTCGGTTATTGGACGACTCGCTCAACCTCCTGAGCCACGGCCACCCAACTTAAACCTGCATATACCTTGGATAATACTGGATGTAGCAGATGCAGAGACTTTATTCTGTCATGAAGTTGAGCAGCAATGTCAGGTTAATGGTTAATGTATAATTTTAAGTTTCCTTAAGCGTTGGATCAGTGCATTATTTACATGATGTGGATTTGCCACCAAGGGTTTGCTCCAGGAGGATTCTGTTGGGTGTCTGTGAACTGGCTTATTAAGAGTCTGGTCTAGACCAGCTCTATGTAGCATGGTGGAGTTTTTGTAACCACCAGTGGGAGGCACACAGTATAAAAGCTCCCCTACTGTTGTTGTTCCTTCTCTGCACCCCTGTACTTATGCCTTCTGGGTTGGTGTCCTGTATGTCCCACCTTGCCAACGCCAGGTATGAGTGTGTTGCGTATTTCTTTTAGAATTAGAATTGTTTGTTTTAGTGTTGTGGTGTGGCAGCGCACATGATGTCGCTCTCAATGGCACTCTACTGTGTGCCCAGTGGGGGTTTGGTTCGGCTGAAGCAGTAAACAGCCTCGTTTGTAATGTTCCCCAAGATGTGTGTGTGTGTGTGTGTGTGTGTGTGTGGACTGGTTCGACTGTGCGGTGTGGCCTACTGACCACGCGTCCTGACAGGGTAGGTTGTAAACATCCTCAGTTTCCCCCTAAAACATCTCATTCGTCAAGCCTAAATCTAACATCAATTTCATATATAGGCATCACCATGAAGCTGTGACCTGGACTTGGCCTGCTGTCTTGCCTTTTCATCTTGCCCTTTTTTTTTTATCTTGCTTGTGTTTATATGAACTGCGATGATTTTAACTGAAAAGACTCAAAGGGATAATGAAGAAACTCAAAATATTCAACTTAGAACTATGAAATATTAAATAAATATATTGTAATAAATGGAACACTTGTGCCTCATCAATGAATGAACCTGTGTGTCCTTAAAGGTACATTTATATTTTCTGGGCCAAATTCTCAGGGTGGCGTTGTCTGGCATATATCTGTAACTCTGCTGTTAAGGTTTACTATTACTATTGTTATTAATTATTACTATGTAATTAGCCCCTCTATACTGCTCCTGCCACATCTAGATTTAAAGTGTCATGGAAAAACGACATAAATTAAATTTGATTGATTGAAAATGCTCGTCCATGCCGACCTCAATCTACTGCAGGTCATACTCTCATTTATACACCTGGATTTGATGTTTCAGGTGCAGCTTCAGTACACCAAGCAATAACAGAAAAATGGAGTGCGTTTACCATCATTTTGAAGTCTCTCCATTTCCCCAGTTTACAAACTGTAGTTTAAAAAAAATCTTCACATGGGAAAGCACTCTTAAAATCTCAGTTTTTTGTGATAAAATACCATTTAAACGTGGATAAGATTAGGCCATGGAAAAATGTCCATTTTGCAGTAGTGTCGACAGGGCATTATTGTGTTTCAGACCATCACTTGAGTTGTGCAGAAGTAGGGTTGCTACATAGCTCTGCACAGTGAACAGCCCTACTCAATTACTGTTCTAATCCATATTATGGCAAGAACCACTCAACTAAGTGAAGAAAAATGACAGTCTATCATTACTTCATAAAGGTCAGTTAGTCTGGAAAACGTATACACCTTTGAATGCATCTTTAAGTGCAGTCATGAAAACCATCGAAAGCTATGGCTAACTGGCTGTTGCGAGGGCCGCCCTGAGTATGCAAGACCAAGAGGTCCCTCTGCTGCAGATGATACGTTCCGTAGAGTTACCAGACCGAGAAACCACAAATTAACAGCACCTCAGATTAGAGCACACATAAATACTTCACAGAGTTCATGTAGCAGTCACATCTCAACGTCAGATGTTGAGAGGGGATTGTGTGAATATGACCTTCATGGTTGGATTGCTGCAAATAAGCCACTTCTGAGGAAGAGAAAGACAAAGAAGACAATTACCAGGGCCCAGAAAGACATGGAAAGGATATTAGACCAGTGGATATCTGTACTTTGGTTTGATGAGTCCCAATTTGAGAGTTTTGGTTCCAATCACTATGTCTTTATGCGACGCAGAAGATGGTTTCTACATGTGTGGTTCCCACCGTGAAGCATGGAGTAGGAGGTGTGATAGCAACACTGTCGGCGGTTTATACAAAATTCAAGGCACACTCAAGGCACACCAGCACGACTACCGTAGCATTCTGCAGTGACATGCCCGGAATCATGAATGGTTAAAGGGATGACTTCTGAATGACCCTGTATGTATGCAGTTGCCATCCAACCTCTGAATGACCCGTAGTCATTACGGACGCTGAACACCTTCTGTTTTTAATCCCCATTTCCAGTCTTTAGGCTTGTCATGGATTCTTTCTTTGATTTGAAATACCCTCCTGTGTGAGCACTTCTGGCTAGACTGATATATAACAAAGCAAATTCTCACCTCTGTTAAGTACATCAAAGGTTGAAAAAAGTTACTATATGTGTGCAAGATTAGAACTATAAGAAGGCTTCTGTTGAACCATTTTTCAGATCTTGGTGTTGGAATCAAGCAGATCTGTGGGCTCTGACCCCATCACCAGAATGCCATCCCATCTAGTTTGAGATTAGTGGGACCATCATTTGTTTTTCACCAGGACAATGACCCCAAACACACCTCCCGGTTATGTAAGGGCCATTTGACCAAGAAAGGGAATGATGGAGTGCTGCATCAAAAGACCTGGCCTCCACAGTCACCTGACATAAACCCAGGTGAGATGGTTTTGGGATGAGTGGAACTACAGAGTGAAAGTATAGCAGCCAATAAGTGCTCAGCACCTCTGGGGGGACCAGTCCAGGAAACTACCTCAGCGTGTGCAAAAGGTTACTTTGGCGATTTTAAGATATAAGACATATTGTAGTCTGTTTAACACTCTTTTGTTTACGATGTAATTCTAGATGTGTTTCTTCATAGTTCTGATACCTTCATGACTGGTACTATATATAAGTAGTTCACTCCATGAGCTCCATTCACACATCGTTCCAGCCTTGACTTCTTATAAAAGATTGTCAATCCTCCTATGTTTATTTATGGTTATTAATATAGGGTTGGACTGGACCCATTTTCAGTCCTTCATGACAGATCAATTAAAGACCTCATTTCTGATATTTTAGATTGAAATACAAGAAACTGGGGAAAAAATTGCAATACTAATTGATTATTATGATACAGACGACGTCTGTGTGATGAGTTTCAGAAATAGACGGTTATGTTGGCATGTTAAACAGTTGGTTCCCTTTATTTTCTTTATGCAATATTACTGCATTGATGACTTTCAGTATGAAGAAAGAGGAGATTCTATCATAAAAAACCCGCTGCTTGGTTCAGATGTAATTTATTGATTCACATTTACTTAGTGTTTTGTACATTATTTATGGCTTTATTATTTCAGAAGGCTGCTTTCGTAAATATACTCAGCAATGTCTATCTGCAGTATAATAAGTTATAAACTGTACAATATAAAGTTATAAATCTATTTTTCTTTCAGTTTTTCCATTCAGTCTGGAACAGTGATGGATGTTACTTTAAATATATGTGACAACTGCTTGTTCTAAGGTTAAATAAAATTGTAAATTGCCTGAACTCAAAGTTTTACTCCACCATTTTTAATCAAAGTTAATGTTCAGTGAAGGTAAAAGTACCTATGGTTGCAATTCCAAGGATTGATAAGGTGTGATCTCACTCAAATTTAATGTCTGACTTTATTCGGAACCGCCGAACTAAAAAGGCAGTTATTTATACCATTGAACCCACACAACACCCACACATCTGTGTGTCTTAACACATGCCTGTAACACTGGATGTGACAGTTTCTCTTACAAAGCATCTCCCTGCCAGTCCCAGTTAAAGGTGTTTTCTCAGTTTCAGTAGACCTTCTCTGGAGGGTACACCAATCCCTTACCAATCAGACCGCCCTTTTTTTTTTTTACATAGTGGGAAGGTTATGTTTGCCCCATGTTCCTGTCAGTCCCTTGTGTGTTTTCACTGGAGGATGGAGGCGCAAATGGGGGATGTGCCACAGTCACTGCCTGTGTCATTACTTTAGTGGTATTTTTATTGTCTTGAATCATCCTTGAGCATGTACCCATACTGATATTAAATTGAAACTACCTTTATGTTTATTTAATGTGATATTATTTGAAATTTGTTGGATCACAATCATACACACACACACACACACACACACACCCACACACCCACACACACACACACAAACATATGGACATTCCGAATGCCATATATTTCCCTGCAGCTACTGAACCACTGCAAAAGGGTGATGGAATGATCTCAGTATCTATTCTAAAAATAGCTGCTGTTGATGAAAATACATTTTATGAATGTGGCATTTCATGCTGGAAGGTATCCATGCAATCTCAATCTGTCCCCTCTGACTTGACATACAGATGTTCCTCGATGGAAGCAGCGGCTTAAATGTTAGAGCAGCAGGCTTGTGACTGCAAAGTGAGTTTGGTCTCATCCTGAGACCCACTGAAAAAACAGAATGAGTCTGTATTAGAGTTTACAGGAATATTTTTCCACAGGTCTATAGCAGGGGTGCCAAATGTACGTATTTTATTTCAGGGGCCACACACAGACTAATATGATCTGTGGGCCAAATGAGTAAAATAATAACATAATAATCTCTAAACAAGGTCAACTCCAAATGTTTCTCTATGTTTTAGAGTGAAAAAAGGAAAATTACATTATGAAAATGCTAACACCTACAAACTATCCTTTAAAAATATGTGAACAACATGAACAACGTGGAATTTCTTAAGAAAAATAAGTGCAATTTTAACACTATTAAACCTCAGTTTAACAGTTACACATGTGCATTACAATGTACATATCACACTAGATCTACAAAGTTACAGGACATTTAGTGACAGGCACAATATTATTAAAATTTGACTTTCTGGTTGGTTAAAATTTCAGACTGTACAAGGTTTTTCAGGTTATTCACATTTTCTTCTTATTATTACTCATTTTGTGCTTATTTAAATATTTTACCTTAATATTTCTGAAATAATTATATTGTTCTCATCATAGATAATCATTTTAGACCTCAAGTGAACACATGGTTTCTACAAATCTCACTCAGGAAGAAAAACTAAATCAGCCTTTATATTTAAAAGACATAATGAGTTGACATTTATTGTGATGACTACTGACAAGTACTAACATGAGCATTTTTATCATGGGAAGTCCTGCTGTGGGTGTGATACATGTCAGTACTTTTATACATATAAAATATGTATTTTACCATTTTAACTTAAAAGTACCAACACGATTCAGACTTCTCACCACAATGAGATCGAGTAACAACTCCATTTTCTACAAGTGGTATTAAAGATGGGAAGAACACAAGACTAACACTTCAAAAACACACAACTTCCCATCGTTGTTAAGCCCTATTATATCACTGCATTTCCCTGTTCTCCTCACTGACTCAGAGAGGCCTGTGAAATATTCTGTCTTGTGAAAACAACAGTGTTGCTGCTCATTACGAAATTCTAAAGTATTACCGCTTAATGCTCTTACTGCTCTCCTCAGCTCAACATCATTTTAAAAGCTTACGTTTGCTCTCCCAAAGCTGTGACCTTTTATGTGGGAAACTGCTTTTTATTTCCAGAAACTCAGCCAAACAATGAGTGTATGTAAAGTGGAGGAAAACAGGCTTTAAAAAAAAAAAACAAAAACGAAATATAATGATGCCATAAGAAGGAATGAATACATCAGTTTGAGGTAAGCAGTGTTTTGACAGAGTGTTGTAACAGGGGTCTGGCTAGTTTATACACAGGGAGTCGGCTTGTCAGGGAGCGATTTTATGAGCAACAGAACAGAGCTCAGACCCCGAGGTTGGTTTATGTGTAACTCACTTTCTCTGCTTTTTGGCATTTCCATAAAAAGTGTTTCACTTCAGTACAGGTGTTATATTTATGAATGACTTCACAAACTAAAGCAGGTGTTTTGTTCTGCAAATATTTGATAAGTACAATATTTAACTCTATATTTAAGGTCAAAATGGACTGTATAATTAGATAACATTTTGTTTTTCATGTTATTTTGCCTCTTAACCCTTTATTGGTCAAGTGACTATTTTTGGTAATTTCCGCATACATTGCAAAACAGTGACAGCAACAGTTACAGTGAGAACAGTGAGTCAACAATCTCAGGTCCAATGTGGTCTACAGGGTCTGTAAGGTCCACCTCTGC
>JAPQRQ010000007.1:10702331-10719300 GCA_037367365.1 Apogon talboti | reverse complement strand
TCTTCGAAGTTGTTCACCATGAGGGAAGTGATTCAGGTGTGTAAGCACAGAAAGACTAATGGATTAGTGATAATTAGTATACCACTGGGGTTTTACAAATATGAAAAAATAACTGTGATGAAAGTCATATGCTGCTTTAACCCATAATGACCCAGTGTTACTTTTGTGTCAATTCCCAAATAAATTTTTCTCCTTATTTAACCTTTCTTAAGCGATTAATCTCCATTTATTATAATATTATCCACTGTAGTTTGTGTTTTTTCAGTGAAAATAATGGATTTTCCTGAATCTATTTTACTGGTCATGTAAATGTTCATAAAGGCTCAGATTAAAGTTGAGTGTTATTATATCAGAAATAGAGAAAACTGAAGAAAAAATGACTTTCTCAGAAAATATATCATTAATTGAACATAAACCCCGTGTCTCCATCCACTGTCATTGATCCAACTCCATGGGTTTTACTGGTGAATCAATCTTGTAGAAGATGACGGTGTTTCCACGGTAACTACGCAGCCTCTGAACGTCCAAATGGGTCATATCTGATGACCATAAAAAGATGACAAACTCCATTTTACACCAATTATTTACATTATTGATAGGGTTAGTGGATCAACAGGTATTAAACAGTTTAGATCAGTAGATTTTTGTTGCCAGTGGCTGTTTGGGTCTTTCTGGGTTAACCCACAACTAAACAGTATAAAAAGTCAATTTTAACAGTTCAATATCCTCACAACAGATGTACTGCAAATATAGTTGTGCAAACTTCATATTACATTTTCATGTAAAAACACTAAGAGTCTTGGGTTTTCTCATTTCCTTTGTAGAATAAGTAAATCCGAAGATTGATGAAAGTCACACCGTACATTTTGAAAGTCAGATTAACAGGCTGTGGAGAAGAGGACATTATTCCACTGCCATTGCGACTTTAGCGGGCCTATATCTGAGGTTGTTTTCTGTGATTTTAATCGTGACATTGACTGATGTCACCTGGTCTCACACTGGCACACGGCCCAGACAAAGAATCTGCCAACTTAAACACACATTTCTCCAAGTTGGACAAATTGGAAGGTGAACGCTGACTTCCACTTTTTGGAGCTGTTCAATCTGTCTGTTGGTGTCTGTCTCTCTGGCTCGTCAGATTAAAATGAAAGGCAAACACAATACATTAAAATGGTCTTTGCAGTTCTGTAAATGATAAAAATCCTGAATATAAAGTTGGGGCATAGTAGTATAGGGTGGAACATCTGACACTAACTGTTGAACATTGTATTGTGAGAATGGTTCATTTAGCCACAATTTACTATTCAATGACATAGTTTGTTACCATCCATCTAGTCCAGTGGTGTCAAACATGCGGCCTGGGGGCCAAATGCGGCCCGCCAAAGGGTCAAACCTGACCTGTGGGATGAATTTGTCAAATGCAAAAATTACACTGAAGATATTAACAATCATTTTAGTTCAGGTTCCACATACAGACTCATTCAATCTAAAGTGGGTCAGATCAGTAAAATGCTGTCATAATAACCTAGAAATACTCACAACTCCAAATTTTTCTCTCTGTAAATGTAAACATTTTCAGGCAATTTTCCTGTATTTACACTAAAACAAACCATCATTTCACAAAAAAATTTGAATAACCTGAAATTCCTTAAGAGAAGTTTCATTTTAACAATATTCTGCCTGTTACTAAATGTGTTGCGTGTTTGTAGAGCCACTGTGATCTGTAAGTTTTAATACTCATCTGTAAACAATAAACTCAAGCATAATATTTTTAAAATTGTACTTGTTTTTCTTAGGAAATGTTAGGTTGTTCAAAGTTATTCACATTGTTTTAAAGGATAGTTTGTAGATGTAAATATTTTCATCATGTAAGTAAAGTTTGCAGTTGACATTATTTAGATATTATTATATTATAATTTATTACTTCAGACCAAATTTGGCTGAATGTGGCCCCTGAACTAAATGGAGTTTGACACACATGCTCTAGTCCAACTCAGCGGAAGTAGGCTATTCAACAGGGTCCCTACAGGTTTCAACAAGTTAACTTTAAGACATTTTAAAACCTTTTTAAGACTACTTAAGACAGAATTTAATGCCCATTTCACAACCGTTCGTGTCAACCAGGTCCAGACTGATCTTTTTTCCAACCAGGCATTATTAAATGTGCACTTTCCCATACTTACTTTTTGGTTGTGATCCCTCCCTTAAAGTTTAAGCACATTTAAAGTTTAAGCACATTAAAACATAATACAGCGAACAAGTTTATGGCAACATAACTTAAGACCTACCATATCACATTTAATACCTATTAAAGACTTTTTTAAGGTTTTAAATGTAGATTTGTCTTGTGTGTTTTTATGATGTTTTTATGATGTTTTGTTTGCTATCAATTGTCTTTCTTTTAACCGGACTACAGATGGAAATTAACACTGCTGCTACAATCTTCAGTTGATGATGATCATTAATATGCACTGTCCTTAATAAATAAATAAATAAATAAAAATGTGTAATTTCAAGACTTTTAAGACTTTTTAAGACCCCGTGGGAAACCTGGTTAGAATCATCCCACCAGTGGATATGTTTTAGTTGGCGG
Source organism: Apogon talboti (assembly GCA_037367365.1). NCBI lineage: Eukaryota > Metazoa > Chordata > Actinopteri > Kurtiformes > Apogonidae > Apogon > Apogon talboti. The sequence goes on along the minus strand of JAPQRQ010000007.1, from coordinate 10,716,707 downwards.
TCTTCTTCTGGTCCACTATCTACATCTTGACGCATTCAAGTGAAACAACAATTAACTTTGGCCCATCTTTCTTTGTCTAAGGTAGAGTCGTTCACCGCTGACATTGACTTGACCAGTGTTCCACCTGTTCCCCTTCACATAAGCTTCTGCCTCGCTGGTTTAATAATGTTCCACAAAAACAATCCATTCAGAACTGATTTATAGGCTTCACCTTTAGGACGCCAATGATTCAGTTGTATTCGTCTAAAGCCCTATACACATGGGACTAGTGTTATCTGTAGACCTCGGGTAATTTGTAACAATCACAGAGGTCATGTGATCTTAATCCCATGTGAATCACCCATGTCTGTGATTTGCAAAGTAAAAATTCCACCGCAAATTACCTATCCTCTTTCAGCAAACACACAAGTCCTACAATAATATTAGTTCAGTGTCAATCATCTGTCTAATTTGGGATAGGCATGACTGTCTCTCTCCTCTGTGCATTTATTCAGTCTATTTCCTGGTGGAGGACTATGGAGGCTGCACTGGTGATGATAAAAGTTTTAAAGGTGATGGCACAATAACAGAAGTGTTCAATGGAAGAGCGATATCTGAAAAATAATGAGATGGATGATGTGTGGGAGGAACATTTTTCTGTCTTCAAACATTCATCTGCAAGTGGTGAACATGCCTTTGACATTTGCATAAATCTGAGTAAATAACAGACACTACTTATCCTGAGTGAATGCACCACATGAAACACAGACATGGGGGGTTAATTTCCACATGCCCAGAGGTCCGCAGGTTGTACTAATCCTGTACAGATAGGGCTTATCCCTTGGTCGACACGTGTCTTACTCTTTGGTGTCAAGATAGACGTCAGATATTGCACTATATGGACAAAAGTATTGGGGCACGTTGAATTCAGGTGTTTGTTTTCTAACAGGGGTCTAGGATACAAATGTAGTTTTATATTGTGATAAATAGCATTACATTGCATTGGTTAGTTTTGTTTACATTATTATATTTGCTTCCAAAATGCCTCAGAGATGGTTTTTACTTAATTTCTTCACATGTCACTTAGGAAGAAAAATCTTCCATTAAACTTTGAGGAAATATTCATGTTTACAAACTATATATACAAAACTATTAAGACACATCATGTCTACAGCTGTAAGATGTCCTGTTCATGCTGAGTTGAGATATAAACACCAATATTTCCTTCAATTTTAAATGGAGATTTGTCTTCCTAAGCGAGAAATGAAGGAAGTAAATGGCTAGTTGTGGTAGTAAATTATTACAAAATAAAACTATATTATGATATATGATATATATATCATGTTTGTTTTGTATTCAGACCCCTGTTAGAACAGAAAAACCTGAATTCAATGTGTCCCAATACTTTTGTCCATATAGTGTATTTCTAGTATCACCTTCTCTTAAATTCATGATCTAACATCATGGTGATCAATGCTGCAGCATTAGTACACATGTGCGTCATCATATTGAGAGATAATATTCCAGTAACTCTATTTATTGTCATTTTTCACACTGAACTGGAGAGGCTGGACATGGTATGGGTGAGTACAGCAATTATGAATGTATTTATATTACTGGCTTTCTGAAAAACAATCATGCATCTGTGCACATCTGAGCCCATAATACGCTTTAATTTATTTTCTGAACCTGTTTGCATAAACCTTCCATCATACTAATGTCCTGTCATGAATCCATATTGCCAAGAGATGAAGTGGGAGACTCCAGTTGGCTTTATATGTAGGGAGGCTCAAACTGTGTTCTCTCCTCAGGGAGACAATGAAACAGAGAATGAAGCCTTATGTTGATGGACCAGTGTTTTCACATATGAAGTCCTGCCAATCCTCACTACTGCTGAAAGCTATTTGGAAACTGTTTTTTTTGTCAGTTTTGGTTGTGTGATTTTTTTCCACCTACAGTTCAGTTGGAATTCAGTCTGTTGTTTCTGTACTAACCACAGGCTTGAATAAATTACTCCCCTTGAACAAATCAGGTCCTGTTTTGAAGTATGTTTCGTCCAAATGTCCGGTAAAGTCACTTTTACAGGTAAATCAGATATTATTTTACTTGAAAGGACATTGTTTTGAAGTGGCTGTGAACATAGGCCTACTACTAAATACAGTAAAAACTAACATCTGACTAATGTACGAAAAAAAACTAGAAAAGCACTCAGAGAGCGCAGACCTCCACCAAGGCAGCTCAGTTCCCCACCATGCTAAATGTTTGCCAATGATTCTGGTCATTATTAGTTTAGTTAGAAGCTCTAATATCAAAATCAGCCCAATCTCCCAATAGTAAAGAATTCCGTTAAAAAAATCCTGGATCCAGACAATGATCTGGATCACCCCCAAAATCTAATGACTTGTTCCTTGTCCCATTTCGGACATTTCCTGAAAATTTAATTAATATCAGTCCATAACTTTTTGCGATATGTTGCTAACTAACAAACAAACAGACAAAACAAACCCTAGTGAATACATAACCTCCTTGGTGGAGGTAATTAATTGTTGGTGTCATTGTTTTTTTTGTTTGTAAATATAAAAAAAATTCAGATTGTAATGCCATACACAACATCTTTAATACCATGTTACATCGTCTCTCTCCTTATTAGTTTAACCGAGGACACCAGTTGTTCCACAGTTCTTTCTGTTTATTAGACTTGTTCTGCTCAACAGTCGGTGGTGGCTGGTATCTGAGTCTCCTCTTAATGATGTTCGTTCAATGTCAGAAGGAGACAGATGTGGACTGCACATGCACACATGCACTTTGATGATGAATGATGAAGCCACACTGTTGGAACTGGTGTAAAATGAAACCTGGCATTGTCCTGGTGAAACAAACACAGACTTCATGAAAAGGATGTCAGCTTGCCTCTTTAAAATTTCATTCTATGCCTTTACATCAGTAGTATTTTCATAGATAGGGAGGTCAGCCATGTGGCCTTTATCTGACAACAGTCTGGATGGTGTTTTTCATCTTTGACACGTCCAACACGACTTCTGTTCAACTGAGATGAGTTCAGGTCCAGAGAACACGGCGGCCTTTCTGCACTGAATTGATAATTCATCCTCCTTGTGTAATTCTGTTTCAGATTTCTGCAATAGTGGACTGTGTTAGGTGGTAATATTTTTTTAAAGTCCTTCTGAATCTGTGTGATTATATTCATCAAGTAGCATGAATTTATGCCGCTTGAGGTCAAAGGTCACACACATTCAATACAGTTTCAACACAGTTGGCCTTGATAAACTCCTCAGACTCCATTCAGTAGGTTTACATGACCCTTAAAACTTTATTAATGCATTAGTCTGACAAAAACTGATGAGTACAAATAACTATTTTAGCTTTCGATAGAAAGCTCCCTGATAATTCCAGTCATACTGTTCCTGCATTTAGACAGACCAGTCGGACTAGAATGGAACAAGGTGTTCTGTGAATATGCTACAGGTCTGCACCAAACTCTCACCCAGAAGTTGAACATCATGCTTCTCATCTGCACTAAAAGTAGTGTGGACAGGAAGGATGTACAACTTTTTCCATTGCTGTTCCAGTTTACATTTTTATATTTATACTTATAATGTATTATTAACCGTATAAACCATTCATATTTGCTATGCCAGGTTCTGAGACCTCTATCTTATCAACAAGATCAATACTTCCCTTAAAAAACTTGTTGTATATGTATATTTTTTTGGCTTTTTCAATCTGGCTGCTATCGTTAAATTATCCACACACTTTTTGCAGGAAAGTCATTGGTAATTTTCAAAAAGTTATGTTAAGAACAACATTTACAGTATATTGTCATTATTATTTATTTTTTTAAAAAGTACTTCATGTACTGAAACTATGCATAGTCACTTCATAATTGATTCTTTATAGTACAGTTAAATTATGTCAAAAATGTGTATCAAATTTCATACTGCAGGTATATAAGGTGCTGTGTAAAAACATTCAATATATCATAAACAAAATGTTTTGTTTGGATTTTCTTAAAAGGTCACATAAACATCTCAATCCCCCCCTCTAAAAAAATATAATTTTGTAGCTAGTTTTTGATGGGTCAGGTTTTACAGGGTTGCTCAGTGGAGATACTTTACTTTTTCAGTGGCAGAGCCAGAAAAAATGGGGGGGGGTCTAGGTATACATACATACATATGTGATATCCCTCTCCGAATTGTCATATTCCAGGGGCTGCTTGGTTTGTCTATAGAGCATACTGTGTATTACGGTCATGTTTCACAACACAGTATACACCCTAATCTTAATTAACCCTGAAGCTTAGATGTAAATGTCACATCCCAAAAAGTACCAAGACAGTCAGATAGCAAACAGGTCGACCACTGGGCCAATGGAGCTTTAGCTTCGGATACAACGCTGAAGACCGGGGTGTGATACCTGGTCAAAGCAACAACTATTTCTGCAGATTTTGAAGTCACAGTGTGCCCTACTGTCCTCTCCTTCACCTTTGCACACCTCATCAATGATATCTGTTTCACCTGTTGCGCCCCGCTGTCCCCAGTCAGCAGAGCAGATTCATCCACCCAGTGCCAGATTGTCTGGGATTCTACCTGACTCTCCAGCGTTTCTCCTGTTCCTGTGTTCCTGTTTCCGATCCTGCCCGTTTTGACTCCTTCTCTTCGCCTCAGCCCTGGTAACCCCACCCACCTTTCTGTCTGTGACCGTGATAACAGTGTTTTTGGATTTTCTGTTGCAATCCGCCTGTGACGACGTGGCAATTGCCGGCCCGGTGTCATCCTGCTTGTTTGGCCGGGTGGCATCGACAGATGCTGCCACATTGGAGCCCGGGTTTGAGTCTGGGCTACACACTCAGCCTCCAATATTCTTTGCACACAACCAGTTGTCTAAAGACTTTCTTTATTATACCTGCTACTGCTTGCCTGCTTGTTAAGAACATTTACAATAAATTCTGATAATCTCTACACCAAAAGAACTGTGGTGTATTTGTATCTGTGGTGTATAAACTAAACTGACAAATCCCAGCATTTTATTTTTTATTACTTGTTTTTATATATGGAAATGGAGTTTAAGACTGTTTTATTTGCTTGCCTAAATGCATCATTTGATTTAGATAAAAATAAACTAGTATTCACAAAGTCAGAAAAAAACAAACAACTCTGAGAAAAGCACATTTTCTATAAATAAATCTTTGAGGTGGAAGGGAGTTTTAATGCACCATCCAGTTATGTTTACAGAGAGAAATAAATGAAGAAAGATGAAGACAGGGAAATGCACAGGAAGACCTGTCTATTGTAATCTCATCTACAAACATTTATTTATTTTATTTATTTCCTTTATTTAACCAGGAAGTCCCATTGAGATTAGAAATCTCTTTTGCAAGGGAGACCTGGCCAAGGTAGCAGCCAACAAAGTCCAAACAATACAAAACACATACATGATACACAATCAACAATAAAACACAACACAGTTATTCAACCATAATGGCATCAAGAGAAACAGTGACATCCTCCTTCACTGCATTTCCCATGATACTTTTAAGATCACTAACAGAAATGAGTGCCTGCTTTGACATAAATATAGATTACAATCATGACCATCCTCACCAACACTCCTCTGTGTTGTGGATCTTATAACTGTCACTGTAACACACTAAATTTGCATGTTTTTCTCTTGTGTAAAAATAGATTTCCATGCTATCATTAGCCCTGCCAAACACTTGTCATTCACAGCATTCAATCCTCTACTGCAAATTCTTAAAAAAAAAAAATGTTATGATATTACGTCTCTGCAAACCACAGATCCATGTAATGTCAAAATAATTTGTCAGTATATCACTGAGGGGTCCATCTGGTTTTTCCTTTTCCCTTCACTGGCCAGGAGTTGGTTTGTGTGGATGATAAGACTATGATATCACACACTAGAGTTTTCTGTTTTCTAAACTATAAGCACTTCAGTTAATACTCAGAAAACTGGTTTGGTTTAGAGTTTCAGTGTGTAATATTTAGGAGGATTTAGAACCTAACTACCTGAAAATATTGGTACCTACAGAGCAAACAGGTCCTCCATCTTCTATTATGTTTGAGTGTGGACCAGAGTTAATGTCCCCAGAACAAAAAACCCAGAACAAACAAACCAAACATTGGCTCTAAAAAGACTTTTTTCAGTTCTTTTTAGCCTTTTCACTGTAGACGAGGGGTACTGAGTTGTTTGTGTCACAGTACATGCCACTAAATATTACCCATGTTTCACTTGCTATTACTAAAGACACTGACATCATTTTTTGTGTCTTTTTCTGTTTTATACCGATTCATTGTGTCCTACATTAACTAACCAAACATTCTGTTCCAAAATCCAAAACCATTAAATACTTACATAAGCATTGAGACACAGCTGAACACCAAAATGAAAATGAACACACTGTCACACTGACGTACACATATCATATGTAGGGCATCAACTAACCGTTGTCATTGTCACTTAAGCTATCAGTTACATTTTGATTAATTAAAGTAATCATTGGTTCAAATATCAGAGAAATGTTTCCCTAAGAAACACAAAATAATATTCTCAAATGTCTTGCTTGGTCCACAACCCAAACATATTCTGTTTACAGTCATAAATAATGAAATAAAGAAGAGAATATTCATACCTAAGAAGCTGCTATTAGAGAAATGTAAAATTTTTGTAATAGCACTATTACAGGTAGTTGTTGATTAAGTGAGTGACAATTATTATACCTGTTTTTGCAGAAACATACAAGTAACATATAGAGTAGCATTTTCTCTGGTGACTGGGTTGACAAGTAATGCACTTTTGGTATGCGAGACCTAAGTGAACTCCAGACACGAGGTTTCCCACAGAGCGGTACACAGGTGTTCTACACACATCTTGACTAGGCCTGACCGAGTCGACATGTTTCCAGCAGTGTGGTGCGCTGACCTTTTCCACGGATTGAAAGGAAACGTGATCACTGGGGTGCATCCTACCAATCTAGCCTACATCTGTATGTGATAAAGGTCGTGGCCTGAACATACAGCCTACGATGACACCGTTGACACATCCATAGACCCTCAAACAACAACCGCAATTAGGCATTCAAAATTATTGCCATGTCTCCAGTGGTTCTATCACAAATAAAAGCAGCATAGGTGTGCAGGAAGGTCACTGGAGGTATTTAGAGTCTGCAGGCAGAGGCTCCTGTCAAGAGATTGAGTCAAAATTAACACATTAGTTCATTGCCTAAGGTCTGACCTCTGCATCTGATGGAGATCCTGTTGGAATTAATTAGTCTATGAGTCGGGTGATGACAAATGTGACAGTGCAGACTCTCCTTTTATTCCCTGAATCCCTTTTCCAAACTGGGCAGCAGTGTCTCAACCTGCACCTATATGTATATATATATATATGTATATGTATATGTACACGTACACGTACACGTACACGTATATGTATATACGTATATGTATATGTACTACGTGTGATGTTTAAGTCACTATGGGCGACACTGTCTTTGAAAACTGACCTATCCATAAATTTGTCAAATAATTACTGCAAATTGTTTCATTTAGCCATGTTACTCTAAGACTATAAGTGTGTGAAAAAAAATCTTGTATGTGTGAAATGTCTGTTCTGATTTAACATTCTTCAGAAAATCCTGAGCTACTAACCTACATGTCAAAAACGTTTTTCAATATCCAAAGAACACGTTGGCTGTCTCAGAGTGCAACACTCCTATTCCTATGCAGAATTTAGTTTCTCTGCTCTCTCACTCCCCTAGAGGCTCTTCCATAATGTACAGATTACTTTAAGGTCGCTAGGTTGAGGCTGATGCTAAGTGATGGTGCTATTTTTGAAGTCGGTGCCTTTTTTAAAACTTGTGACGCATTTGACCAAAAGGGGGAAATAAGGCCTGTAAATGTCGATGTGTCTCTGGTTTGACTTTATTCTGAAATGAAAAACAAAAAAACAAAAAAAAAAGAAAGCAGATCATCATGCAACTCATTTGAAACAATTTCCCCTTTCCCTTTGAAGCCGTTTTCCAGAAATCTAATGCGATCCGGCAGGATGCTTGTTCACTCGAATGATGTTTTTGGTTTGTTTTCCTCTCTTGTGGAATGAATCTCTCACAAACACACTGCAACAGCCTCTCCTGTCCCCGTCAGACTTTAGACATAGCCAATAATTGAACTCCGGAATAAAGGTGAATGTCTCCCAAGATGGACACAGATGGCTGGTGTGTTGCAAATTTCCTCCAAGAGCCTACTCAATGTTTTTCACAAAATGGGTTAGTGATTAAGTAAGTGAGCTGAGCAACAAGAGGCAGGAAAAAAAAAAAAAAAAAGGCAGCCAAACGTGTATTTCCCCAGCTGTACTGACAGCGACAAGCGCGTTGTCACAGTGGATGCAGTACTGTCGTCCTTCCCGTGTCCCCCAACTCTGTTACATCATCCCTCCTGCCAATCATCCTGCTTTACTAAAGTGTCTTGACTCTGCCGGGAGCATTTTGTAACCCTATGTTGGGGAAAAAAAAAAAACCTGTCATTAACAGAAGGGAAGAAATGGAGAAAATGGTTGTAGCCGGGACTAATTCTGATAAGAGCATTCAATTTATCATTAAATGACATCATGTCATTTCATTACAGCTGAATCAGGTAATCAGTTGCATAAAATATTCAAACATTTTTATCCTGTAATAAAAAATCTATACTTACAGACTGTTTAGAATTTATTTGTGGATGTGCACGTGTGCATGTGAATCAGTTAATATTATCTGGCATTGACATTACTATAAGTAGTACACATGGGGCTGCCTATTTATCCTGCTCAAAACATACTACAAATACCTCACATATGCTGTGTTAAGATGATGTAACAATCGCGGTTGTAGGTTTAATCAAATGTCAGCTTCACAGCTTCACTGTGATACAGACCACATGGGTTGACTGGTGACAGTATTCTTGTGGTCCTGCACCATAGAAGACGAGGAGATCCAGATCATCAGATATGAACGGATGTGGTAAAACAACAACCTTTCTCGACTTGCACACAGAAAACAAGTGTTTGTATGCCATTTCAAAGAATCTACTGTTTTTTGTTGTTTGTTTGTTTTTTTAGCTTTTCCCTGACACTCTCTCGTAGCCCTTTCCCCTAATTTCCACCAGAAGCATCACAGCTCTGACAGTTCTGTAAGGCATCAGTTTATACCCAGAGCATTTCAGTGGAGGTGCATTGTGTCTGTCATTTTTACTTGAGCTTCAATAACATATAATACCATGTAGTATAATCGTTTACTCCTTTTTGTCTGTTCTAATTGCTTAAACTGCCAGTATATTCCGTCAGGTAGAATCCTGAACAACATGAATCTAATATTTGTGGCTGTGTTTCAGTTAAAAAAAATAAATTTACCCCTCAATTGTTTTGTGTCAGTATTTCAACATAGTGTTCAATATGGGCAGTCATATTGTCAAACACTGAGTAGATTAGATTACATGAGACTTTATTGATCCCACAACAGAGAAATTCAATGTTCAAGGCAGCAACAGAGTAAAGTGCAATAAAATATGTGCATGCATAAAGATAGTGCAAAAAACAATATAATAATAATAATAATAATAATAATAATAATAATAATAATAATAATGAAAACTATACAGGCTATATACATATTTACAACAGAGTGGAATTGCAAAAATGTCAGACAGTACAGATGGACACATACAGGACAGGGTTGTTGACAGTGGTGGGAATGATCAACTATGATCAACTCTGTTGCTGTGGCACTGGGGTAAAACAACATCCTTGGATCAAGTGGAAGTCAGCTTTGTTTTTGTGTGTCAACCTAACCATACTTTAGCCATGTATGTGTTTATGTTAATGCAATCAAGTTCGTGCAAGTTCTGGGCATTTACATGTCATCGTCGGAGTGACAGGAAAATTGCCCAGTGTTGTTCATTCAGGTCCGGATGCTGCAAATGCTGTGTCAACCAGACCGTTAGACTGCAGACCGCATTAAATCATACCCACCACAATGTATACTGCCTTTACTCAAATAAAAACTGTGAGTCACTTAAAAGCCAGGTTTCTAACATTAGATAAACTCAGATAAATTTGGTGGTTCTGTCATGAAATGCTCTGTTGATGAAGCACATGGTGCATTTGTATTGTTTTAATTTGATACAGTCAGCGATATAAAGCTGCTGTTTAACACTGAGGTTGGACAGTAACACTTCGTATGAGTAACCTCAAACTCATTGCTAGTGTGTGAATATTTTGGCCAAACTGTTATTTGTTGTAGCTAAAGAACTACACCTAAACAATAAAAGCCCTGTTAAAGTGAATGGTTTCTAACATATGAAAACGTAGAGGGTATTTAACCCATAAAGCCTTATGTGGCAGTTCCCAAATTAATTTTTCCTCTCTATTTACCCTTTTTAAGTGATTTCTTACCATTTATTATAATATTATGCTCTCTATATTGTGATTTACCTGAATACCTGATTTTCAGTGAAAATCTAGGATGTTTCGATATTTAATTTATTGATCATGTACATGTTTATAAAAGATCAGAGTAATTTTGAGGGGTTTTATATCAGAAATAGGGAAAACTGAACAAAAAGCAACATTTTCAGCTAAATCTCTCATTAGCTGAACATAAACCAAGCGTCTCCATCCACCGTCATTGGTCCAACTCCATGGGTTTTACTGGTAAAATCAATGTTGTAGAAGATGCCGGTATTTCCACGGTAACTACGGAGCCTCTGAACGTCCAAATGGGTCATATCTGATGACCATGAAAAGATGACAAACTGCATTTTAGATCATTTATTTACATGTATTGATAGGATTAGTGGATCAAAAATTATTAAACATTTTACATCAGTAGATGGTTTTGGTTGCCATTGGCTGTTTGGGTCTTTATGGGTTATGGGACATCACAAATGAGAGTGGATCTAAACATTTTATGCTATATTATGGCCATTTCCGCTGATCAAACAGAGGAAATGAGAAATAAAAGACTTCAAATAGAGGTCTGTAGAGGAGAGAAATAAGGCGAGCAGGTAATTCCACTGTGTCTGGAATACACTCAGACACATATATATATATGCCAGGAACACCCACCCATGGCGGCTCTGCGGGGCCTCTCCAGTATTAAAACAAAGTGAAAAACAATTCTGGCCTCCACCAAATTTTATGGCTCTACTATAAACGTAAGAGATTTGTCCTTCGTCCGGGCCCTATCCATTCACCTAGTTTTATGAAAATCGGTGCAGGAGCCTTTGCATCTTCCTGTTGACAGATATATAGACGTACACACTGGAGTTATCATGTAATCTCCTTGGTTACACTAAATACTAACGCCAGGTGATAAATATCACTTCAGATATTTACCCAAGGGAACAATGCCTTTGAGACCCCTCTTGCCACTGACACATATATATTATTAATGCATCGAAACAGCCAGATAAATCACTGGAATGGCTGGTTTGGTCCTACGGAAAGACCCCAATCATTCTGGGTTATCCAGAAAAATATTAGTGGAAGACATTTTTATGAGAACATCAATAATTCCAGCACTTTCATCCATTTGGCTCCAGAGCTTGGCAAACAAGATCAACACTTTTGCACCCATTACTGCATACAATATTAATGATTATTTATCTTGAATATGCACTTCAGATGTGACAGTAGTCTCTTTGTGGAAATATTTAATCAGGCTGCAGTTAAAAAAAACAAAAAAAACCAGGAGAACTATACATTTTCTTGGGTGTCTCCTGTGCTTTGGAGTCTAAAATAGCAGAACGAGGCTGGACCAGCCTTTGTACCTGTCTATTGTTAAGTCGGGGGTTGGTGTGATAGATTTACTGACCTCATTACCCATTTTAACAGTATGTGGAATGCATAAGGATGCAAATAGGTCAGTCCGGATAGAAAGGGAAGGGGAAAAAAAAGGCTGGGGCCGTGCATTATGCTTTATGTTATATTTTTAAAATCACAGATGCTTTTCATTAAACAACAAATATACAACGCTATGTCATAAAAGCAAGCTATAATTATCAGCTATAAATGGATTTTCTTGAACTTGCCAACTGAAGTGGATTAAAAAAAGGAGTGTGGGAGTGTTGAAAAAGACAAGACATATGGGCATCCTTCCTTCAGTTGCCATAACTCTTGCTCGCTCAGCATGCAGGGTAATTCAGCGGCCAAAGAGCAGGAGGGCCTGTGCAGACTCGCCAGCGGGAAGCACAGAAGGTCAAAACATTATGAGAGTGAAAGACCAGTGACAGGACAGACTGTGAGGTCAATACACGGAGCAATGATGAATCAAATCAATGAGGGTTTGGATGAATGAAGGTAAATCCAGATTAGTGGGGGAAAAAAAGGATGGGTGGGTAAGGAGAAGCAGATTAACGGTCAAAGGAAACTGATTACGGCATATTATGGATTTTTATGAGGTCTTAAAAAAGGAAAAACTGTATTGTAATTATTTTAGTTTGCCAACAATGAACATAGACAGTGAAGGGGTTGGAGAACTTTCAGTTTTTATGCGGCTGTGGCAATGAGTAGCTACATTAAATCAGGATTGACTGATTGAAACAGGTGAAATATTTAATGATGCAGGTGAGACAAGGATCCAGTGGTAACACAGAGGCAACTAAATATCATGTTAAATATCAGTACTATAATGATAATCCATCTGTTCTGTTTAGAAGAGATTAGTTTAGTCAAGCCAAGTGTGTTTCAAACAGACATGTTTTTTCAACATTTCTTTCTCACTGTCTCTCATAGAAACTGTTGAAAGACACAGTGAAAACTAAAAAAATACAAAATAAAGAATGTGTTTTTTTCCAATCTTTATCGACTCACATTAACCTAAGAGACTAAACAGGTTCTAAGATGCCAGTATAGGAGCGGATGCCTTCAATAAAAGTCTATAGAGCCTGAAAGACAGCATGGTAAGTAAAAACAAAGAAATATTAAATACAGCATAAACAATAAAAAAAGAAATATACTGTTTTGTGTAGAACTAACATAACCTTGGAGCTGGTGTGTCTCTGACTGTACACATTTGGCTTTAACTCATAACTGCTCCAGTGATGTAATCAACACATAGAATTAAATTAACACATAAGGCATTAATTTCTAACAAAACACTGTTTTATTGGTATGTTTTGACACTTTTAAACAATTTTAAATGACTTAATAAATCCAATAATTAATGAGACACACATGAAACAAACTTCAAAACTAAAACTCTGTGACAGTCACATGCTAACAATGAACTAGTATTACAGCAACCATTGTTTGCAGTGCGTCTTAATAAAACCTCTGAAGGATATGTTTCTCTTAATGTATCTAATACACTTGCATGTGGGTTCACTTTATACAAGTTGAGTAATACCAGCTCAACCTCATCGTAAAATTATGGTACGAGTTGATATGTGAAGAAGATTAAACCAACCCATGGTTATGTACCTCAGGTTGCTTGGTACTAGAATAAATAATATTATAATTTCCATCCTGGAGAGTTTGGAATAGAATGTCCAAGAGGTAAAACACACTTTCAATCAGATACAATTTATTTTCAGACAAAGTATTGATACATCACCACTCACCCAGGTGATGCTGAACAGATCATTAAATACCAAAAATAATCCTTAGAAGGACATGGTTGGAATCAGTGTCATTCATTACATTCTTCTACAATGTACCATTACCCATAATTCAGGAGAAAATACACCTACTTGTATAATGAGATCATAGGTCACTTGTAGCAGTATAGTCACTCTACTAGGTAATGCATATGGAGAACTATGGGAAAAAACATATATGTACATATACTCCTGCCATACTGTTATGGTAGCATGAATATTATGGAGGAAATAATGAGAGGGGCATAGAAAACAGTAGACAGATGTGGAGCAGAATGATGGGATCACACCACCTCCCTCGATCAATTCTCTGACCACAGCCCATCAATCATACAAATTACGTATGCCACCATGAGAGATGGGCGTTAAAAGACGATATATATAGTGTATGGTATATATATATAGGTATGCAGATGTCCCACTGTTATGTCTGCTTTTTAAAAATGAAGAAATGTGCATTTTTTTTTCTTGTCATATGAGGAATGAATATAAGGGGAAACAGTTATTTTTTAAATTATATATATGAGTCTATTTGTGATGCTTTTGAACACATTCTTAATCTCTTTGACTTAATATAACCAAAACAAGGATGATTAAAGGTCTGAAAATAGGAAGCCAGACTCTCAGGCCAGCACAAATTACACCCTCTGTTTCCAAAACCGTCCTTGATATCATTCAAGTCCTTTTTTTCCCACGTTTGTCTCTTCCAGCCCCACTTATTTGTGAGCCTTTC
>JAPQRQ010000007.1:10604693-10619553 GCA_037367365.1 Apogon talboti | reverse complement strand
TGTGTGTGTGTGTGTGTGTGTGTGTGTGTGTGTGTGTGTGTGTGTGTGTGTGTGTGTGTGTGTGTGTGTGTGCGCATTATGTTGTCTGTCTATGTGGAGCAGAGCAGACAAAGCTCATTTATCATTCCAGTTACCTGTTCAGTTAATGAATCTAACCCTGGGCACACCTCTGGGACAGCAGAGGGTGTCAGAAGTCATACCTCCGAGGTACACAAACATTGCAGAAGCCACACAATAAGCGGTCCGCAGTGTTACAACAAATTGCTACTAACTGGCCTTGTACTTGTAACTGCCTCATGCTGCCGTTTATGCTTTTCAGAGTTTCTATTATTGTCTGAGGTACTTTTAATCAAGGCAGTTTTTAAAGGTCTTTGACAGTTGTTTTTCCTTTGAAAATGAACATTGTAGTGCAGCTGTGTGATTAGACACAGCTTATATTTCATGCTGGTTATTTATAATCATCTCATTTTCTTATTTTCTCCATGTTCTTTCTCCATTTACTCTCTCTCTCATCCCACATGCACAAAATATATTCACTGAAACCTATAATCCAAAATTACTTGTCATGTCAGTGCGTCAGTTCTTTATTCCCATGTAATCAGCTGGATTAAATCACCCTGTTTGGACATAATTCTCAACATGTTATGAATAAAAGTGACATATCCATGAATGAGCTTGTTACCATATGACACCATGAGGTACAGTATATCTTTCCAAGCTGAAACTGGGAGAGGCTATTTTTAAGAATGACCTTGGTATAACGCCATTGGGATGATGTATATTGTGGCTCTTTGGCCTTGACACACATACAGTACATAATCCAGTCCATCCATCTATTTGCCCTGTCCCAGTGTAGTTGGGGTGAAAGGCCTGTCCTGTATGTCTTGAGACTATGGGAGGAAATCCAACACCAAGAGAACTCTCTCAAGGACTGGGAGTGCACACAATCAGCAGCAAGGTCATAGTAGTATGATAGTGCAGCAACAGTATAAAGTTTCACATGATTATTTAGATACATTGTTTTATATTTAACACATTTTTGACATTTGAGGTGACGAGACAATCTTAGCATATCAGTAAAAGTTAAGAGTGAATAAGAGCAATGGGAAAATATTTGTAAATAGTTGTGTGAGTTCATATGGGAAGCATTGAGGAGACTACAGCGTACACGGAATTTATCCAAGAGGAAAAAACAAATGCCATATTACTTCATCTATAAACAGCTGCAGTAAAAAAAAAAAGAAAGGTTTGAGGCAGGATTTGGCAACTTTGGAAACAACATTTTAAACAATTTTGTACAAGACAGACTGGCATTCTGGTTCACAGAACAAAGGTAAAGCCGCCTTTAAGTTCTACTTCAGCATCTAAGTGGCAATGTTTTTAGATCGTAATGATAATCATGTACATATTCAAACATTCAGGATTAGACTAGTTTCCAAAGGTCACACAGTCCCCAGGCTTAGTGTCGACAAACAGACCAAAGACCACAGCCTTTGGTTCCAATTGGACACAATCAGAATTCATTCCCAATGGAATCTTGCTGGAGTATTCATCAGTATTTACTGGCTCCACCATCTTTCCAGCCCAATGCTGTGATGTGCATCACCTGCCACAAATTGTGCCAAAAGTGTCTCCCCATTTAAGCACTGCTATAAAATTGTGGAGTTTTAAACGGGGTGAAAAATGCTTAAAAATTGCCAGTGGCGATACTTTTACATGACATATTTATGCCAGTGAACACATGTAAAACAAAAACTATCATTAATTTCTCCACTGGAAGTGCTCACGGAGTCAAAAGTCTATTTTTAGCAGATTTACATAAAAAAATAAGATAAATTAAAAAAAATAAAAAATTGATGCACACACAAACATATGGGGTAAACACTACACCAGGTTTGCAGCGCAACTGGCTGACTCATGACCTTTAATATGCAGTGGTGGAGAATCCCAGCTCTATAAATTAAAAGTCTTGCCATGTTTTGGTTCTACCTGTTCACTTAAACAGGTGATTCTACTCATTGTCCCGTCTACCTGGATGAGGAGTTATGCTCATCAAAATGGGCTGGTTCTGTGAGCGGTTGGAACAAATACGTGGCACAACTTTTACTTTATGGAGCTGGGATTCTCCACCCAGCTCCATTAATTTGTAATTAATATGTACAAGAAATTCCTAAAATGGAAAAAATATTGTACTCTATTAGAATCCAATGGGATAAATTTTATTGTATTTGGAACAAAGTTTGTATCCACAAGTTGCCCAGAATTTGTATCACTCCTCTAAAAAATTATAGTTTCATTGTTTTTATATTATGTTTTATGTTTTTTTTTAATGTTGAAAGAACCCAGACACCATAACACTGTTTTTAATTTCTTTATATACTGTATATATTTTTTCTTTTTTTTTTTTATTTCTTCAAGCAAGAAATACTGAAACTGTAAGCACCCAGTTCATATGTTCGTTTTCTAGTTATGTATGCATAAAAATTTGAAACACGAAAAGTGTTCTAATAGAAATCCTATATAAGAATGATATTGTGAGAGATATTTTGTCACCTTTTCCAATAGAAATAAAATGACAAAAAAAAATAAATAAATAAATAATAATAATAATAATAATAATAATAAAATTCTGAGCTAAGACTTCGGGAATACCTTGAAAATATCGTGAGAATTCTGTATAACACAATGCCTTCTGATAAAACTGTAAATTGTGCAGTAGCTGTGTAGGACTACTCGGTATAGGTTAATAAGAAAATGCAAATCCAACCATGTTGCCCCACCCATGTTCCCATGACCTACTTCTTGTGCCTGATAACCATCAGCCAACAAGAAACCTAACCGCCACTAATGAGAGAGGTTATATACCAGGTGGTCGAAGGTGACACATGACAAATTGATCGCATGTGCTTTTTGCTTAAAATAGGGTAGAATGGAATAGTAAAAAGCTTGTGGGATTCATTCCACTGAGACTCCTTGGACCTCTCAGGTTTCTTCCATCTGTTGTTTCTAATACAGGCTAGTAATGTGGTAAAGTGCTCGCCAAAAAGCTTCACTGTTTCCTGCATATTAATCAGGCCTCTGTGACCAAGCCCCGGTGTGCTATTGGTGTGAAAATATCCAGGACATTTACTGGAAACTGTCTCAAGAAAATGAGCAGCTGAAGGGGACAATGTCATCAACGTGGCTTTGCCGTGAAATAGGAGGAATTATGGACATGATAGTTTTATAAGAGCATTACTTTCACATAACCAGACGTATCTCCTCATATTGGCCAGCAGTGTGCCAGTGCTGGACAGAATCTGCTATGATTCTGGAATAGCAGCAAAAATAAAAATTTGTGACATAAAAAAACAAAAGAACAATTGTGTTATTTGTTTTGATGTTGTATGTGGATGTGCACGTCCTAATATTAACCCTCAAAGACCTACACAGCCACTGACAAAGAAGAGCATCTACAGGTCTATCAATCCTATCAAGACTTTTAAATAATTCAGCTACAATGCAGTTTCTCTGCTTTTCAGTGGCTTCAGATATGACCTATTTGGACATTCAGAGGCTCACACCATTGACAATACCCATATAGTTTGACAAATGGCAGTGGTTGTAAAAACTTGTTTTTAGGTTCAGTTAATAATATATATTTTTTTGCTTCAGTTTTCTCTGGTTTGACCTTTGAAATCACTCTGAGCTTTTATGAACGTCAACATGACTGGTTAATCAAATATAAGAAAATATCTGATTTTCACAAAGAAATGCCAAACTCAAAGCATAATATTAAAATAAATAATGAGAAATCACTTTGGAAGGGTTCATTTATGTCTATTTATACAAATATTTATATGAATACCAAATTTCTTATTTTTCTCTTCTATTTCATTTTTCACACATTTGCGTGTTTTCTTTACATGTCTTTTTCTCTGAAGTTGCTTGTATGTTGCTGCTGTTAACTGCAAAATTTCTGGGATAAATAAAGTCCTATTCTCAGAGTGCAATTTGTCAAAAAAACAGAGAAGGGGAAGTCTATTTATTTTTTTATTTTTTTATCATGAAAAAACAAGCAATCAACAGGCCTAATTCTTTTTTAAGTTAAAAGCAGGCCCTATTACATGTCAAACAGTTGAATATTCATCTTTAAGGCAAACTAAAACTACATGAAACATTTAATTTTCTGCAACGGCCACACATGTGATGTGGGAGAAGGCCTGGTTAAGTTTCAGGACCATGGATAGGGCCGATCACGCCAACATGGTGAATGGGCAACTCAAACGGTCTATCAAACGGAACATAAAACCTAATCGATTAAGATTTCACATCATGTCGAAATAATTCATCCAATTAGACTAAGTAAACAGTTTGCTCTGAAGGTGGACTTCATGTGTCCTTTTCGCCTTTCCTGTTGGCGCGTCATCTGCAGCGTTTCCCCTTCTTTTATCCACATCTATGCGAACTTCTGAGTAGGGAACGAACACACGTCTGGTTCATTAACAGATGAAGAGAAGACTGTTAAGTGTGGACAAGTTCATTGTTGTTCATCGGTGAGGATAGGATTCATGACATTAAATCCATGTTCGCACTCTGCTGTTGACACAGGGAGCATGGAGACGGCACAAAACAGTTGTCTCATTGGACTCGGTGGCATTTATATTCTCCAAACTCTTTCAGGAGCAAAGGGATGTCCAAGACCTCAGCTTTTGAATGGTGACCATGTATTTATGTGCATGGGGACGTTCACAAATTCTGAGACTGCCGACAGTTCGGGTCAGGTAAAAGTCAGTGCCAGCAATGTAGGATATAGGTGTAAGAAAACTCAGTCACAACCTACCTGTTATTTCAATAGGTTTATAATCATTGAGTCACCGCCCAGGATGAAAATCATTCAGCAGAAGTAGGGATGTAACCCCCCCCCCCAACAAATTGCACTTATCTTATCTTATCTTATCTTATCTTATCTTATCTTATCTTATCTTATCTTATCTTATCTTATCTTAAATGAAATGAAAACTCATTTGGAGGTCACCACAAAAATAGTTGTAGTTCCTAAAGCAAGCCAATGTTAAAACTTACCATTTCCAAATCTATGTTCAGGTTTAAAGGAAGTTATTGTTTGATGTAATGAGGGAAATTTATAAAATGATTTGGGATTGGTAAGGAAGGGCAATGCCAGCTGAAACAGTTTCCCAATAGCAGACTTGTTCCAATAGAGCGCCTCCTCTGAGCCAGACTATGAGAGCACTGCGATGGGCTGCAATGATCAGGTATTCTGCCAAAAAAAACTCAAGGACTTCCATGGTAAAAGCTGTCTCGGATATCTGCTTTGATCATTAACCAACATAATTGCGCATCAAAAGTGCAGACAAGAGAGCAGTAATACCTGTATCTTCATTTTCTGTACTACTGAGTTATGCACCCTATTATATGATTGCAAATATGTGCTTAACGTTTACACTGGAGTTTGAAAATCTGTTTCAAGTGATTGAAAAATGTCCTTTGTTTTGTTTCCGGTCAATGTTATTGAAGGATTTTGTCAGATAAACATAAATAATTCCACCTTTGACACCTTGAGGTCCTACCTGATTCATCATTTTGTAAGGCAAGAGTTATAAGAAAAGTGTTAGAACAGGGTCCACAGAAGATACGACGACAAGATGCTGGTGGGGCTGGGGGATATAAGGAGTATATCAGTAATACGGTACATGAAGAAGTTCTTGGCTCAGTGCCCTGGTTCCCCAGACAAAATCCAGTATGATTTTTTTTACAGAAAATGAGCTCAATCACCAGCAAAAATGTATTCTACTTTTATAGTTTCATCCATTCATCTTCTGAACTGCTTTATCCTCAAGAGGGTCACAGGGGTGCTGGAGCCTATCCCAGCTACACTTCAGGCGAAGGCAAGGTTCACCCTAGACGCGTCGCCAGTTCATCGCAGGGCTGACATATAGAGACGTACAACCAATCAGTCTCACATTCACACCTATGGGCAATTTAGATTAACCAATGCTATCCACTGCACCACCCATATGAATTATATGTTTAATTTATCATTATAATGCCTTTACAGATTAGAAGGGATGTCTGTAAGATACACACATGCAAACGACATGGAAATCTGAAGTAACAAGAAAATCACAAAATATACATATTCAAAATTATTGTACCTCATTTCACCACAAACACAGGTCAGTTCCTCAAATGCGGACTTATTGCTTCTTTGATTCATGTCTTAGATCTTTGTTTCTGTTATTTCTTAGTATACGCCGTAACCATATCACGACACTGTGTGAACTGCTCATGCAAATAAATGTACAAAAACACTTGAGAAACGTACAGTGCGTTCAGCTTGTACAGAGAGTACAAATGGTCCTAGCTTAGCATGCTAACATAACCTTATTTATTCATATAAAAAATTCCTCTTTAGACAAGAAAAGAGGTTTGTAAGAGATTCTATGTCTTTAGAAACTTTGTGTAATTTAGTGGAGCTTCACAGCCTCATAATAGTGGCCTGTTCTGACCTGAGTCCATGAAAATACTCAATTCATCCCGTCTTCATAACTCATTTTCTCATGAGATGTGTCTTTTAATCCTAATAAATTACAAATTGCTGTTTACTATAAAGATTATCATTGTGGTGGTGGTGGTGGTGGTAGTGGGGGGGGCTGCCATATCCGACACCAACCCCCACTCGCAAATTTGTTTTTGGGATAGCAGGTGGAGAGCTGTATAATTAATCCACCACATCCTCCACATACAGGTTCAGCGCGTTACTTTCAGAACAACGTATCCCCCCCCAAGTCCGGGTTAGGGAGGGAAGGAGGCTCATGATGCCGTTAGTGGGCCTTTGTTAAAAAGAAGGCTGAGAAACACTGGTGTAGATGATCAGTTTCATGAATGCTAATTATTTCACTTGTTAGGCCATATATATATTAAAAAAAAAAAACATGTAGTATGTAATAATGAATCTAAATCTTTTCAAGTTGTCTGTGCCAAGTAAATACCAGCGTGAAATCAAGTCGAGTCATTGGTTAGTGTTCAATTCCGAAAAATTTAAATGAAATGAGAACCACATTGAAGTTCTGAAGCATATACTTTAAACAGTAAAATGTTAGCTTTATGGTTGTATGACTTCAAAAGTTTCTAACCATTCCTCTTAGCATGACCTGATCGAGCTAAAAAAAGTGTATGAGATAAACATGACAAGGTTATGAAAGTGAACTGAGATTCTTTGTACGTGTCAATGATGTTCAGTATCCCCAAAAATCTCTGTAGTGTCATTTAGCCGCTTGCTATTAAACAGCTTTGTCAGTGACAAGTAACACATTCTCAAGTGGGCTATTTACTTTGGCAGTGTCACTCACATATTTTATTAAAGACTCTTTTTCTGGTAAACAGAAATATTACTTTCATGTCAGTTTTCTCTGATAACCTACACGTGAGGAAAAGCATGTGTCTTCCATTTAAAAGGAGAGATAGTAGATGAGACAGAGGGTTCATGAAAAGGCCGTGAACACTGAGTTCACAAAAAAGAATGAGCTTGGTCTCATCATTTTTCTTTGAGATGCTGATTGTCATTCAGCAGAAGTAATTAATCTCTGGGAAGTCATACAGATGGCAAATCAGTTAGACAGAGGTGTCACAGAGGACAGAGTGGGAGGGCAAGTGCAAAAAAATGAAAGTGAGACATGAAGAGATTAAAGCACTTAATGAATCTTCCAAAACGTCTAAACTTCAAATATAAGCAATGGGAGTCTCAGGAAAAGGTCAAGGTTTTTAATGGGAAGACCTTTAACTGTATGCAAATGGTGGCTGTCTGACGTTTTACTGTTATTATCTTCCCATTAGCTGATGAGGAGAATTAGTAGCTGTGCAGCCATTTGGATGTCCTCTCAACACACAAATTGAATTTGCCAAAAAGCACATTTGGCTACCACATACAGTCTCTGGGAATCTGTTTCTCAATTTAGCACATTTGGATTCCGGAAATCTCTTTTGTGGATTTGTTAAAGTTCATTGGAAGAGACTGAGAAACATCTGTGTTCAAGCTTCAAGGAATTTTAATGACTTTTATAGAAACGTCCACAAAAGGGTTTTTTAGTTGTATGAAGTTGCAGCTTTTATTGAGCTTTATACTTGTAATTATTGCTTTCATTCAGAACAAAGGTTTACATTGTTCCTTATATCCTCATACAAAACAACTTTCATCCCCTTCTGTTAGAAAATATGGCTGCTATCACAAACTGTCCACATTTATTAGTCTAAGCTTTTATCTGTAGTCTTGTTATCACTGGATATGTTTCTTAATTCAGTTGAAATTTACATTCATGCAATTCCCCAGGTTCAGAGTTTTTGAGTTTTTAAGAGTTGTTTTAAGTCTAACTGCAGTTAATAAGTTTTGAGAAAAGCTGTTTCAAGCTTTATGAGAAATGACTTTGTAATTTGTGTCAACATTTATGCTGAAATGAAAGTGAACAGCTTATTTGTTCAATTTGTCACAGAGATTATTGTCAAATGAAAGTAACAAAAACAAACATCTTAAAAAAAATTGCATTTTGTAGAGCAGTTAAAGCCAAAGAAAAGAGTCGCAAGAGACAGACAGTACCCAAGATAAACTGAGGAAGACTACTGAAATACAGAGATAGAGTCTGTCTAAGAATGTCCAGGCAGTGGTTTAATTTCCCAGGAGGGCCCTGCTGGGATCTCTGGGTCCCCAGTATAACAGTCTGGACCGAAGAGAGCTCAGTCTGACCGAATGAATCCAAATGGAAACCCCATGATGACAGACAGGCCAATTAAGGCTCAGCTGATAGCCAGGGTCTCAGCTAGCCTCTGCCAGGTTGGGCTGAATGCGAGGAGTGATGGGAGGGACGGTGGATGCTGCCACTGGGCTCTACTGAGTAGAACTGCAGAGGTGGAAGTGGATGTTTTCTCTCCCAGATACAATAATAATTATATATCTGAATCCTCTGTCACTGAATCCTATTATTGAGGCATTAACTGATGATGCCAGATGTTACTCTTCTAAATTATATTTTGAAGGAGTTCATATAAATGCTTATTAATTGTTTATATTGCTGTTATTAATTGATTCCATGGGATCATTTTGCATGAAAACGTTGCAGTTCCATTCATTGATCACTTCCCGAAATGCCATAGACTTACATGTTATAATATGACATTTTTATCTTACATGTTACATGTTGTACAAGTTGTACAATTGATGCCTCTCTTCTGCTTTTAATATAACTTAAGTAGAATCATCATGGTTAAATTCTTCTAGGAATACGTTTCTTTTGTTTTAAGTAGGAAAATTAATTGACATATCATATTGTTGCTGTATATTTTACTCCATTAATTAGCGGACAATAAAAACTCATGGACCATTTGGGGCCATGAGTTTGGAAAACTTGCTGAAAATAATTTATTTATTTATTTATCTATCCATCCATCCATCCATCCATCCATCCATCCATCCATCCATCCATTCATTCATTCATTCATTCATTTATTTGTTTCAGTCTTTTGGTTGATTCCCTGTTCTTGTCCTCTATTACAGTTGACATGATCCTACCTGAGGTCTATTTGTAGTGCTGAGGCACAGAGTGACTGGTTTATCAGTGTTTTCAAATATGTGTGTTTTGAACTGAAGTGTTTTCCCCAAAGCTGGTAAGAGATTTACTGATGGATTGAAGTGTTTGCTGTAAGGAACACTGTATAAGTGTTTTGTAAGAAGTGTGTGGGCGGTACTTTCGGTGCTTCTGTTGAAAGTACGCTGAGATTAGTTAGTTTTGATGCTTTTGTCTTATTTTTAGTGTGTAAAAAATCTCTAAAAACTGTAAATCTTACCGTGTCTATTCTTTGTTCCTCTCCTCCTACTCCTGTCGCGGAGGCTGAATACGAATACCTTTCATCTTCTTCCTCATCCTCTTTGCTTGCAAAGTTCTCAGAAAACATTTATTTATTTATTTATTTATTTATTCATGTATTCATTTATTAGTTTCAGTCTTTTGCTTGATTCCCTCTTCCTGTCACAGTACAGTACAGTTGATATGATCTTATCTGACGTCTTTTTGACGAACTAAGGCTCAAACTGACTGGTGTTCAGCGAGTTCACAAACCTTTTCAAGTGTGTTTCCATTCTTTTTGGATTTTGAAGCATTTTATCCATGATTGCAAAAGATGAACAAAAAGTCTAGTGTAAGAAACAATGCAGTGTTGAACGATAACTGAAGTGCAAAGTCAGTGTCACTGGGTAAAAAACTTCAGTATCTACCTTTCAGCATATGATAATTCAAGTGTTCTCACAGGAGCCTTTTGCACATTCACTTTGCCTTTTCAGGTTATAGATAATCTACCATGGTGCTCCGATTATCAGAATCTGTTCTATGTCATGTTCTAACTTTACATTCTACTGTATGTGTGGAAAAGTCATGTTATCAACATTTATATTTACACATTTACACTGTATGTATTGTCATATTCTGGTGTTTTCTCCTCTGGTTTCAGCTACTGTGTCTTCAAAGTATAGTTACAAATGTTACAGTTTTGATGCTTTGTCTGAGCCATGGGTGTCAAACACGTGGCCCACAAGCCAAATCCGGCCTGCCGAATGTTCCAATTCGGCCCGTGGGATGAAAGTGCAAAAATTACACTGAAGATATTAACAGTCAAGGTTGTCAAAATGAGTTTAGTTCACGTTCCACAAATAGGCCAATGTGAGCTCAAGTAAAATAACATAATAACCTATAAATTATGACAATTTAGATGTTCTTAAAAAATGATGTGAAAAAATATAGGTAAAAAAACATCTAATAACATTTACATTTTCAAACTATCCTTTCACAATAAAATGCAAATAAATACATTAATAAAAATAAATAAGAAACAATCTGAAATGTGTAATTTTAAGAATATTCTACCTTTTTTTTTTTTTTTTTTACATTTTATTACCTGATACTAGTGGTTTTTCTCTATTGGAGTTACGGTGAAAAATTGGGTATTTTGAAAATCATGACCTTGAGATTGACCTTTCAAGGTTATCAAAGATCAACAAAATTGGTACCAAATGAAAGACCATATCCTACTTCCTATAAGTAATACAAAGTTAGTCGATATCCATCTACGTTTTCAAGATAGAAGCCGTTTTCTGAATATGCAAATTAGGTGCTTGACCCAGGTCACTTTAGAAGCCAATAACTCACAATCTATATATACGTGCATGACAAATGAGGCAGGTAATGGATAGAGAATTGAATTTAATAATTTGGCCTTAGTTTGAAATCGCTACGACAAACAGAACGGAAGTTATTAAGCAAATTTTACATATGTTACCATAGCAACTAGAAGTCACACTATGTAGAGTTGCAAAATTTGGCCTATGAGTAGGGACTTGCACAAAGATGTTGCATGTTAAATTTTGGTATGATTGGATGAATATTGGCGATATTACAGCCATTTGAAATTTCAGAAAACTGAGTTTACTGACCCCCTGATATTGGCCCTGGGGCGCTGACGAGGGCATGACCCTTATGATGTCATGATGCATAACATCAGATGCAGAAAGAACAAATGCACAATTTGGCTTTGGTTTCAAGTTGATACGATGATTTTGAAAGAAGTTATGGTGAATCATCCATTTTTGACCTTTGACCTCTATCTCAGCTGTACTTTGGCCTACTATTGGTAAATACGAATCAGGTCGACTAGAGAATATGGCAAATCATTTGGTCATGGTTTGATATCAGTAATGGTCGAAATGTGACAGCTACAGTGCATACAGACAAACAGACAAATAGACAGACATACGAACTGACCAATTGGCTTGACTTCCGGCAAGCAACAAAAAAAGAAACTGTAATTAACGAAAAGGTCCTAACTTTGTACAAAGCGTCAATCACACAGCTAGAGCTAAAAAAAAAAAAAAAAAAGAAACCAACAAGCAGTCCACATGGAGACAATCTCTGAGTGCAGACCAGCAATTAGTTTCCTCCAGCACCTAAATAAACTGGATAAATGACCTGAGAGAAAAATACAGAACATATAAATTACCCCTAAAATAGGGCTACTGCTTACTGTGATCTGTCTTCATCTTTTACGCTTGCTCTGCAGGATTAATGAAAGGTTTGTGAGCAGGTCCAATTGGTGTCTTCACTAAAAAGCATCAGGATAAATGGGTGAGCTGTAAAACTAATGAAGTTTTATCGATGCAATCACTATACGTATATGTGTCAAGACCTGTTTTCTTTTCTCAGAAGAGCGTGGTGCAGGTTTTTACATTGAAAAACAGGTGATAAGAGTCTGTTAACATTTATATGTGAGAGACTGACAATGTGGCACACATATTTTATAATATTTAACATGGTAATGGCTCTACTCTGAGAGTAAGGCTCCTAGTGTGTTCACAGTGGGCTAATTTCTTTCTACAGCTTAGATCAATCCATTTATCACATACTTATCTGCTCTCTGAGTCTCCATCATTTGGTGAGAATATGTAATCTTAACCCTTTATAGGCCACTCATAGAAACACTCTGAAATTCAAATTAGAAAATCAAGGTTAATGAAGTTAACATATTTGGTTCCTTACCCATAAATGACGAAAAGAAAAAAAAAGAAAAAATCCAAGAAGTAAATATAAAAAATACTAGAGAAAAACATGTTTAGTGAAAGGAACATGTATTCTAGAACATTAGAACATCACTTTTAGAACATTAGACCAACATAAGTGCTGATCCAGACACCTGTCAACATCCACATTATCCCTTTGAACATCATTACTGACATTAGTACCATTACTTCATGGTACCTAACAAAGCAGGTACACTCACTGTTCATCCAGAGGTGGACCTTACAGACCCTGTAGACCACAGGTGTCAAACATGAGGCCTGGGGGCCAAATCTGGCCCACCAAAGGTTCCAATCCGGCCCGCAGAATAAAAGTGAAAAAATTACACTGAAGATATTAACAGTCAAGGTTGACAAAATCATTTTAGTTCAGGTTTAGTTCAAGTAAAAAAAAAAACAAAAAAACCCCAAAAACTTTTAATAATGACAACTACAGATTTTCTTCTTGAAAAATTATGTGACAAAAATTTAAGTGAAAAAAAATAACATTACACTATGAAAATATTTACATTTACAAACTAACTTTTCACAATAAAATGGCAATAAATACATAAATAATAAAAACTAATATGAACAACCTAAAATATGCAATTGTAACAATATTCTGCCTGTTACTAAATGTTTGTGTAATATTGTGTGTAATGTACATGTAAAAATAATAAGTTGAGGCCTACTATTGTTAAACTTGCACAAATTTTTCTGATGAAATTTCAGTTTTTTCAGGTTATTCACATCTTTTTTGTAAAATGTAAATATTTGCGTAATTGAATGGGGTTTTTTTTGTACTAGAACAAAGAGAAAAAACGTGAGTTGTCATTACTTAAAGGTTATTATGTCATTATTTTACTGGTCTGGCCCACTTGAGCTTTATTTGGGCTAAATGTGGCCCCTGAACCAAAATGAGTTTGACACCCCTGCTGTAGACCACACTGGACCTGAGATCGTTGCCTCACTGTCCTCACTGGAACTGCTGCTGTCACTGTCTTGTATTGTATGTGGAAATGACCAAAAATAGTCACTTGCCCAATAAAGGGTTAAGAACCCAGAAGCAGTGGAATTTTGCTGGATTTCCTCTATATCAAAATCACAATATGGGCTGTAGTCATGGTTGTCAGTAGACGTGAAAGTTGGGGGAAGGACTGTTACAATATGGTTACACATTGCAAATAAAAACTAGTTAATACATAGTAATTTCCTCACATTGCAAAATTAACCAAATTTAAATTTCATCTGCTGGTTAAAGACATTATTCTTTTTGGTTCATTCTCCTGGACTATTTTTCTATTTTCTGTATAGGTGGTTTCTCTGTGTTCCCTTGTATCTAGGTGGACTTCTAAGAAATTAGCACCACTTGTATGTATTGTGTCAAATTACCATTACACATGCCACGGAAGACCGTATTAAAAAGCAACAAAAAAATTAATATTGATTTAGTGTCGTTTTTTTATTTAACACTTCGAACCTTTAATACTTCATTTTTTTTGTGTATTGACTCATGCATGTGTGCACATACATCTCTGCAGCTTTTAAAAATGCACGCCCTTGATTTTCATTCTTGATAATATATACAGCGTCATTATTTTTAGATGTATTTACATTTTATCTCATTAACTCCCTCACTTCTGTTTTTCACAAACAGCAGGTGTTTTTGTTCGTTATGTAGAAGTGTTCCTTGTGAACTCCACCACATGAATGTGTGTCGTCTCTTTGTTAGAAGATGGATATCAATGCACAGCCTAATCTTATCTCCCTGCAAATAAATGTAAATATATGTAGAAGGTTAAAGGGAGTTTTCACGGTGTTTCCTGTATTGAAGTCTGCACAAATCCAAATATTTCAGCAAGTGATTAGAGTGAAACTGACTGTAGCTGCATGAAAGATGGATGAGAGAATATTCATAGAAGCCTGGTTCATCATGTATCCATTCTGTTTGAGATATTCATTTAAATGCATGGAAAAAGGACACTGGTAGTGAGATAATGGGGGGGGGGGGGGAGAGAAAACAGGATGAAAGGTTCAATTTTGATCCTGACAAAAGAAAAAAAGAATAAACTCCAACATGTACCACAAAGGGTTGACAGTCTGTACAGTATAGGATGGTCTAAACAATATTCTAATAAATGAAGAAAAATGGGATCTTCTACAAAAAGTCTGCAAAATAATTGTTCCTTGGTAAGTTTTGCTCTAATCTTCTTCAGTTTTTCCTCAGCTTGCTAATGTTGTGTGTGTGTGTGTGTGTGTGTGTGT
>JAPQRQ010000007.1:10574527-10599603 GCA_037367365.1 Apogon talboti | reverse complement strand
AATCACTTCTACTTAAACATGGTTTTCCTTTATCCTTGTGCTTTGTAACTCCATAAACTCTATAAACCAGCAGCTAACAGAAATGACTCTGATAGTGAGGTAGTTACTGATTCGTCTTCCCTGTTTACTTATCCACCAGCAGGGTCTAGTCTTTTATCTGTTATCCGTAGGCAGTGTTGGGTCAGACGGGTGGAGGAAATCCATACAGTGATAGAAGGTGGATTAATGGTCTGGCTGGACCTGAAACAGACACTAATACCCAATCGAAGTTCATATTACAATCAAATCCTTCCTTCCTTTAAACACAGTAAAAGAAAAAAAACTTCATGTATAATAATAATAATAATAATAATAATAATAATAATAATAATTATTATTATTATTATTATTATTATTATTATTGTTAAAAATATAAATAAATAATAATAATAATAATAATAATAATAAATAAAAAAGTCAAACTACAGCTATAATACATGAATAGTGAAACTGTAGGTGAAATCAGTGCCTGATGGTCCGGTGTCTCATAATAAACTGAATCTGCCTTGACCGTTAATGCGCTCTAGTTCGGATCAGAACCAGTACTCTCACAGCTTCCCATCTGAATTTGACAATTCAATCATTCATAATCCAGGATTATATGCGAAGTCTAATGACATGTTATAAAGAGTCATATTGTTCCCACAATTGAGAAATCTCCACACCAATACTGGGGATTGTGAGAAGTTCCCCCTCAGCAGGTTTTTGTTTTCCTCCCTTTCATCGCTTAACTGTTACTGCAATGAGAAGACTGCAGCCCAAAGCTCTGTGAAACACAATAATTCTCACATGAGCCCAAACTTTATACTTCACTGGAACCAATCTGGCTTTGGTGGGATAATAGACCTCAAAGCTGGATGTATCCCAGTGAAAATTACACAGTGTCATGGGTCAGAAACAGATGGGAACAGGGAAATGAAAGGAATAACGAAGTTGTCACCAGTGGCGTACCGTGGGGTTTCAGTCAGGGCCGGTAGGCAATAGTAGACCAAATACATTCTGTACACATCCCTGCTACAGCCAACATGGACATATACAGATGATATGTATTTCAGATGCAAGATACACTACTCCTCAAATCGAAAAGCACTCACCCATCACTTGAAAAAGTCCATGCTTGTGTTTTCTGACAAAGCGTTCAATAACTGATATATTTCTTCTTTGCTTTAGCTGTTTCAGCAATTGTTTTTCAACAGACGCCAAAGTAGAAGACAGTCTTGTCTGTGCACTTGTGTTCCTTCCATAGGGTTTTGCATTAACCCATAAAGACCCAGTGCTACTTTTGTGGTGGTTCTCAAATGATTTTTTTTCTCTCTGTTTAACCTTTTTTAAGTGATATATCACCATTTATTATAATATTATCCTTGGTATTTTGCATATTTTACTGTAAATCATGTATTTCCTATATTTAATTTCCTATATTTAATTTAGAGGTTCACAAAAACTCAAAGGTTATTATAGCAAAACAGAGGAAATTGACTTTTTCAGCAAAATATATCATTAGCTGGATATAAACCAAGTGTGTCCATCCACTGTCATTGATCCAACTCCATTGGTTTTACTGGTGAATCAATGTTGTAGAAGATGATGGTGTTTCCACGGTAACTACAGAGCCTCTGAATGTCAAAGTGGATCATATCTGATGACCATGGAAAGATAACAAACTGTATTTTACACCAATTATTTACATGTATTGATAGGATTAGTAGATCAACAGGTTTTAAACACTTTAGATCAGTAGATGGTTTTGGTCGATGGAGGATGTTTGGGCCTTTGTGGGTTAATTTGAAAGCTGAAAACAAGTGCTCCACAGTGGGATTGTTAAGATCAGGCATGTGAGTGCATAAAGTTCTGTCATACTGTCTGCTAGGCTCGTCCTCCACAGAGAAATCAGGAAATCGCTGGTACTGTAAATATTTGACATATTATGCATGACTATTAACTCTGCTTGGAGTCTGTTCAGGTCAAAATGTGCATCGTAGCTCTCCATCAGACTCTGGAGCTCTGCCTCCGCTTGAATTTTTCTACTGCTCTGAATCCAGCAATCCAACAAACATTAGTCTTTCATGATCTTTAAATCTGTTCCTAATTTGTGCGCGTATGTTGTCGATCACAGCCAAGTGATGCTCTCTGTAGTGGGTGTGTGCTCAGCTATCCTACTGCCTGTCAAAGATATCACTGAATGTAGCACACTCCCTCTCAACAACCTGACATCACTGATATTCTGGCCTGTCTAAACTGCACGTCTAACATCTTGCTTTTGTAGAATCCCAAAGAGCACATCAGCGATGTCAAAAATGCCAGTATAGGAAAAGCAAAAAAGTAAAAAAAAACCAAAAAAAAACAAACTGAGGTTGAACCTTTTTGACTGTGCCAGGGCTCCGGATGTACAGTACAGATTCCTGATGAAATTCTATAGTGTGGTCAAGTATGTTTTGGAAAAGCTCAACCATCTTTTGTCGTTGACAGTGCACGATAGCCTGGTATTTATGCTGCGTTCCAGGTAGGTTTTTGAGTTTGTAAGTCACGACTTCAAGCCATGACTCACCCAAGTCACACCAAACTGCCTGAGCACAAGGACCTGTGGTAGCTAGATGTAACCGTACGGGGCTTATGCTCATTTACAATAATTTCTATCGTCAGATTGAGAAAAACGGCGAACAAAACGCGGTTATACCTTTATGTTACATTATTTGTATATTTGGATACGTATTTGGTATTAATTTATTCTTGCACTCAATGGACTGTAAACTACCTAGCGCTAGCATATCTGTCTAATTATGCATAACAGTTGCTCATAAATAACATTAGAGCAATACTTTGCTTTAATAAACAATTTGGCCCTTGTCTAACATTAACATTACATAAACACCGCATCCATGGGGGCCACCATTGTTGTTTATGTGATGTCAAAGCGCACCCGAACTGGGAGTACATGGATCTAGGACGAGTTCACGGGTGGGAAGTCACAGGTTTGACTGCCATTCCAGTGCATTTTCACCAGTAAAAGGTTGAAAAACATGGGTTACAGGTTGCCTGGAATGCAGCATAATATTCTATTTTACCTGCATGACATGTGGCAGACATATTTGGCAAAACTCACCAGTACTTTGGTGCATTTGGAAGAATGAGTAAAAAATGCTGATAACCCACTGAGATTGTAAAAATGATTCATTTTGGCATCGTGCTCAGCTAACAGCATTAACAATTCTATGTAGTTGCCTTTGTTCAGCAAATCTCTGGATTCATTGTGGCCTCTGAAAGATAATTCTTGTCCCAAAATGAGAATACAGTCAATAAGACGGTTCAGGATGTTCCAGTTCCCTCTGACTTTCTCATTGTGGATGCTGATCTCACATTTCCTCTGTTCAATCAGTTGCAAATCCACCTGACATTCAATGATGTTTTCACTGACATTATATGACAATCAGACCCTTGATGTGTAAGAGCTTCCCTGGTTAAGATGTTCACACTGCAAAATCCAGAATCATCCCCTTATTTGTATGAAAAATGAATTACCTCGTGCACGGTGCAGACTGTTAGCCACTCATAAGAAGGTAAGGAGCTGGTCTCTTTAAATACATTCAAAGTCATTCTAAATGAATGGGAGGAGGACAAATCTGGAATTAGATATTTTCAAACTGATTGAATCAGGTTCTGCTCTGATATGCTTTAAAGGAACATTGTTGTGTACTTTTAGTACCTTTCCATTCACTGTTGGTGTTTTATACGTATGTAACTAGTATAGTGTTTTATGTTTATTTTTAGTGTGGATGTATGGCTGAAATTTCTATTTTTTGTCGTTTTTGCTGCTGTTTTTAATCTCAACAATTTTTTTTGTTTGTTTGTTGTTTTCCTGGTTAAATATAGGTTAAATAAAAAAAAAAGTTACAATCTTTGAAATGGTGCACAAAACCTTTACTGGTCTTTTAAGGTGAATTTGATTTGGGTGTTGGACTTCCTTTCTTGATTATTTCTCTATTGTCTCCTGAAGGCCGCCATGAATAAACCATTTTCAGTAAATCAGCAGCAAGATCTGGTGTAGCGGGGACAGTGGGTCCCATTTTATTTGATTTAGTTCATGTTCATACCTTGGAATTTCACAACTGAAGGTGGGGGTACCACAGGGCACATTTCTGGACTCAGACAGCATCCCATAATTTAACATCAAAATATAATTTGCTGATGATTCTGTCACTAATACTTATTGTAAATCACATGTGTGGTCTTTCAGCAAAAATGAGCTGAAATCACTGTGAGATGTTCGAGTGACTTTGGACGTTTGACATTTCAGTTCAACCTCAACAAAATTAACCATAAGTAGTTTTGTTGACATTACACTAATGAAACTGACTAAATAATCATGGCAGACACTTAAAACACTTAATTTATTTTTTTATTTTCAGCAGAGAAATGTTGGAGACAGAGAACCACAGGTTGTCACACTGATGCTGCTAATAAAAGGTCAATGTTCACAGAGAAGTCAAAACAGTGTCAGTCAAACTGTTTATGTGAAGGTAGTTCAGTCTGCATAGAGCAAACATGATGAATGACATAAAATATAACCTGGCAAATAAATAAACACTATTTATGGCAGTGGATCCCCCCAGTGCCTAAACAACACCACTCACTTGTTGGATGACATCCTTAAAGGTAGAGAAGGAACAAAATGATGAACTGAGGACAGCCTTTGGTTGGGGTTAGGAAGAAAGTCTAAAAGACAAGACAATGACATGACAAATGTTACTGGATGCTGAATACTGTGTTTACATCCACAGAGTTTTTTTGTTGCTCCACTATATCTATCACTAGCCTCCATCTTAAGAATGATGCTCTAATCCACATCATCGTCAACATTGATTTCTCTAGCAGACAGCTGCAGACGTTGAGCAAACGGAGTCGTCCTCAGCCCCTTCATAAAGGTTACCATGTTAAATGTTCATACTGTACTGTTGTACTGGTGATGCTGGGATGTTTATGGTATTAACTGAGAAAATTGTTAGTGGACAGCTACCATCTGTTTTTATATAGCTATTTTTTTCAACATCTTATCATATATCTTATCTTGTCTTATCTTATCTTCTTTTGTGCTTTTTGCATCATCTGTCTTTTGCTTTGACTCTGCTTTGTTGGGCCTTATTGTTACCGCGCCCCCTGTTGCATTAGCTTCTTTTAACTGGTTTTATATATCAAAACAGTTAGTTAACAAAAAGTACTATATTCTGAAAATACAGTAATGAATATCATTTTATCAAAAGAGGAAAAGGGACCTTCCCTTCCCTAAAAATTGTCTTCGTTCCCACATATAACATGTTAGCGAGGTAATGGTTTGGTAATACTCGCTTTAACCCCTCGCTTGGCTGCAAATCACTGAATGTCAGGTTCTTGAAATGTCGTTGATGCTGCAAATCTGTTGGAAGGGGTATTTGGCAGAGCAGTGCAGAGTAATGTAGATTATTAATGTAAGTGGTTGTAATGACACTTGGTTAGAAAGTGCTCAGTGGAGGATCGGGTTGAGCTGGAAAATGTGACAGGCGAGATGCGTGTTGTGGAGAGAGCACCGCAGGACTACCCTCAAGATCTGGCATCATGTCAATATGGCTCAGGTTACAGTAAATGTTGTGGTTGTCATTTGCTGGACCCCATTCTATCAATTTCTTCAACCTGTCATCCCTCTGAAACTCATGTCACATCTGTCACCCTGACATGTTTGCGTTAGTCTTCCTCTCCCGTCGTTCTTTTTAGGACCTCTGTCTTTTACTCTCTCCCGCTGCATAGGTCACATTCTGGATGAGAATATGAACTGATCACGTGTACAAACTCTATTTCTACAGGAGTTGGGATGCAATGCAATATATAGATGTATCTGGGCTTAGTTAAATTGTTCAAATCTTTATTTAATTGTTGACAGTACTAAGAATTTTCACTAACCATCTATGGATTTGTCAAATATAAACAAATTAACATTGTGATGATTTGAATACGCGATACAACCGTGTTAGAGGACATGGAAACCTGTTGTGGTCAGAGATAAGTCCAGGTTTCGGAGAAAAACGTCAGGTTCCAAATGCCAAAGATGAAAAAGACCACCGAGCCTGTTATCAGTCAAAAGGTATGAATGCAACATCTGTGATAGTCTGGGCGGCGGGGGGGTGGGAGTGGGTTATGGGGTTGGTACCATTCAGGTACATGCCTAGGTTGCAATTTTAGAGACATATGCTGCCATCAGGTTGACATGTTTTTCTTGAAGTCTGTGGTCATTTCAGCAGCTACAACACCAGGCCTCATTCCAACAGAACAGTGTCATTGTCATAGAGTATGTGTGCTGGACTGTGCTGCCTGCAGTCCACACCTGTCTCCTATTGAAAATGTATGGACATTATGAAGAGAAGACTCAGACAACGGCCACCACAGACTGTTGAGCAGTTCAAGTCTTATAAACAACCAGAATGGACAACAATGACACTATCAAAATGTAACTATTAGTGTCAATGTGGACCGGCCGTCCCAGATCAAAGGGTCTAAAATGAATGACTGGACTTTGTTCTGCCGGCCAAAAACTCTAATTGGTTTTGAAAAAATCAACAATCAACAAATCTGAGAGAAATTCCCAGTGACAACAAGGTATACCAGAAAAACTCTGACAAGATAGGTTGAGTTTTCTTCTAATACTTCCAATGGTCATTTCCACGCCCATTCATCATTTTCACTGGATTGGCAAATTGACACTATTATAACATTACCAAAACTCACTGGCCACGATATCGAGTTACACTATTATGTAATACCTTTGCCAGGGGAAGACCAAAGCATATACCTGGGTAAGTCCATGTGTCCTTTTTTTTTTTTTTTACACAGTTTCGCTGTACTTTACACCATTACATTTTAATTCAGATGCAATACTTTTTCTTTTAAGATGGTCTTACTTTATTTTACACCATTATAGCTTAACTGTTCTTTGTATTATTTTTTAAAGTGAATTCTAAGCTGACACCAATGTATATGTTTTCCACACACATACAATTTCACATATGATAGACATTTCATGCAATGATTATTTCACACATGTCAAATCATCACCATTCTCTTTACTTCTTTTGATTAACGTAAGTTTCTTACGGACACTCAGTAAGCGTTAATATTATTGTTTTTTCAAACTTATATGTACCAATACAATTTCAGAAATATTGTCATGACTGCTCATTTATTTAGCAGCATGATCAAAGCAGTATTTTGGCACATCACCTTTCTGAAAAATTATACTACAGTGTCCTCAAATGATTAACCCAACATTTTTTGAGTTGGATAACATACCTTTTCAGGTCATGTTTAATTTCGTCACAGTGGCATGACTATCTCTGTTTGTAGCGGCTCATATTGTTTTGGAGACCCCAATGTGGTTCGACTTTTGTTCCTATGATACACAACAGGCCTGTTTTGACTAGAATTGCCCATGGTCACATCCTGGCAACTACTTTATTTTAGGAGCTGAAAAACAAAATGACCCTAAGCAAGGTATTTAACATAGCAGATGCTATTTTCATTGTAAGCAAGTGGCAAGGACATAAGTGCTTAACTTCAGCCGGTGTGGAAGTATCTTAAAGTTGTGACACCACTGACAGGTTTTGTTGAATACAATGGCTAATTTGACTGACTTTTACTTACTTTTCCAAAAAATAATAAATTAATCTTTTATTTTCCAGGAAAACCAGCTTTAATTTTGATCCTGTAATAAGAACTGATGGCAGATTATAGTGTTTGACGTCTGCTGTGTCAGAACTTGATTGAGATGTCTGAATGACAGCTCACCCACCTGCTGAGTCAGACTGACTTTATGTTTGATATACATGGGTTTTTTCCACACACAGACAGCTCTCCTCTACTTGTGGTCAATACATTACACTAAGACGCCCATCGCATGACTTTGTTCCATAAATGCTTAATCAATTTTACAGTTAAACCGAATCGTAAGCTAGCGTTTAGCATTAGCTCACCCATGACCCCTGACAGATGGCACTGACCCCTGGAGCTGGATTTATGGTCACACGTAGCTCTGCGTCACATAGGTACGCTGTATCTGACTCAAGCGTACTGGCGCGGTGTTGTTTTGAGAAAGTGTTGTAGTTTCCCTTCCGAATCAGAAGGCGGCAGTAGTGCTGGTATCGGTTGGTTATAAAGATGAAACTCTACTGGGCAGGGTTGTTTCCACGGTTTAGATGTCTTCCGGCAGGCATTTCCTGTTTTAGAACAACAATGGCGGCCGACATGGAGCAGTGTCTTCGCCAACTCGTTGAAGTCAACGAAGATATCATTGTTCTTTTAAAAGTAAGCAACGGAGAAGGAGGCAACATAGGAGAAAATAGTTTTACTGACAGCGATACCAAAATCGAGTCCGGCCACTTGAAGATATGGATGATGAGATGCACTTCACATACTTCATACACACCTTTGCATGTTGTAAGGCAAATAAAGGCACAATTGTGTTAAATTATGTGGGTTTATTAACGTTCATAACCACACAGATTTTTCAGGAGCAAAAAGGAACAGATTAGAACAAAAGTAAAATAAGTAATGAACAAAAATAAATGAACTATATACAAGTGAAATGAGGCAGTGCAAACAAGTCTGTAAAATGTGCACGTTCACAACAAATGAACTGTTTACAACAAGAACAAGCCAAAAAAGTAAAATGTGCTAGCAAACACAAACAAGTGCACTTTAATACAAGTGATCCCAAACAAATGTGCAAGTATACAAGCAAAGATTGTACTCACTACTGCAACCTGTGAGTGACACAATCATAAACTGGCCAACCAGGAGGGGGTGTGTCCTCGTTGCTGTTCCCCGTAATTACAATCTGGAAGAGGTGCACGTTAAGGCCAACCCGGGGCTGTCCAAAGTGTCCGCGTGACCCTAAATCCAGCTTTATGCTCCCATAACTATGATGCGCAGGCTTCAAACCAACAGTTCAGAAATCAATGAGTGATATCATTATTCCTCCATCCACTTCTCAAATGGTACAAATCAAAGAAGGATTTTGAAAAATAAACTCGGTGTGGGAGGACGAGGTGACCAGAAGAAGATGAAACTCTTAAAGCAGTTGTGATCTGAACCAAAAAAAAAAAAAAAGACTAAATACATGCTGGAAGATAAGCACTGACTTTGATAGTGTTAAAAAAACGAATAAAACACATGAACAAACAGCTTCAGTTCAGCAATAGGGTGTTGTGATGTTTGACTTGAGACTCCAGAAGATATCTCTCCCTGTTCTCACAGATCAAAAACCACAACATACAACTTTCTTTTCTTTTCATAATCAAAAGTTGCTTGTTTGCCTCCCACCAAGACATATTCGCTCTCATATCTACTGTATATCCCCTCATCTGTCTTTGCTACAAACCATCATCCGACACTGAGATTCTCTGACATTCAATCTTCCTCTCATCATAGTCCTCCTTTACTTTATTGTCCCAGTTCACCATTTCTGTATCTATCCATCTTATCTGTAAAAGCAATAGCCTAAAAGTCAACATTTTTTCAGTACTAGCAAATACTTAATACAATGAAAATATATTCCTATTCACAGGAACGGGTCAAATGAAAAGATTAATGACTTAAGCTTGATTCAGTGAAGATCTAGTTACACGCAGGGAGGTTGACCTGTTTAGCAAAGAATAAAACACACCGACACAGCATAAAACTTTAAACTCACTCTATAACGAGTCTCTGTAAAAACATCATTATACTTTAGCTACAATCTTATTGTTTCAGGTTCAAGCAAAGTTAAATCTCTTTTCATCATTCTACATCACACAGCCTGTGTAATTTGTGTTTACTGAACCTAGGCGTTCCTTGGAACACTGTTTATTTCTTTTAGTGTGGCGCTCAAGGTAATGTTTGTTCGTCATCTCGCCAGTTTGTTCTCCCGGAAAATGTTATGTGATGTGAGCTGTGATGTGTTTCTGCGGAGACACCTGCGGTTGATACCCGTCATCATCTTCTTTTTTTATTTCACAACCTCAAATGCTGAATGATGAATGCCAGTTTGACTCAAAAACCAGGGGGTGAAGCACAGTAAAGAAATCACTAAATAGATCTCTGCATGGAGGAAGAGCCGA
This sequence comes from Apogon talboti, assembly GCA_037367365.1. Taxonomy (NCBI): domain Eukaryota; kingdom Metazoa; phylum Chordata; class Actinopteri; order Kurtiformes; family Apogonidae; genus Apogon; species Apogon talboti. The sequence continues at coordinate 10,589,446 of JAPQRQ010000007.1, read as the reverse complement.
AGTGAGTGTGGGATAACGTGCCTGAATAATACGAACCTGTATGCATTTATATAGAATGTAATACAACATGCACAAACATATGGAAACAGTTCATGAATGGCGTCAGTTCTTCCTTTGTTTGCTCTCCTGTCATTTTCCCTTTGCTTTCATCCCACTGTGCATTCTCTGAGCATTCGTCCTCTTCCTTTCATGGCTTTCTCATCCGTCTCTCCAAATTTATGGCGTCTTTATGCCTTCACTCCTTTAAATTCCTCTCCCTTCGATTGCTTCTGTCTCCTCTTCAACCCCTGTTTTTGCCTTTTCCTCCGCCCGCAGTGGTCATCTGCTGAGTGATTCACATCTCCCAGATGACTGTGGCGACTCCTCGACTACGTCTGCATACTAAATTAGTCTTTGAAGCTCGTATACGTGCACATGCAAACACACACACATGTCAAAACAAAGAAGACGAAATACAGATAGAAGAATGTGCACAGATGACAGAGCGAACACGGGCTTAGTCATCCACATTTGTCCTTGTAGGCTTCCGTGCCCTTTCTACAAGTCGTGTCTTGCTCTGATTAACATTCTAAACCCGCTCTTTATGTTTTTTTTTCTTTGTGGAAATGGGCAGTCGGCACTTGTGAAGTATTATTTATTTCTTTGCTGTGATAGATATGGGGAGACCCAGGAGACAGCATCCCAGCCAGACTCTTGGCCAGCACATCTCGATCATCTGTTACACTTTTTCTGGCCAGTTTCCCAGTGCTAAATCATACCTTTTTGAGGTCAGTCTTGTCTAGCTGCGGTTAAATTCCCTCTGATATGTGTTTCCTTTTGTTTAAAATGTTAAATACTAGGAGTTATGGAACTTTCATATATTGGCGCTATTATTATTCTAAAAGTCATCTATTGTAAAAGATGTGAACTCCTTGAAAAAAACACACACAGACAGAATTTGGGATGGGTTCTACCATCTCAGTTACTTAACTCTGATTTTATATAGTTTGTAATTATTTGTGTAAAAAGGGTTCTATTATTCATAATTGGGAGCGATTTATTTTTATATTCACCATGAAATGAATTACTTCTTCCTTATTTCTTTTTTCTCAACTCCACTGATGTCAGTGTTTAATTGTTGCCAAGTCTCACATGAACAAAACTCTGGGCTGTAGAAGCTGAGGTGTGAATTACACCTGGACACAGAACAAGAAAGAACTGGTTTAAGGCAAGGTCCTGGCCTATTTTATCATTTGTCATTAAAGGAAAAGTATGTCACATATTCTGTTCTGTTACTTTGCTACGATAACTCATATTACTTTATAACTTTACAGGTCGCCAGCATGTGACCCATTGATTTTTCCCATAGGTGACTATGACCTTTCCTGTCTACCCCACTTTTGTTGATCAGATTGTTAAGTTAGTGAGTAGATATTTACTGATAAGTGACATAGATTCAATAGTATTGTGTTCCATCGTAATAAGAGGTACAATACAAAAATAATATTATAGGATGTGAAACTGTATGTATGTATGTAACATACATATGTAATGTAATGTAAACAGGTTTTCACACACACAACAAATGCAAATTAGCCTTCAAGAAAACTCATCTCAAATACACACACACACACAGACATATATATATATATATATATATTCTCCTCATTCATCTCTTCTGACCCCCAGGCTTTGTGTTGTGATGTATTTACCTGCAGAGCCCCTGTCCTTGTGCTGTTTATATTTTCCTCTTTTTCTGCTGTATTCAGGATGTTTCTGGGCATCGATCTTCAAGCAGTTTTTTTTTTTTTTGGTTTGTTTTTTATTGTTTTTTTTTTGTTTTGCAAAGGTGTGTTTATTTGTCGTTTGAAGAATATAGCAACTGCCACAGAATTTCATATTTTTTATTTCACAGCTTTTTTCTCACTATGCCACTCAAACAACAACTATTCTTGCCTCCTCGTTCACTGAGTGAAAAAGAGGGGCCAGGGCTGTTTACAAACAAGCCAGAAATGTTATGTGCTTTGCATTTAAATTTTCTTTTTCCTTTGGCAAAATCTGGCTTGTGAAATGGCAAAGCATAGTCCAAGAGAAACAAATATTTGAATTAAACTGATTTATTATTCACAGTTTCCTAAAAAACTAAATCACAATCTGGAACTTCATATTCTTTTGCATCATATCGTATCCATGTTGTGTTGAACTATACTGTGTTGAATAAAATCATGTTTCACTCAGCAGGGTGCATCATATTATATGGCATCTGTACTCACTTAATATGTATCAGATTGTTGGCAGAGCATCAAGATGCATATTGCATCTACTTCAGTGATAAAGGTTCACATCCCTGCTAAATACTGAACCCGCAAACCCAAGCATCTGCCAGAGATGCTGTGCACAATGTCAGCATCCTACAGACCGCATACCAAATCCATAGTTGTTCACAGTGGTCTCCTGTCTTGGAGCGTGATGCTGTCCACTGAGCTAACATTCTGCACTGTCAGTGTCAAGCAGGAATGAACCACAATAGGGTTTGTGTAGGCTCTTGGGAAATATAAAGTTTATGTGAGAGGCACCAGTTTAACTTATGGATACAGCATATGTGATGATTTCTTCCAGTTATGCAACACAGAGAAATAAACAGTTCGTCCTCAAGGTACAGACAATATCAGAAAATTAATGTGCTATAAATAAGTGCAAGTTAGAGCCTTAAGTTGTCATAGTGTCAATTCATGGACCATTTCGTACAACATTTTCAAGGTGGCCTTATAAGAATGGAGCATTAGTAGGCTGTTTCAAAGTTCGAAGCCAGGTGGATGATCTTGTGCAAGGTTTCCTATGAACGTGCAGCAAAATCCCCTTTCGTAGTGTGCCCTAATGAATGCCTTAGGAACAACCTAAGAACAACGCATGACATTTGTGGATCAGGAGGCCATTCCAGAATGGTGGCCGCAAGTATATCGCAAGTATATCACAAGAACATATTACGTTGTTATTAGGGGCCCCTTATGGCATTCACACAAACAGACATACAGACAGATATTCACATGGGGTTCTTAAGGTGGACATAAGGGGTTCCTAAAAGGCAATAGTACATCATTTGTGCGGCATTCATGGCATTGTTAGAGGGGGTCATATGCAAATCTTCATTCTAGAGATTTCTACTAAGGGTGGGCGATAGTGGGAATTTTGGTATCGATCCAATACCAAGTAAATACAGGCCTAGTATCGCCGATACTGATACCGATACCGATACTTTTACTTGAAATGCCATGACCATTGAATAATTGAATTAATAATTTAATTAGTCTGCTATAATTACCTCTGATCATCAATTACACTGTGAAAAGCATGACTTAATGCTGAAGATTACCTGGATACTCCTGTGTTTTTTGCCAGAGACCTCTGTCTCTGTGTCGGGGGTCTTGTTTGGCAAAGTGTGCCTGAGAGAACAGCAGAGAGAGAGGTGTGCTGTTTGCACAGACAGACAGAGACTTGGAGAGAAGCTGCGCTTGAATGAACCCTGTGAGGAAAATTGAGTAATTTGCTGGACGTATAGTAGAGAAACTGCAACAAAAGTATCGATCTCATCCCGCGAGTATCAATCTGATACCAATACTCACCTTGGTATCGATACTATTGATATTTAGATCAATATGCCCAGCCATAATTTCTACAGTCAAAAAAGATTCAAACCAAAGATTCACAAAGTTGTCCACAATGGGCCCAAAAGGAAAGGGGAGGAAGAGGAAGGATGGGGATAAGGAGAGGAGAAACCTACAGCCACCGCCAGAACCACAAAAGCAGTCTGTAACAGAGTCAGACAGGAATGTGTAATTCAGCACCATGGACAGTGCATGATCCCAAACACATAAAACACATGCTGGTCATCTTTTGACTTGACATTGCAAATAAAAACTAGTTAATACATAGTAATTTCCTCACATTGCAAATTTAACCAAATTTAAATTTCATCTGCTGGTTAAAGACGTAGCTTAATGTCTGAAAACAACGATATATCATCACCAAATTATGCATGGACATCTCTAATCATCGAATCATCTCTTAACGTATCTTAATGCCTGGCAGCCGTAATATTGGGGTTTTCCTTTTGATTTTTGGAGAAGTAAAAGTGGACCTGACTAGAGATGTCCATGTATTCATACATTAAGCTACATTAAGCTTTTTCTCTATAATGTGTGCCTATGGAGAGGAAAAAGGTTTAACGTGGACAACATCCATAAAATAGGAGTTGTCGTCGTGATTTTTTCAGAGGGGAAAGTGGGCATGACCAGAGATGCCCACACAAACTTTGGTGATGATTGATCACTGCTCTCGGACATTAAGCAATGTTAAGCTTTTTTTTTTTTAACATTAAGCCTTTTAGACTGACCCACTACAACTGGTTGATCTTCCTCTTCTTTGTTTTGCAGCTGTTGCAGTTTCAGTATTGTGAGCATTACCATCTTGAATGTGACGTTCATGACACGGGACTTTTAGAGTACACGGCCACTGTTTATATACCGATCTAAATATTCAGAACATAATGTGCTGTGCACTAATACCCCTTGGCCAGAATGGACAGACAGACAAACAGACGTACAGACAACAAAATGATTACAATACCCCTTCGGCCCAAAGTTGACCGAGGGGTAAAAAAGTGTAAAATCTTCCTACAAATGACTTGAGAGTGCGTTGAGTAGCACATAGGTGTTCCGTAGGTATAACATAGGAAGGTTCCAGGGTACTCTTACGAAGAACATGACAACTGTACAGTCTTCATATGACACAAAATCATGTCATTTTCTCATAGAGACCTCGAGTTGCTCTTTGTGATTTGAACAGTGCCAACTTCGTAAGACGGCCGTAAGAAACTAATGCTCCCTACGCAAATGTCTACGAACTCAAGATTTCATACAAACTACTCTTATGAACCCATTGTTCGTAACAGTCTTTGTGACCGAGGCCTAAACCGAATGTCCGCCTTATTATGATCTATTGTGAGTGTTTGTGTCTGTATTCCTAATTGTTTTCCATAATGAGAAAGAAATAAGGTAAACATTATATATAACAAAAATGAAGAGTAAAATCTCAGATTCACCCTCACTCACAAAACTTAGCTGTGTGCAGCATTTCTTAGAAGAAACTGATAAAGTTAGTTATATATTCCAATTCAGTCAAGTCAATGTTGTAGTTCATTTACTGAATTTAAGCCAGTAAGACTGAATATTATGCAAATCTGTAAATAAACTGAACAAACATCCCACCGATCAATCAGACACACTTGCTCATCGAAATAACAATAGTTTATACTGTAAAATTGATCACCGAGGTAATAAAGTTCTTCCTATCCAAATCCAGTGCAAATATCTCACATAGTTACAGAAAAACTTTCAGGAGAAACATTAAGGTTTGCAAAGGTAGGCCATCCTAATATAATGTATGTCTCTGAGATGATAAATCATCAAGCAAAGAAAGGGGGCTCTAATGACTCTCTGGAGAGAAATGCAAAAGAAAGTCTAATTGTTACAATAAAGCACTTCGAAGCCGAGATTCTGACACTAACTACATATTTTTTCTATAATTCTATGAAGTTGTTGTTGACTCTTCTGAAATAGTTATGATTTATTCAATGGTCTTGTACATTACATAACATGAATTTACTCAATTGTGTGTCTCTATAATATGAACACTTTGTGAAAGAAAAAGTCACTCAGATCAGAGGAGAGGTCCAGTGTGTTAGAGAGAGCAAAGGTTCCTTCAGCATCTTCAATGATTCATGTGAGAGTTATGTTCGTCACCTTGTGAAACATGAGGCGGGCATGCATACAAAAGCACCAGAGACCACCCGCTGTTACTCTGTGCTTTTCATGCTCAACATCTGCACTCATCTGACACTGTGGGAAATATTTGAGAAACAATATTGAAAATGCAATTCCTCTTAGCTTAGTGACAGTAAAGTCACAATATTAAACTCAGAGTAGTTCAAAAGAAGCAACCCACATTAAGCTTGACTTTCTACCTTGAGTTTGCCAGGCTGCTACTGAAGAGCAACAAGCCTAATCCCAAAAAAGTTCGAAAACTGTGTAAAATGTAAAAATTGAATGCAATGATTTTCAGATTTCCCAAACCCTTATTTCATTTGTAACATAGCATAGAAAACATATCTAATATTTAGAATGAGAAAAGGTTCTCTTTTAAGACAAAACATAGTAAGTTTGGATTTAATGACAGAAACACACCTCCAGAATGTTGAGACAGGACAATGTTTACCAGATGTGTCCTCTTTTCTATTAATAGTTTTAAATACCTGTGAACTGGGGAGACCAGTTGTTGGAGTTTTGGGAGAGGAATGCCATCCTATTGTGGTCTGATATAGGATTCTAGTCACTCAGCAGTCTTGGGTTTTCTTTGGCCAATGTTTGGACTCCAGACAGGCCACTTCAGCACCTGGACTCTTCTACTATGAAGCCATGTTGTTATAGATGCAGGATGTGAGTTAGCATCGTCCTGCTGAAATACCGACAGCCACTCAGAGAAAAAATGTCCTCTAGATGTGAGCACGTGTTCCTCTAAAACCTGTTTATACCTTTAAGCGCTGATGCTGCTTTTACAGGGCAAGCTGCCCATTCAATAGCCACTAATGCACCCCCACACCATCAAAGACGTAGGCTGTTGAACTGAATGCTGACTATTAATTCCTGTGACTCAGAGAAGATGGTGGTATTTCTGGATCATGTTCACATATGGCTTCTTCTTTTCATGATAGAGCTTATTTCTGCATTTATGGATGTTTCTCCAGCTCTTTCGTTCAAGTACCACTTACTTTACCAGACTTTTATTTTCCCCATATCAAATTTTGGTCATCGATTGCTGCTTTCAAATTCAGCATTACCTTCCTTTTTTCTTAAAATAGTGAATATTTTTTTCTGTGTGAAAATTTGATATGACATTTTATTGTGAATAAAAGATGGGTTTGCAAATCATCACACTTGGCTATTCACATTTTGCAGTATTCCAACTGTTTTTGAAATCACGCTTATCAATGTAATAGTAATTAAACCATCTATTAATTTAACATTTATTATAAAATGAAAACATCTCTAAGGAATTAAAAGCTTTAATTAATGGAATGATTGACTGACGTATGACAAGTATGTAAAATTCTAACCTTTTGCTCTCTCAAATTAGCTCCAACCATAGACTGCTGTCTGTACATTAGGACTTTTTTCTTTTTTCTTTTTTTTTTTTTTTTACCTGCAAGCATTAAGCATAATCTTTCCAATTCACAAAGAGCCTTGCTCACTCCAGCCTGCACAGCTCAAAGCTTAATCTCCATCATTCGCTTAGAGAATGTAGTAATAATTACATGTTATACTTGAAAATGATGATGAGAGGAGAAATTGTTCTGCACATGGCAGTTTTGATAAGGTATTCTGAAATTTCACATCCTATACGGTGCTCAGTGCCCTGCCACAGTAAGCAAGCACAGTATTTGTTGTCTCTCTGCTGAGATTTTATAAATGTTGTGAACCTTTGTCACAATATCGCAGCAAAAATTATGCTGCGTAGACATCAAATCCTGCTAAGCAAGTGACTGTTTATGGATGGCGGACAATAGAACCCAGAGAAAGTACAGAATGCTTTATTTACCGTCTGCTGAATTCAGCACAGGAGTGATTTAGTCGTTGTCTGCACTTGATATTTTAGCCTGCAGTTCTGAAACATTACATTACAGTTCACTTTTTACATTTTGTTTGTATTTCAGACTACTCCTGAAGAGAAATTAGACCCTGGCAGTGGACAATTTTAACTATGAACAAAATACATTCTGCTTCAAGCCCTTTCAGGCAGTGTTTGCATCTAATTGCACTGAGCCTCTGCATATAAAGAAGGACAAACTTTGCCCTCTTGACTCAAGCAGTTTATCTGGTAAAAACTATATGACAGAATTAATTTAGCCATATTCCCAGTTGTTGCAGCGTAGTTTTTTTTGTTTGGAGTAAATAATGTGCATTCATTGTGCTAATTGATAAATAACATAGCTACTTATGAGTGTTTGGACGTAAAGGTACTGGCCATCTGGAATAGCAGGGGTTTTCATATGTTGGAAAAATCCAGGTCATCACAGTGTCATATGATGGATTAAAAACACTCCCAGTTGTTTCATCTTAGGTAAGACTCATCATACGAAATAGTTTAGTAGTCTTCTTCCAGGTGTCTGACGTATGGTTGCATAAATAATATATTGTTATCCCAACTGAAACTGTTTTGACATAACATTCTGGAACTGGATGGAGCTTAAAGAAAACTGATGCATGTTGTGCCACGTTCAGTGCTGATAGAGTATATAATGCAATTTGAGCCTCACAGATAAATGTAAACTAAAAAAGAAGGAACATTTTTGAGCCAGTTAAGAAGATTTCAGCACAAACATTGATCCAGTTGAAATCTTACTTGTCCAGTCCAGAGAAATAATGTGTAATACAACACATAACTCTCAAGGGTACTCATCACAAACAGAGCTTCAGTTCTATGCTGGTCAGCGGAGCACTTTATTTGAGGGAGCATTAAATTGCTTTGGATTATTATTTAATTCTCCCTAACATCTTGTGCGAAGCCTAAAGTAGGGCACACTGGCTATGCCTCAGGAGGTGAGGGCATAAATCATAACATTCAAACTAAAGAGAGCAGAGAGAGGAGACAGGAACAAGCTCCATGGTGCTCTGTCTAGTGCAGAAGGCAGAAAACACCGCACTGGTCAGGAGCAGATAAATGGCAGCAGCTGCAAAAGGTCGCATACATTTTGCACTGACAGTAAAAATATACAGTACAGTACATGAAGTACATGCAAAAATTCTGCACATGTCTACACTCTTATGTAAGCACAATTATTTTTATATACACAGACCTGACCTATAGAGGAAGGAGGATATCTTAGAGTTGGAATAGGAGAACGCTTCATTTGCTTTGTCATGAGCAAGGTAAAAGATTGTAAATATATATTTTATATTGTATATAATATTATATAAAATATAATGTATATTACATTTTTATAGCCCACCATGATGCTTTGTTTTATTTATTTAGTATTTTATTTCGATATAGTATTTTATTTTATTTTTCTTGGGCTGTCTTTTCTGTGTAGCACTTTGAGATTCCACTGAATGAAAAGTGCTTTATAAATGCTATTTATTATTATTATTATTATTATTATTATTATTATTATTATTATTATTATTATTATTATTATTATTAAACAGATTATGCTTATGTTAGGGACCAAGCTGTAAGGCAATAAAGAAACAGGATAAAAGATCAAAAATCAGTTTTTATTTACCCAAAACAATGCAAAAACAACGCAATACAGAGCAAAAATTATAATAAGTCAACACAGTGTAGCTGCACTGAAACAGCAACTAAACATGAAGGTATTAACTGAACAAACTGACCAAACACAATGACACTAGAGGGAAATGTATAGTGGCATGGCTGAACCAAATGACACACAAAAGGAAAACAAGATGGATGCTACCTGTAAACCTAGCTCAATAGAAAGAAGATTCTACCAAGACTGAATTACACCCCAGTCTATGTTCAGTCACCATTTAACAGCCTTGTCTTTTGCTCGACCAGGACCAGACCACCCACCAGCCATGCCTGGTAACACAAAGACAAAGAAATAAATATATTAATATTATTAATTAATTATTAATAATATTATTAATATGACAAAGCGGAATGTGACAGCAACCAGAACAAATGTATACAGTGTAAAAGAGTAAAATACAGTGGTTCTTGGTTGGGAATATTTCTGCACTCGAGACCAAGGAACACTCAGAAGACTCTCTGGATGTATTGGACAGGAAACGTTCAGTGGAACAAGCTTGTGAGAACAGACTGTACAATACAGGAGATTTAATCCAGTTCTGAATGCATTTCCCACTGTACAAATATCAAAGTTGTATAATACAAATGTCAGATGGAGGGAATGTGTCATCTAAAACCTATTTCTATGCCAAAACCTTAAGAACAACATACTATAAAAAGATATATGTATGAACCAGACAGAGCAGAGACAAAAGCAGATAGTTTAGGCACAATATGTATGAACGTTTACCTGTAGACTTTTGGTCTGCGGATCCAGATAGAGTACAGAGTATAGGGTAAAGTGTGCAGACAGCCAACTTAACCCATAAAGACCCAAACTTCCACCGGTGACCAAAACCATCTATGGATGGAAACTGTTTAATACCCATTAATCCATTAATCCTAACAATACATGGAATCAATTAGTGTAAAATACAGTTTGTCATCTTTTCATGGTCATCAGATATGACCCATTTGAACGTCCAGAGGCTATGTAGTTACCATGGAAACACTGTTGTCTTCTACAACATTGATTCACCAGTAAAACCCATGGAGTTGGATCACTGACAGTGGATGGACACACTTACTTTAGGTTCAGTTATTGATATATTTTACTGAAAAAGTCAGTTTTTCTTCAGTTTTCTCTGTTTTTGATATAATAATCCTAAATTTTAATCTGAGCTTTTATGAACATCTACATCAGGGGTCACCAACTCCGGTCCTCGAGGGCTACTATCCTGCCTGTTTTAGATGTTTCCCTCTTCCAACACACCTGACGGGTCGTTATCAGGCTTCTGCAGAGCTTGATGGTAGGCTCATCATTTGAATCAGGTGTGTTGGAAGAGGGATACATCTAAAACATGCAGGATAGTAGCCCTCGAGGACTGAAGTTGGTGACCCCTGATCTACATGATCAGTAAATTAAATATGGAAAAAAACATGATTTAAATTGAAAAAACACAAAAATACAGAGGATAATATTATAATAATGGTGATAAATCACTTAAAAAAAGTGAAAGAAAATGTTATTTTGGAAGTGCCACAAAAGTAGCACTGGGTCTTTATGGGTTCAAGTTTCTCTGTCTCGTCTGACCAAGATTTGGATTATTAAATGTGGTAAGTAGTGGCAGAATGCCCACTCCAAAACTAATAACAAAAACAAACTAAACTCAAACTCCTGGAAAAATGTTGTTATAACCAGAGCAACTTAACAAAGCCAATGAACAAACCTGTGAGCTCAGAGTGTATGCAGAAGCTAATACTGTGTACCCCCTACCCCAGTTGAACCTGTGATGATGATAATAATAATAATTCTTATTATTATTATTATTATTATTATTATTATTAGAAGAAGAAGAAGAAGAAGAAGAAGAAGAAGAAGAGGAATAGCTCTATTTCAGTTACTTAGCTGTATTTCTGGATTGAATAGACTTTGATGCTTACTACTGCAGGATATGCTGGATCATCCTGTGCAACAAGTCACTGATGTAATCATTTTGAATTTCATGCTGTAAAGTGAAATGAACAGACCAAAACGTCTTACAGACAATGTTCAAATAGGATATTTGAATTGGGTCCAGATTTACAATAGTGTAGCACTGAGATAAGAAACATATAAGCATATATTTAACCCATAAAGACCCAGTGGTACTTTAGTGGCAGTTCCTAAATGAAATTTTCTCTATATTTAATCTTTGTTAAGTGAATTATCACCATTTATTATTTTGCCTGTATTTTGCATTTTCCTTTGCATTTCATTTACTGATCATACAGATGTTCATAAAATCATAGATTAAGGCTGAGGGGTTATTATATCAGAACAGAGAAGAATGAAGAAAAAGTGACTTGATATTAAGAACTGAATGTGAAAAACAAGTGTGTCCATCCACTGTCATTGATCCAACTCCATGGTTTTACTGGTGAATCAATGCTGTAGAAGATGACGGGTGTTTCCACGGTAACTACGGAGCCTCTGAACGTCCAAATGGGTCATATCTGCTGACCATGAAAAGATGACAAACCGTATTTTACCTGAATTATTTCGAGGTATGATAGATTTAGTGGTTCAGAAGTTTTAAAACATTTTAGATCAGTGTCTGTTTGGGTCTTTGAGGGTTAAAGAGTACATACTGTATGTTTATGCACTGCACAAAATGAGGAAAAAAAAAAACTTAAACAAAATAAAACTTGTGAGGAATGTTAGGAATAGGAGCTGGTGTGGCTTAAATGACAGTATATTAGCATTTTGACAGTATAATGATGAATCACCGGAGAGGGGGAACTTGGGCTCACCATGCATAGCAGGCGCAGAGTGAGGTTACAGTGTGCATGGCATGGCAGAGAAAGGCAGTGTTTATGAATAAAACATTTCATGAAGAGCATGAAAACTTTGCTCCTTAAACCCTCAGTTTATAGACAGAGTTCTTCCCACAGCTGTCAGATTTAAAGTTATTTTTTTCCTGCTCTCATGTTTTCATTGAACTCGATGGGTTTTACAACCATAGGATGACAATGACATTGGCCAGCTGCCATGAGAACTACAAACCCTTTTTTTTTTTTTTGAGGCAAGAATTGAGAAGTGCTTTATATATTTTTAACACTTACTGTTAAGTCACACTTGTGAAATCTCCTTAGTGATATGAATAGGATGCACAGAAAGTCATTCACTGCGCAATACTAACAGAATAAAACACTTAACAACATTCATATAGACTCCTCTGTGTTAAATAATCTTGTCATCAAATAAGCTACTAAACCTTTCAGTATTTTATACACTGACGTGTTCTTCTTGAGGTCATAAAAATGTTTGGCCTCATCCTTTTCTTGGTGAGATAAAACATCATAGACCCCAGGGAGAGTGAGTCACTTCACTGCTTGAGAGACGAGGTGAGCGTAGTACAGATACTGAGGTTAAAAAACACTGGCAGCAAGTCATTAAAAGTCATTCAGACTCTAAATGTGACGGTGCCGGCACATTTTTGAAAAGTTCATGTCTGAAAAAGTTACAAGAATAATAATTTGGGTGTTGCCTATAATTAATAATGTTAGAGGAGTCGTTTTTACAGCCAAATCTGTGTGCTTGTTTGGTTGTTTTGGCAGTAATTACTCATTTTGGGAATTGTGTTCACATATACCTTATACTGGAATCCCTATGTGAGATCTGGACTAGACTGAAATCCATTAACCCACACCCACACACCCACACACCCACCTACACACACCCACCCACACATCCTCACACACACACACAAACACACACACACACACATATATATATATATATATATATATATATATACACACTCTACTTTTCATCATGACCTAGCTAATATGAAGCATTTCCACTACAATAATGCAAAGTTTAGTGTGATTTTAACAATAAACGATTGGATTTGTATTGCATTGGAATTGAAAAACAAGATCTAGCCACAAGAAGAAAAAGGTTTTTGTGTCTAAATCATCATAGTTCAACATATACTATTTAAAGAATACACATGAATGAACATTGCCTATCTAAAGTCATGAAGATATTATATGTGTTCTATGAATTCTACACATACACACATCGTCTAAGTAAATCATGAGAATAACATTTACATTAATTATAACATATAATCATGAGGAAAATCATGTAATATTTTTAAATGGGTTGTTATTTCCGTAAGGTTTTCACTGAATGAATGAATGAATGAATGAATGAATATTTTTATTTTGGTTACATTAAAAACACACACACACACACTTAAAAAAAACAAAAAAACATTCAGTTTGTTCCATTTTTAACCAAAAAAGGAAGAAGCTGAAGCCAGGGGCTTATTTATGTTTCTCCTACTCCCCTTCTTTCACATACAAATACACTGTTGTCTATAAAGATGGAATAAGATATTTTTTTTTTACCTCTTCTCATGAAATGATTGTGACACTGTGATTTATTCTTGATAAAGTGTAACTGGGACTCAGTGTGTAATCATTATACCTGATAAAAAAAAAGTGATTACTGTGTATAAACAGGGATAAAAAGAGGAATGTGTCTGAAAACAAAATTATTACAACTTTATGGGCAACAGTGAATGTGAAGGAATCAAGTGCTTATCAAGGACAGGAGTGGGATGAATAAAAAACAAAAGAGCAAAAGGAGACTTGTAAAAAATAGACCATCAATGTTGAAAAAGTAAGAAGAACAAAAATAAAACAGTAAGAAGCAGGTTGAAGTGACTCTGATATGAAAAAGTCCTTTATTACCCATAGGAACACCTTCACCAACATGTTTTGACTAGACAGAGTCTTCGTCAGTGAGTCAAATGCAAACAATGGACTTTTAGTTTTTACATCAGTGTTTGTTTTCCACACAAAATAATAAGTAGTAATAAGTAGTAATAAGTAGTAATAAGTAGTAATAAGTAGACTGTGAACAGACTGTGGGTTATATTGAGAGGGGTCAGAACCTAATGTAGTGTATGACCCCTGATTTGGGTGATGACATATTATTTTCTACATTTTATAAATGAGCATTGTAAACCACTGACCATTGTTTTTCATTCCCATTATGTTCCTTATGTTTTCCTCTGAAGAAAAACATGCAGAGATGCTAAAGAGCTAAAGAGAATGCTGAATGGGGTCAGAAATCATGGGTTGACCCCTGTTGTAAGACAAAGTGGCATTTGATATTCTACTGTAAGTAGAAGTAGAAACAATCATATAAAAACTGTACAACATATTTTGTGTTTTTTTACTTCTCAAACAGAACCTGAGGACTTTACAGTAAAGATCAACCACTTTGAAAACTATCTCAAGTTTTTAGAGTGAGAAAGTACAGAGCCACTTACACTGAAGTTCACTTAAGTTAAGTCAGCAGTGTCTGTTTTGCCTGAGGAAACTAGTTATGTTTCAGGTTGACAGAGCCCTGATGACTTTGTCCACTGTCACATTTTCTTTCACTTGCTGGTTTGCATCCCCCAGTCCAAAACAACAGAACTCATTAACCAGGAGAATTAGGCAGACGACCATCCACCAGGAGCCGGGGTCTGCTCGAGGTTTCTGCCTGTTAAAAGGAAGTTTTTCCTCGTCACT
>JAPQRQ010000007.1:10551436-10564358 GCA_037367365.1 Apogon talboti | reverse complement strand
TTTAGCATTGGGGTGTGCATACACCCCACGTGACCATTCATGTTTGAATAGGCCATGTGACCAACCAAGGGTTAATAAGCTCTTACTATAACCCTGTCTTTGGATTCTTTTTTCTTTAAATCCTGTTTAAAATGGGAAACATTGAATCTTACTTTATGTATATAAACTAAATGCATGAGTGTTTGAAATGAGATTACACTTCTGTTTTTTTTTCACTTCCTGTAATATATAGCACTTTGAAGTATAACTCAGCATTCACATAGTGTAACTCTGAGGCGATAAGCTTTGTCAACTCACAATGTATATGCATATTGCTCCAAATATTTTTTTACCAAAGCTGATTTACAAATGCAGTAATCTGAGGGAAATGTTTTATAACCATTCCACCTGGGCTGAACATGGAAAGGCAGGGACTTCAATTCAATTCAGATGCAGTAGCTATGATACATATTGCATGTCTGAGAATTTTAAGGCTGATTAGAAGTGTAGAAACATGTTCTCATAGCATTAAAGATCAAAAAAATACAAGTGAAAGCTGTTCAAGTCTCCTTCTAATCTATTTTTTTTCAGTCTTGTGCAGAATTAATCCCAGGATTAGATGTAATACAGTATAATGTGATAAAAACACTTTTTTCCCCCCTTCCTTGAATGCGTTAAGCTTCAGCTCTTGAAATGTTAAAACATTCGCATCTGAGTGCATATGCGTTTCCTTTTTAAGTGAACAAATGAGGCAGGGGAGAGAGGAGAGGGAGGTGTCACCTGTCAAGTGGCTGTCAGGTTATGTAAATGCGGGGCGAAAGCAGGAACACAGCGAGGACACCCTGCTCAGGGAGCTGGAAAAAAATATGCGTCACTGTTCAAAATCAATCTCCATCGATCCTCTGCAGTGACATGATCTTCCAATACCCACTCAGTGTTAAAGGTACAACACCACTCACAGCGGGCACCCCACTCAAATGAACACCACTCATTTAGCACAGATGAAAAAAAAATACATACATGTTTATTTTACAAGAAGGGCACATTTTTGTACAAACTGTAAACTAAATACTGTTATAATTCGGAGGGTTATAATCTTTGACATCACTTTCATGAATGACCACCAGAAACATGTAAATTAATAAATACAGTATATAAATAGTCAGTGACTGCAGAACTTTACTGTAAATTATAATTCCACACTGGAGAAAACATACAGCATGTAAAGTTTGCTACACACATTAAGGATTTTTGAAGATAAAAAGCACTTGTGTTCATCACAACTACATTTTAAACATCATTGTACAATACTCTATCCCTGCACTCCCCTTCCCTAAATACTGCCATTTAGTTTTAGTTTGGTTTTTTTTTGGTTTTTTTTTTTATCTTTTTTTTGTCTTTTACATGAAGCTTTGTCACTGAATTGATGTCGAGGTAGGGAATGCGAGACATTTGAAATTAGTTGAAAACTGTCACTATAAGACTTCCACATTCCCAGGGCCTGGGATTGCTCTTTGGCCCTTACGTCTGCCGTGCCCTTGGCCTGCCGTCAGTTAAAGAGGAAAGAGGGATTCCACGCTGTCAGATTTACTTAAGTTGGCATACGTCATGTAATAACGTTGATTGAGTAATTGCATTCTGTCACTATACCGCCCCCGAGCAACTTGCAGGGCCGCCTGGAGGAGACGCTTAGAATCAAACAAAACATTTTGCTTGTGGGACTGTTGCCTGACATCACTCTTTCCCAAAATCAAAGTCGTGCCAGCTGGAAAGATGACTCACCGATTTGACAAGGTGAGGGCTCGGGGGGATTTTACACTGAGCCAAGACACATTGGAGATATATTCTACTCTCAGCTGTAGGTATGTCTCTATGAATGTATACAGCTTATATGGAAAACATCTGGTAAACCTGTTGATGCCAATGATGTCACAATGAATGGCACATTAATGTCTATATATGTTTTACAAATCCAAAATCTCAAGAAGAAAACCCATATTTAGCTTATAAAAACGCTGGGCAAATCACAGCTACAGCCACATTCAGCCAAAATAACCATTTTGGCAATAATAATAATAATAATAATAATAATAATAATAATAATAATAAACAGGTAGAGAAGATTTCAGCTCTGTGACTCACACTACATCAGGGAAACAGTAGATCCTGTCTGTTTAATAATATATTCAATCTGTGTTAACATTGGGAACACTCATCAAGTCGACAGAGGCAGCCAAGAGAAAAGAGAAAGAGATAGAGTAAAAGAGAGGGGAAGGAAATGGTAGTGGTGGGGGGAGGAGGGGCAGTCACAGCTTCCCCGGAGGCAGTTCCCTCCCATGTCCAATCCTGACAGATTATGTGCGGTTCACATTTTATTGTATGTTTGAGCTGGCTTGTGTTTGGAAATAATCCAGGAATAAATTAAGAGGAACTGGTGAAGGGTGAAAATGGAAGGATGCTGAGCTGATATGGTTGAAAAGGCTAAGGGTCAGAAAGTATGGGGCGGGAGGGGGTTGCAGTGTAAATTGTAGCACTTTAAACAGAATTTGCATCAAACTAAGAATATTAATTAAAACATAGTGGTTTAGGTTTCAGTTTTGCAGAAAAGTGTTTTTTAACGGATGTCTGTGCTGAGCTGAGGACAGGCAGAGGCAGAGAGGACAATGGGTTGTTTTTTGTGTCACAAGCCGAGCCATATATTGAGCTAAAAGCTTTCCCCCCCTTTGTTGCCATCTAGATAGCATTGGATTTTCCAGAGCAGGAAAATCAAATGCCTCGTTCAAGACCAATTGCTTTCTATTGGATCAACTCTTCCTTTCTCTGAAGTGCAACATTTTCACGCCTTCGTGGACACACACAGCGTGGTGGATGCTCAGCGTACAATGTCAGAAAGCATTATTCCCCAAGCAAGACTGAGACGAACAGAGAAATTGACTGTGTTCGTGAAAAGACACCTAATTATGTTTAGGCAGATAATTGTGCATGTGCTGCACTTATACTGTGACAGCATTTAATCAAATTTAATTTAAATGATGAATTGTCTTCCATTAGTGAAGTATTTCCAATATTATTTGGTTGGACTTGTCATATAAGAGATTTATTGATGTTTTTCCCTCTTCCTAGTATAAGTAGTCTTTATATCTCATCATTTTTAACAAACTTTTCCAAAGGCTTCTGATTACTGCTTCTTTGGGTTTGGAAAGAGTACAAAAACACATCCCTAATACAAAAGCAAAACACATGACTCATATCTAGAAGGTAATCCTCCTCATGGTGTTTGGTCTTGGACTCCACCCATGCAAACATTGAAATTGTCACTATGCACACTGCACATGGCCACTACAGCACAACATGGCCCCCAGCATGAGCAATTTAGAAAATCAGATATCTGCAAGTTCACAAAAGGTCACAAAGTGTCACTTGCATTCCGGTTGAGTGAACTCTGTCGCTGCTCTGCCTCCTCTGTCCGAGTGCAGTATTTCTGGTTAACAGATCAAAACACCTTTTAAATTCTGACTCTTGCCAAAAACAGACTCATTAGTGCCACTTCTAATGGGAAGAGTAAATGCTGTGAATGGAAGGCTGCCAAAGAAGATGGTGAGGAGAAGTGTGGAAGGGATAGCACGGAACGAGGAACTAGTGCAGGCGTAAGGGTCCCTGCTGAATGAGGGAAAAGTGAGGAGGAAGAGGTTGACAATGTTGAAGAAATGAGGGCAGCATCAGGGAGAGTGGGACTTTGCTGACTGAGGACAGGAGAGGTGAAATGGAGAGGAGAGGAGACAAAGAGCCCATGAGAGACTCACCAAAAAAAAAACAAAAAAAAAGCAGAGAGCAGAGATGGAACTAATGAAAACAGGGCTAAAAGAAGAAAGGGGAGGATCCTTCAGGTGAGCCAGACTGATCCGTCCCAGGTGGCCAGTCTGAAGACAGATCAGTAAGGGATACAAAGGAAAGGAAATAGACTGTAGGATGCAGCTGAAGAAAGGCAAGTTTCTCAGTCTCCTGGCCATCTGTCATGTATATCAGCAGGACCTCTGAACATAAAATCTGAATGTACTGCAAGAAAATGTGAAGAGGACTGGTCTAAAATTGAAAAATTCATATAAAAATACTTAGCCTACAGCATTAAACTTAAATTACACTTCTCTTCCTCATCGTGTAGTTTAGCACTTCCTTCAGTGCAAAAACTGTGACATTTAATTCAATGAATGCCATTATCTGCCCCCTGCCTGTTCTAGTCTGAATCAGAGGGCTGTTACTTTGGTTCCTGAAGTACTTATAACTAAAATAAATTACCACCTCGTTACAGATGTTTGTTAATTCAAATAAATCATCATCAGTGACTGCAATAAACAACTAATTAAACTGTACCAAAACAAGTTCAGCCACATCATTCTGTCTTCCAAGAGTATGAAACACATACAAAGCACCTACCTACAAGACATTTTGCTAATAGTTACTACATCTTCCTTTCAATGTATACTGTTGAAGTCTTTCCCGGATGGCGTTGTTACTGTACAGTATGCATATGCACATGTATGCACATTTGTGACGGGAAATATGCAAACATGTGCACATTTGTTCTGCTTTTATATTCACATTATTCTTATCAACATTTATCATCAAATATGACAATTTCATCAATAAATGCTGAAAGTATTTTGCAGATAGTTATATCCAGGATAAAGTGCCTTTACTTTAAAACATTCTGTAGAATTTTCCATGTAGATTTTTGATGACAGTCTTAAGGTTTGAATATATCCAACTCTGTGTTTCCCTGCCAGGCATGTTCCGCAAGACGTCTGTATCTTTCATTTCTCTTGCTGTCTGGCTGCTTCTCTTTCCTCAGTGTTTGTGCGTACATATATGCCTCACTGTATTCTGATCCATCACTGCTTCTCCTCAACATGACACAGCTTTATGCTGTCCATTCTGTGTTATGGGATTGATCTTTTCCAGTGTTACCTCAGTGTCACTGTCTAAATTCCCAGAGATGGCAGGGGAAAGTTTCTCCAGAGCATTGTTTACCATCCCCACTTCAATCTCTCCTCTACATCCGTCCTTCTTCTGTAGCTCCTCTTCCTGGCACAGAATGCTGTGGGGAATCACATAGCTGGCTGAATGGTTGCCCTCCTTTGGGATGTGACTCTTGGGCTGATACTGGCAGTTGGGGTTCGAGGTAGGGGCTCCCATGTTGTTGTTAATACTGACAATCTCAATGGCGTTGCTCCCGGGGCATAGCCGGTGGCAGCCCAAGAGAATGGAAAAGGCCTTGCGGAAGTCAGCATTGAAGGCATAGATGATGGGGTTGAGGGAGGAGTTTGCCCAGCCGAACCACACAAACACATCGAAGGTGGTGGAGCTGATACATGGGAATTCAGTGGCACCATCCGGTAAGTTGGCCTCGCAGAACGGGACCATACAGTTAAGGATGAAGAAGGGCAACCAGCAGCACACAAACACTCCCATGATGACTGAGAGTGTCTTTAAGACTTTGGTTTCTCGTTTAAAAGACATTTTGAATGAGCTCTCACTTTCCATGTTCGAAGTATTCCCCATACTGCTGTGGCGGTTTTTGGCACTCTCAGCTGCACGTTCCAGTGCAGATATTCTCCGTATTTGTTTCTGGGCGATGCGGTAGATCCTGGTGTAAGTTACGATCATAATCGCCACAGGGATGTAGAAGCTGATTAGGGAGGAGGAGATGGCGTAGGTCCTGTTAAGGCTGGAGTCACAGTTGTCTGGCGGCAGATCGCCGGGGTACGTTCCATTTAGCTCCACGTAGCTGGTGGTCTGCGCTTTGTGCCAGTTCAGCTGAACAGGAATGAAAGAGATGAGGACAGACAGTGTCCATGCCACGCTGATCATCAGGCATGCCACTTTCGGTGTCATCTTGCGTTCGTAGCGGAATGGGCTTGAAATTGCCCAGTAGCGGTCAACACTAATCACACACAGGTTCAAGATGGAGGCAGTGGAGCACATGATGTCAAACGCTACCCAGACATTGCAAAAAGCACCAAACGGCCAAAACCCTACGATCTCCGTCGCCGCCTTCCATGGCATGACCAGGATAGCTACCAGAAGGTCAGAGATAGCCAGAGAGATGACAAAAAAGTTGGTGACCTTCGACCTTAGGTGTCTGAACTTGGTGACCGCTGCGCACACGAGCGTGTTGCCTAGCAGCGTGGTGAAGATGAGGAGGGAGAGGAAGCATCCTGTCAGAACACGTTTGGATGAGTCTCTCTCGGGTAGCAGCTGCTTGCCATCTCGGACCGTTGAGAAATTTTGATCCATTGTTTCTATTGCACTGCTAATACGCTGAGAGAGGGGGTGGGTGAGGGGGGTGTCAAGAGTCACCCCATCATATCCCCAGCCTGCTGCGACTGTGCCTCTCTGAGGAAAGAAGGGTTTAGAGGGACGACGTAGCTGGAGGAGAGGGCTGCTGTCTCGGCACCAGCTCTCCCACAGGCTGGGTCATCCATAGGCTCCTTGTCACAGCCACCATCTTCACACAAGAGGCTATAAATATTTCAGAAAGATTTGCCAAAAAAATTTACCTGGTTCATAAATTCTTCCAGCAGCAGTGGTGGCAGCAGCAGACATTCTAGTTTGAAGAGCAGGTAGAATATTCCGGCTTTGTGGTGGGATTTTTTTTTCTCCAATCAACACTATGGCCCTAATGGCAAAAAGTGCAAATAAAAATAAATGTTTCTGGAAAAGTCCTTGATCCTTCACTCTCGTCACTGCGTGCCTTGCCCCTCAAGCCCTCAGTGAAAGTTTAATACAATATTGTTGCCCAGCTGTTGAGTAAACCGAGCCTCGGCCAATCAGTAGCTTTATATACCACCTCATCAATACATCTATTGATGGTTTTTGCGCTGCATTTATCTGATTTGTTTAATGATCCTCGAGGCGTGTCCATGTGACCGTGTTGGTGCATGTATTGATGCTGATGATCCACCCCCACTGTTAGGTCTTGTATTATTGTTATTAATTATTCTCATACATCACTGTGGATCCTGTTAGTACATGACACAGTTCGGAGAGCCAAACATCTGCTTCTTGATAATTCAATCTGAAAGCAGAGAAATATATCTACATGCGAAATAAATAGAATTTAAGTCACCACATGAGGTAAAAAAAAAAAAAAAAAAAAAAAGCACATCGGCTCCAGTTATGCTGACATATTACTATAATCCAGAGGTGAGGTTGTTGTTTTTCCCTTTTGGATTAGTTTGCGTGCCCATATGTGTGAACACAGCAAAACCACCACTCAGCTTTGCAAAACATTCAAGAGTCATCACCTAAATTAAAGCTGGCAGTGCAATTCCGAGGTCCACGTCTTTGGAGAAAAAAAAAGAAGAAGAGGGGGGAAAAAATGTGGCACTGTATTTATTTATTTATTTATTTATTTATTTTTAAATGTTCGGCGTGCGCTCCGCTGTGCGCTACGTGGGCATCACTCTTTGGATTAATGTGAATCCAAAATTGGGCTCCCTAATTGCACAGACTAATAAAAGTATTAAGCCAATCCCACAAAATGCACAGTTCTTCGGCTTACATCCAACTTGTATCTTGGTGCCAAGTGAAGGAGAAGGAGCTCACCCTCACGCGTTCATCTCCATGGAAAAGTCAGTCACGCTTTCTCGTTCCGACGCTTCTCCAGTGTTTGTATCAATCCGTATGCTTTTCCTTTCAGGGTCATCCTTTCACGCGCAACATTCAGTTGTCCTGCTACGTGTCTGCTGACTGTCTGGCCGGCCGGCGGAGAGGGATGGCAATGAGATTCCGGTTTCTCCAAGACCGTTATCGTGCGCGCTCCTCTCTCTCCGCTCAGCTGCTGCCCGCCGCTGTGCGTCTGACTGCTCCAACTGCTCCATCCATCCTGGGAGGCTGTGGGTGGTTAAGACATTGACTACACACTAAGTACACACTGTGGAGCACACCTTTTATTTGATAAATAGTGGAAGGCACATTTTGGTTTAAAAGTGTCAGAATGATGGAAATTTGGAGATATCTGTTAATGTAAGAATATCTAGCCCATTTATTTTTATTTATTTATTTTTAAATCACTTATTTATCACTCATTAGCTTTACGTTTGCGCACTAGAAGCTGTCAGAAACCACCTGTAACCATTATATTACATTATAATTTTCACTGTGTGCATTAGTTCAGATTGGAGTTTAAGTGGGAAAATTGTTGCATTTTTTATCAGTGTTAAGATGCACACACACACACACACACACACAAAAGGAAGTAAAAATGAAGGTGCTGTGATGTCCTGAGATAAACTTGCAGCCAACAGGCATGCACACAGAGGCACAATAGGGCCATCTACTGGAAGCAACATTGTGGGGAGGCTGTGTTGAGAGTGGGAGCTGCAGCACTGTTGCATTAATGTCACCTCGATAAACACGACTGAACAACTCTGAATTAGATTACAGTCCCAAGAGCCATGCAGCAGCAACAAGACCTATGAATTAAGAGAGACACTGAGTGTGGAGGTGTGTCTGTTTGTAGAACTGAGAGAGAGAGAGAGAGAGAGAGAGAGATGTGAATTACAGACACTAATGCTATCATGCCCCTGGCTGCCTGGCAGGCCTGGCCAGTCTGAATATTAACTATTTAGCGGGATGAAATCCTCAATGGACTCTGTCCCGCTGTGAGTCGTGTATGTGTGGAATGTCTGCGTGACATTGTTGCATCTGTGTGCCTGATTCAGTTTGTGTGCATCAATGACTGTGCATGTCTGTGTGTCTTTGCGGCAGATGTGTGGGCTTTGTGTGTAAACTTGCATTTGTGTGTGCCTTTGTGTGTGTATTTGTGTGTATGTGTGTGAGTAATGCATGTAGACAAGCCAAGTGTAAGAGGCCTGGCAGACACAACGCCCACATTTCCCTGTAGCACAGAGCCGGGGTGTGCGTGCAGCCGACAAAGTTCAGACCAAGACTACGTCACACACAAATACACACACATTAACTCATGCACACACAACCAGCCATGCAGGGTAATTCATGTCTGCTCCAAAAAGCAAACAAAACAGAATAGAAAAGAATAGAGCTCCAAAAAACATCCTTTTGAGATGACTTTCTGATTTTTTTTTTTCACTAGACACATGAAAGATTCAATTTTCTCTGGTCCTTTACTTTTTCAACATGATATAATACAAGAAACAAACACAAAGTTTCCTTGGAGACTTTAATCAAAGCACAAAAAATTCTTTAGAGACAGCTATTGTAGTTGAAATAATCCACTGAGCTTGTAATCAGTATCACAAAACTTGACGAAAAGTGTGTGAGCCCAGGTCTCTATTTCTATGCAACTCTGACATTGGCATTAAATTGAATTAGACAACCCTAAAAAATAATCTGTGGAAAAGGCTTCTCACTGTGCATGTATGGTACATGTTGATCTCTCTGGGGGAAAAGTGCCATGCTTTAATATTCAAGGATTCAGCCTAAACCCAGTGCAATTTAAAAATATTTGTACTACATGCAGAGATTCAGCCATTAAAGCTGATATGGAAATGTCAAGGATTTAAGGCTGTCTGGGCCAAAACCTGCAGGGCAAATACTTAAAGATTAGCTTTTGGCACTCACCACAATTTTCATAATACACTTGAATGTTGAATAATGTTCATACAGCAGCAATCTGTGAACACTTTGTATCGGGCCTATCGTTATGGATGAATGTTTCCAGAAAGGATGTCTAAAGCTAAGTCACATCATTAAGCCTCAGCTGAGGATAGAATATGAAAACTGGTGTTCATGCAGAGATGAAAATTTTTTGCATATTATTGTGCATGGAAAAAATTACATTCATATGTTAAATTGCAAATCCAGTTACATTTTGTAACAAACATAATATAATATGCTGTGTTACAAATGTAGGCAAATCTATAATATGATTTTCTTGCAAGAAAAATGAATATCTTACTGATGCGTCCACATATTTTCCACCAGAGACTGCAGTTCACATCTCAACTCCCGCAGGATTTCAGGTTCAGGTAATCAAAGCCCTTTGGTTATTCTAGGAAAATACCATAACGTGATTTAAATACTGAGTCATTTTTTCAGTAACATCTTTGTGGACTTTTTCCGTATTATATTGAGCCCTGGCATCTTTCCCAAACAAAGAGCTTCCGGAGCTTAAACTAAGCCATAAAAAGTTTTGACAAGCTGTTGAACTGATATTGTAACTTGAGATAGATAGTGAAACAAAATGTGTCGACTGTGAACTGGCATTATGTTGAATATCAAAAACATTTAATTATTACGTTGAAATAAAACATAGTATCAGTAGCATTACATTTGTACAGTTGCATGAAAACACATGAACATAATTTCACTTAGACAGGGCTGGATATAAACAGGAGCCTTGTGATTTTCTAGTGTCTGCCTCAGGTTTAAATTTAGATCAGGTACACAATGTCAACACTGGGTTAACGTAGACTCCAATTATGATCACTAACATGGGACCAGTGATTCTCCTGAATGATTCAATTATTAAGTACAGTACAGTATTGACTGATGGCCCAGGATTGAACTTCAGATATAATACAGATATAAATCAACTTTATTTGTCCCCGGAAAATCAGTCAGAATCAATCAGAAAAACTGCAGAAAAATTAAAACACTTAATTGTAATTAAGGGAATATTTGGCCTATTAGGTGTTGTGGAATCTGATGAAGGTAATGTAATGTCCAGTCATGCACCCTAGTGAGGAGAGTCGTCCATCTGCTTCTCTGGTTGCATAGAATCACAGATGTATATAAACTGTGAACAAATGCTCCATGACATCACCCACTTCAATTCTGAAGCCATAAGGAGTGCATTATGGCTTACACTATGTTAGTTTTATGTAGGTAAGGGGTAGAGTTGGAGAAGAGCAAGGAATGAACACATTGAAAAGACCAAGAATATAAAATACCAACGATGTTAATAGTAACAAATACCGTATCACATAATTCCATCCAAACTAAATAGGTGTTACCATTTCTGTGTTTCATACCTAGTAATGTCAATGTCAGGAAATAAACACACCTAAGCCAATTAGCAGGCTAGCTGACAGACAGTATAATTCAATGAGTTAATGCTAACATCTACAATGCTATTAACAATGCTAACATTACACAAGTTACTGTAGTACAGATAAATTTAATGGCAGAATCATCAGACAGTCTTGTTAGTGTAACTCATTAAAGACAGCTACAGCTGCACAAATTGAAAAAAAAATGTATTCAACAAATAAGAGCTCTAAGTGTCTGACTTGGCAGCCAAGCTAGCACTAGTAAAGCCTACTTCCTGAATTATGTAAACATTTTTGGTTTTAGATCATTTGAACAGGTGAGTTATGTCAACATTTACCCCCTGTGCAGTTGTTGAAAATGGAAACTAACTTTCCAAAAATCAAAGACTTTCTTTGTACCAGGTTGTAAATAGAGTTTTTTTTTTTCATTTTTATTCTTTGCTGTAAAGTAGGCCATTTTTAAAGATGGTATATTTGTATTGTCTGTGTTTTGGAGACTGTCCCCAGTGGACATTCAGTTTTTTACACATTTCAGCCCTGGAGGTTGCCACTTTACAATGTGGTAGAGTGGACGATCTGAACTGTCCAAGACACCTCCAAAAAAATCACACCTCGGGCATCATTCAACTTGATATTTTTGGAAAAATCGCAAATAATAACCTTAGCTTAAATTAATGGAAATGTCAGCTATACAGAACCACCCAAAAGCACAATGGGATTTAGGTAAATGTCTGTCAAACACCAACAGGAGAAGTTGTAGGGCATATTGGCTCAGTGTAACACAAGACATCGCATATAAAAGGAGCTGATAAAACACATGTTCTGAAAACAACAAGGCTTCTGTCAATGTAATTGCTGCAAGAGGACACTGTTTTTCAAGCTTTTCAAAGTATGTTAAATTTTTCTTTGACACTGACCTGTCATTAGTGCCCGCAAAACTCTCACCATGTAGCAAGTCAGTATTGTGTGTGTGTGTGTGTGTGTGTGTGTGTGTGTGTGTGTGTGTGTGTGTCTGTTTATGTGTGAGAGTTGAGAGACAGAGAGGGCAGAGATGAATCAGAGATTAATCCACAACAAAGATGTCCCACTTCCAAAAAAATGGGGACCCAGCTTATAGCCTTTGTCTCCCTAAGGCTCACACATACGTACACACACACATACACACATACACACAACACCTACACACACACACATACACACAACACTTACACACACACACGTACACACACTTGTTTCTCTTCTAAATCCTCTTTGTCATTGTGGCTTCCATCAGGTCCCAGGTTGTTGTTGTTGTTGTTGTAGAGCCTCATTCACCACACTCTCTGGATGAGAGAAATGCTGTGTGCTAATTCCACCACTGAGATTCAGTACCCACACACACAGCAACTCTCATGATATTTAGCAATGCTTCGATAATTGTGACAATCTTATCAAATCTTATCAAATCTTAACATGTTATCAAAACCTATGATCTGTTTGTATTGCATCACCCTATGTATTTACAGACAGGATAGAGAACGTTTTTGGTCCCAATTGCCCCTTAATCACAGAATCCCCTACAAACCAAAAGTATGTTTATTTACACTTCTTAATGAAATGAAATGGTTGAATGTAAAAGTAAAGGGTTTTCAAGCACTACTGTAGGATGATTTTGCAGGCAAGACAAGTCAGAGAAAATACAGATATATGCACGGACACAATCCACTCTTCTCAATGTCTCTTGTTACTGAGGATAAAATGATTTAGCTTTATGATATTTGCACCATCTGCTTCCGGCTTCATTTGATAAAGTAGTTTTATAAAGAAATGGGAGCTGCAGTCATGCAAAAAAGGTTAATCTCTATCTATCTATCTATCTATCTATCTATCTATCTATCTATCTATCTATCTATCTATCTATCTATCTATCTATC
>JAPQRQ010000007.1:10523943-10551336 GCA_037367365.1 Apogon talboti | reverse complement strand
ATCTATCTATCTATCTATCTATCTATCTATCTATCTATCTATCTATCTATCTATCTATCTATCTATCTATCATCTAGATTATAGTGCTTTAACTGAGATATTCAAATTTTTACCTGTTTTTCCTATGTTATTTTGAGAAATAGCAGGTAGTTTAAAACATTAAAAATGTTACTTAGTCATAGAATCAGTATTCCTGTCACATTTTATTTCTTGTCACCAAAATTGTTTTGGTGAGAACATATTTTCCCCCAAAAGTATGATCGTGCCTGTATTGTGAACGTACTTGACGTGCATTATTTCATTAATAACACTCCTCAGTCAGTTTGTCTGAGAGGTGTCCTAAGGCACGCCATATGCTGGTAGATTATGCCAAAGGATCTGACTACTAAGTAAAACCTTTTTCCTTGATCTCAATGTGGCAGTCGGGCAGGACAGCGACATCTGTTTTGAAACAGTTTCACGGCCTTCCTCTGAATTTTAATTGCTAAAGGGAATTTATTATTCTACATATTTCATCTGTCCTTCAAACTCTTTGTAACTTCAAACCACTGTACCTGCTTTTTCATCAGGTGGGCTTTGTAGCTCATCTTAAATGCGCACATCTTTAAATGCTAGCCAGTGCACCTTACATACTGAACACTATGCAAACTGTGTGTGTGTGTGTGTGTGTAATAGTAGCTCTACGAAAAAGACAACCATGGGATGATGTGAAACAAGGCATTGCACACAAAACGATGATAAATGAATACCTGTTTCTGTTGAAATTTTGTTTGAGGACAAGCTTAATATTTTTTTCTTTCTAAGAAATAGAGGAACATTTACAGCATGGCTTCTGGCTGTACACACTTAAATGTAGTATGACATTTGTGCCTCTAAGCTGAGGAGATGCACCCTTGGGGTATAATCAGGCATGAGCAATCAGAGAAGAAAAGGCAACATTAGGCAGTCATTTACAAAACAAGAAAAACTGAGTTACAGAAGGTACAGGGTGAGAATAAGTTTGATTATCACTAATGCTATTTTATTACAATAACAAAACAGAAGTGACTTCAGCCCCAAGGAGGTGGAGGCTCATCAGAGAACAGAGAATAATTGCTCCATCTGAGATTCTAGGCCAGTGACATGAGGAGCAAATGAGGCTTAGAAAGAAGCAGCAATCTGATGTTGGAGGACGACATCACTCATCTACATGGATTCATCACTAGAAAACAAAGAAACAACAGAAGAAAGAAACAACACATAAACTTACACAGGAGATCTAAAACCAAACAAGACTCAGTTCTCTGTTGATTCGGCCTCTGGAAAGCTTTGACATACACAATATTTATACAGTGTGTTGTTAATATATAACCTGTAACCACCATTTACAGACATAGAATACAAAGTAAGAGTTTTAAATGTACACCATCATCCACACACCCTGTCATCCATTTGAATTAAGAAGATTTAAATCTGTCACAATGATGGTATTGTTTTTAATGTGGCGCAAATTGACTCGACAGAAGAGACTGGACCTGTCTAGGCGCTGAAGATCAAATCAAAACATCACTCAAAAAGACATCAGTCGTTGTTTTCATCTTCTGTTATATAAAGGCTAGACTTTCATCAATGCTGTTGTCACTCTCTTGCAGGAAATCTGACACTGCCCATGACAGTATGTCCGGCAGTATTGTGTTTAATATAGCTTCCAGGGACCTTTTAATACCTGTGTGTCCTGTAGAACAGTAATCAATAGTTAATAAATATTCAGGAAATAAGTTAATAGATACCAATAAGGTGCATGGGATGGCAAAGAATGAAATCACAACTCACTCATTGTACTACATTAAATAATCCTAAATGTGAATCACATGTCTCTTTGGATTCACAAATTATAATACTATAATGTCCACTTCACAAAAAAGACAGGTTGCATACATCCTCAGTAACTGAAATATTTTTAAAAAAAAATTCATTTTATCATTTGATAAAAATTAGAAAATGTTGTAAATGACAAATATAGAAAATGACAAATGATAAGAAATGGACAAATTTAATCTTAGGGTGGAAAAGTAGAAGCTGATATATTAAAAAAAATGCAATAAAATTCAAGTTAGGTTCAATATGTGAGATTGTGGGGGTTTTCATACATAGAGTTTGTGGTGGTGTCTGTGTTGTGCAGGGGTTTGTTAATTTGTTAGTGTTGTCCAACTCCACTGCTAACATATTGGAAGCCGGTGCTCCACACAAAGGGCAACAGAGCTCCAAAGTGGAACAGATACAGAATTATCTTAAAATGAACTCACTCATTCCTATTTGTTTTCCAGGACTCATTTGCTTTGTTTAACTCCTCCAATAATTATACTAATGGTCTTTTTTGTAAATTATTGCTCTGTCAATAAGATTTATGGACTAATAAAAGAAAAAGGGCTGAGTTGCAGGAGTGCAAGGGCTTAGAGTCATCTGTGAGCTAATGCTAAGTACCAGCTTACTGACTCAGTTAAATGGTGAACTTCATCAAGCACTGCGTAGTGAAGTAATTTGACAGTCCTTTTACCCACAACTACTGTAGCACTGTCTGTCAGGGAAAATGCATTTTATTTAATAAACAGAAACTCTAAAAGTCTGACTTGACTGGCTAGCTAGCTGTTAAACAGACCCACAGACCTGTCAATCAAAGCCCAACACAGCTGACGTTTAAGGTTTCTTTTTGACCTGAGATCTGATTGACGGATCAATAGTTTAAAGATGGACCAACAGATCACTTATCAGAGGTTCTAAATTAAATTTTAGTGTGAAAGTCAATGTAAGTCTATGAGACCCATAACTTATTGAAACCACCCATACTGGCTATCAGTAGTACTACAACTTTATCATAGTTCCACATTTATTTCATATAGGAGCTGAGGTCCACGTCCATGACTTTTTTCTTTTGTCCAAATATTTTTACTTCTAACTACAAAAAAAGCCAAGATAGTGTAATCCAAAATCCAAATTCCTGGCTGTAGCTGTGACATCACTGTAATTCCATCCACCACATTTACAGTCTATGGATACACACTGGCAGCGGTGCAGAGGAACAGAAGAGACTTGGTAACAGCCCTAACAACTTTAGTGGAAAAATCACCCTCTATAGTCTACCGTAGTGTTGTATAGTAACAAAGTAATAATACTTTACTACTGTACTCAAGTATGTTTTGGGAGAATTTGTACTTTACTGAGTATTTTTTATTCTGTTTACTTTCACTTTTACTTCACTACATTTCCTAACTCAATTCCATACTTCTACTCCCATACATTTTTAATGCACAGTATCGTTACTCATTACAAAAATAAATTAATGGAAATTTGGTGTTTTCACCACAGAGATTACTGGTGACTGCAACAAAGTCAGGAAGATGATTTATCACTGGGTCTAATCGAGTAATGAACAAGTGTAAACAACGGTCCACACTCAACCTGTGGGTGATGTGATGATGTGAGCAGCAGCATAATATTCCAAATTCTGACTGTCTTTGGTTGTTATTAACATTTACTTGTACTTTTGCTCTCATTACTTTTGTACATTTAATTGTAGATTGCTTGATATACTTAAGTACAGTAAATACTAAATACTTAAAGACTTTAACTTGAGTGACATTTCAGTTGGTGACTTGAACTTCTACCAAAGTATTTTTTTTTGGTAGTGTGCCTGTACTTGTACTCATGTGTGACTTTCCAGTATTTTATACAACACTGGTCTACAGAGAAAAGGGTGAACAGGCTGTTTCATGGATGCTGGCAGAGACAGTTGTTAGCTTTGAAAGTGAGTTAATTTACTTCAACAAATTGACAGCTGTCTGCACAACTCAGACTCCAACACACACTTCATAGAAGCACATGAAAATGTGTAAATTTTAGATAATGATCAAAAGTTTTTTGTACAGACAAATACACTTTAAAAAATCTATACTTGTCCAAAGTGTTATAATATTGGAAAATATTTTGTGAAATTCAATCATTCATGTGCAGTGAGGAACTTGTGCAGACTCAAACATTATCATTAATTTCATAATGCTCAACTCAAACACAAAGCAGAAGTATGCTTGGTATTGGTGACAGCCAGAGCCAGAGTACAGTCACCTCTCTTGTTCAGAATAATTGGTCCCTCACTTGCTGGCTGTCTTGGCTGAGCTCACTTGGCAACTTTACCTCTGCTGATTTCACGCACCAGCTCACTCTTCATCATACAAGTTCCATCAAAGTGAAGCATCCAGCTTGCAGCTGAGATAAGATGGAAGGAACAAACCACACACCCTGAAACTGTTAGTCAATACGCCTATATCTCTGCTCAGTAAACCATGTTGAAAGGCATTTTTGCCGTCAGGAGTCAAAACAAATGCACTAAAACACAACAACATAGCATCAACTCGACTGTAATTCAGTTTCACGTCTGATAGAATAGGAGATTTTCAAGTAAAAGGAGTTTAGTAGTAGGAATGTAATGACTATTTATGCATCTGTATAGGACAAACATATTTCAAACCAAGAGCTGTTGTAGGTATTCTATGAGAGGCCATATAGGCCAAAAGACATTGGAATTCTTGCCCATAGCTGCTGAATCTGTCTCTCCATACTACAGGAAGACTTTCACATATACATTTATGGGTGTGTGTAGGCCAAAACACACTGGAATACTCCACACTGTTGAAAAAGTTACAGAAGAGGGGGAGAGCACAAGAACAGGGGATAGAGGACAGGATAGAGAGAGAGGGGAGGGGGAGTAGAGTGGGAGAGAGAGAGAGAGAGAGAGAGAGAGAGAGAGAAGATGGTGGAGAGGAGACAATTATTCAGTGCACCAGGAAGGTATTTTGGTGTACCACCATGCACCATGGTAACCATGCAAATTGTTACCAGTTCATTAAAATACGGATTTACGTTCATTGAGAGAGAGAGAGAGAGAATTTCCAGTGGGCCCAGAAGTCTATTCATTGTAACCGGATGGTAACTCACTAATTAAGTGGTGCTAGGCACAACAAACTCCGCCCTTCGCACGTATTTTGCCTATTAAATATAAATGTGAAGATTTTTAAAAATCATAAAAAAAATTGGAACTTTGACCTGTCTTTCCCAAAATTTCTCTATTCTGGTTCACTGGCAATCTATAAACCCAATTTGGTGTGAATTCAACCAGTAGTTTTATTGCTAGTGTTAACAAACAAACAAACTGAAGCAAAAACAATACACTTGCTTGCCCCTTTGGGGGGGTGGGGTAATTAATTGATTAATTACCATATCATGTTGAAATTAATTAATAATTATGTGATGTGAACCGGAATATTAATTCTGATTAATTAATTAATTTAGAGTTACCATCCGGTTACAATGAATAGACTTCCAGACACACTGGAAATTCTCTCAATGAATGTAAACCCATATTTTAATGAACAGGTAACAGTTTGCATGCTGACTTCCAGGTACACTGAAATACCTTCCTGGCAGACTGAAAGATTGTCTCCTCTCCACCATCTTCCCTCTCTCTCTTTCTTTCTCTATCCTGTCCTCTATCCCCTGTCCTTGTGCTCTCCCCCTCTTCTCTGAGTTTTTCAACAGTGTGGAGTATTCCAGTGTGTTTTGGCCTACACACACCCATAAATGTATATGTGAAAGTCCTTCTGTAGTATGGACAGACAGATTCAGCAGGTATGGGCAAGAATTCTAATGTCTTTTGGCCTATATAGCCTCTCATAGTATTCTATCTCTCTTTCTGTTTCTATGTGTCTTTTAGGGTTTGACCTGCACTACATTATCACACAGCTGAAACCATGATGTCACAAAACAGAATGCTGAATGTGACAGATTGCCTCCCTCAAACAACCTGTCAGCAGCAACCAAGGTCAAAGAGACGAGCGAAACAGGTCTTTGTAGTAAAAGTAATTTGTATTAAATGATCTTTCAGTGCACATTCATACAGTCCACCATCCATTGCTGTCTCTCTTCCTCTCTTCCTTCCAACTGCCCTGCCTTTGTTGTGTTGGTCCAGTTTCTCTCTGATGTGCCATCGATGCTGTATATCTCCTGAAACCACTATGCCTCAGTGCTGGGAGGTTAATTTATCTCCTGTTACCAGGTCCGGCACATGTTCCCACCTCTCACTGTCTTTGTGAGCCTGTGTCTGAACCTGCACTATCTCTGTCTGCAGTGGACTCTCCATGCATTTTTCAGGTACTCATGGCCATACAGAGTCAGAGAGGCTTATGTGTGTGTTAGCCTGGGCTATTTTGACAATATGTACATTTACATCATTTATTAAACAGGGAATATGTATATTGCAATAATTACATGT
The DNA here is from genome assembly GCA_037367365.1 of Apogon talboti. Lineage (NCBI taxonomy): Eukaryota > Metazoa > Chordata > Actinopteri > Kurtiformes > Apogonidae > Apogon > Apogon talboti. The sequence continues at coordinate 10,545,032 of JAPQRQ010000007.1, read as the reverse complement.
CTGTTTTAGTTGTTACAAATACAAAAGGTTAATGTAATCACATAAATACCTTTGTGGACAAAATTATTGGAACACCTGACAGATCTGAAAATACTGACCATTTCTTGCTTCAAAACATGATTTAAATTCTTGATGTTTATGACATGCAGATGGTTGCTCTGACCACAACAAATATCAGATTGAGTCCTACTGTTTTTGTCCACTTTCATCTGAAATATTTACTTACAGAGCAGGATAGGCCTTCTACATTAAATAGAAACACACAGCTGTGTCCTAAGACTGTTGTAAAAATGACAAATGACAATGATCACACAAGGAATTTGTCGTCTTCTGTGAAGGAACATGATTGTGTGATATTGACAGTGAAATAGGCCTAGCTTGTTTTTTTTTGTAAGAAAATGACCTAAATCTCCTAATGATGGCTCTATTCGATGGTTTATATAGCATAATGATGATTTTGTAGATATTTAATCATTTTTTTCTGTATTTTAATAGTCAATTAAAAAAAACAACAGACAGATAAACCTTATTTGACCAACACTATATGAGTAATATTGGCCTTAAATGCTCTTATAGGAAAGCTATATTTGCACAGATTTTGTTTATTGGCTGTCAGTGAATGTATTACATAAGACACCCACTTTGTGAGTCCTTGATTTCAGATGATGTTACATACAGTATGGTATGTCCCATCAGGACTTGCATGTGGTGAACTGGCGGCTGAAGACCTTTAGGTAATTATTCTTGCTCTGGAGGCTCTCATAATTTACATATATCACTGATGGATTGTGACTATAAAGAGATCAGGAGCTGATTAGTGACTTCTGTTATTGTTAATGTGTAAAAACAGGTAAAACACTTTTGAGTGAAGTCATTAAAAGTAATAGAGTAAGAGCAACAACAGCACATCTATTAGCTATGAGGTCAAACTGTCAGCCTTTAAGTTGTTCCTTGTAAAGAACATAACACTGTCCTATTTTGCATAGATTTGTCATAAAAGAGTCAGTACAGCTGCAGCCCATCAGATAATACATGGATTCATATTGAGGTGTACAAACATGAACAACAGACAATTGTCAAGCAAATATATTTAATTGCAACACTTAAATGAAGGACACCTATTATTATTTATTGGTTGCAGCTGTTATGTCCTGCATAATATCCGCATTAAATGGACTCATTATACAAATCAAGTGAATTTGAGATTATGTCTACTAATTTATACAAAGAACATCTTACAAATACACACACACATGCACGCACACACACACACACAGGGACAAAGGACACCTAAATGACTTCATTATTACTATTAAAAGCCACAATACACTAATTATTACTCTTCATCTCTTTACTCATCTTTTTTTTCTTGTTTTCATCCACTGTGCTCTCTCTTTGTCTCTGGATTCTTTGTCATAATTGCTAGGTTGTAAATCAATAGCCATTCGTCTTCGTAATTGCAAAGTCACCTGCAAAGTGGAAACACACTCAAGGGCACAGTTGGGAGCAGGCTCGCCCCTCAGTCATTCAGTAAGAAGTGTGTAATTGTCATGGAGACACAGGAACAAATACGCTTAAGCAATTCCATACATTGCTGAATTATGGATTTGACCTTATTTGGATGCAAAGGGAATCTTTGTAGTACAGTGTTGAAATAAAATCAAGTTTTCACTGATAGAGATGCCATCAGTTGATAATTGTTACACTACACAGGTTTTGTCTACGCTTTTGCATGTGTGCAAACAAATAGATTCTTTTAGTAGTATAATTTAATTTAACCTTTATTTAATCAGGCAAGACAGATTAAGAAAATATTCTTGTTGGCCTGGCAAAAGTCAGGGCCTTTTGAGGGAGAAGGAAAAAGGAAAAGGACTTACTCCTATTTTCAGCAGTGCCACTTAATAAAGTTAGTGTTCATCATATAGAAACATTACAAAAAACATTTTTTGCAGTAGCTTTTTTAACCCATAAAGACCCAAACATCTGCAGTTGACCAAAAGCATCTACTAAATTAAAATGTTTAATTTCTGTTGATCCTTTAATCTTATCAATACATGTAAATAATTGGTGTAAAATACAGTTTGTCATCTTTTCATGGTCATCAGATATGACCCATTTAGACGTTCAGAGGCTCCGTCGTTACCCTGGAAACACCGTCATCTTCTGCAACATTGACTCACCAGTAAAACCCATGAAGTTGGATCAATGACAGTGGATGGAGACACTTAATTTATGTTGAGTTAATGATAGATTTTCTCATAAAGTTACTTTTTCTTCAGTTTTCTGTTTCTATGTATAACCCTCAATTTTACTCTGAGCTTTTATGGACATCTGCATAATCAGTACATAAAATTGAAGGAAACTTCCTGATTTTCACTGAAAAAATGCAAAATAAAGATGATAATATTGTAATAAATGATGATAAATCACTTAAGAAAGGTTAAATATAGATAGAAATTCATTTGGAAACAGACACAAAAGTAACACTGGGTCCTTAGGGGTTAAGTAATGAATGTTCCACATGACCATTCAAACTTCTGGACTTCCTTTTTTCTTTAGGATAGACTGAAAATACTAACATTATGTACTTTGTACCGAATTATATTGTATGGTGTATTACTACAAATTTTTGTGGGATAAAGTGTGTAAAGTGTGTGATTTTGTGCATGTGATTTGCTGGTGCAAACGTTACTGTTTTACAGGTGTTTGACTACATGTCAGCGCACAGAGTGGTCCATAATGAAGACTGCAGAAAATGCAAAAAGCCTCCTGTATGAGGTGCTCCGCAATCACAAACCAAGTAGCATGGTTCTATAGCGTCACTTCAATAACAATTTATACCAAACTATTGAAAGGTTTGTCAAGACTCTGGCAGGCAGTTCTGAAAAATTTTTCATAAATGTCTGACTCTAAAAATAATCCTATATGTGACTGAATATATCAGATGTCACAGAAATACTGGTACTGATGTTCTGTTTTGTTGACAGAGTTGGATGTGTATCAGAATGACACCAGATTAGTCTGTAACTTTACATGTTACATAGTCTGTTTTGGACTATAATAATGTCATTAATGTCTCCTCCCTTAAACCTCTGTATAGGTTCACTAGCGGAGATATAGCTACAGTACAAAAACACATCATTTTCTGTTCCACACAAAGGTTTGGCTGGCCACCATTTAGTTTTGTTTATTTACAAGCCACTGCTTGGCAAACGACTGAATATCTTACACATCTTTTTAATTAAAGGTCAAGTTTGTACTGAACCAGGTCCCAAGACTTTTTATCCCCTAAAGGTCAACATACTAAAACCAAGATTGCAAAACAGGCTTTTAAATTTTAGTCTCCACATAAACTGAACAATTTACATAAATTTGTAAGATTGCACAGAATTACGCATATGCTTGGCTTAAATTCCTTTGCTGACTTGCTGACTTGGAGCAGTGTGGGTGTATGACTGACTGATCATAATATTCTTATATATTGTATGAATTATTTAGTATCTTTGAATTTCTTTTGTGTATGTATTTTTTAGCTTATGGTCCTGTTTATACTGGTTCCTTGGTGCTCATTCAAATGATGAATGAAAAATAACAACAACAATCAGTACAGATAAATGAGTCTAGATGTGTCCTGTCTATATCCTCTTATTTTATAAAATGACCAGGCTTGTCTTTTTTATCTAAACCTGTTCATGTCTTTGGACAGTACATACAAAGTCACAAAAATAATCTTAATGTTAGATGAATAGATCTCATCATGTGAGATAAATAATGTGGAAAGAAGGTTATTAAAACTCTTGTAAGATTATTACTTTTTTTTAATTCATTCATTAATTTTCCATAACCACATAATTCTCTAGAGGGTCATGGGAGGGGCTGGAGTCTATCCTGGCTGAATAATACACCCTGAGTGTGTCACTAGTTCATCGCAGGGCTGACATCTAAAAACAAATTACCATTCACTCGCATATTCACGCCCACAGTCAATTCACACTGACATATTAACCTATTCCCTTTCAGTCTGTGTACAGAAAGTAAACATAAAGCTATCTGATCTATCTAATTTCTATTTCAGTGAAATGAAACATATCAAGTAATTTCACCTCCTCAACTGAAACTCAGTTTGACAAACCCTGAGTGTGTGGGAGGTGCTCTACTAGACAGGTGCAGCCAAAAGTGGGACTTTCACCCATAAAAACCCAAACATCTGCCACTGAACAAGATCTAAACTGTTTAATACCTGTTGATCCACTAATCCTATCAATACATGTGAATAATTGGTGTAAAATGCAGTTTGTCATCTTTTCACGGTCATCAGATATGACCCATTTGGACGTTCAGAGGCTCCATAGTAAACATAGAAACACCGTCATCTTCAACAACATTGATTCACCAGTAAAACTCATGGGTTGGATCAATGACAGTGGATGGAGACACTTGTTTTAAGTTCAGTTAATGCTATCTTTGCTGAAAAAGTCACTTTTTCTTCAAGTTTTTCTGTTTCTGATATAATAACCCTCAACTTTATCTGAGCTTTAATTAACTTTTAAATGATCAGTATACTAAATGTAGGAAAACACCTGATTTTCACTGAAAAAATGCAAAATACACAGAATAATATTATAATAAATGGTGATAAATCATTTAAGAAAAGGTATGGGTTAAAAATCAGAAAGAAGGAGAAAATGTTTTCAGACATCGGAGTGCTAACTTTAAAACCCTGAGCACATTATGCATGTGAAGTTAGAATGTTGGAAACTTCTTTTTTGTCAGATTATTTTCTTGTCAGCTTTAAACCAAAAATCACACAAAAGCAAAAATGTAATTTTTGTTGCAAGTTTAAAATAAGGATAAACCCATTTTGAATAAATAGCGGGGTATCATACTGAGATATTGTGATGCTAATTAATGGGCCGGTAGCTGGTGCATTAGATGTGGCAGTTATCGCAACAGGATTGTGTTAGTTCTTCAGTTCTTCCGTTGTGTGGCTCAAAGGATTACAGCCTCATACATTGTGACTCAGGAAGCGGATGTATAAAGAAACAGCAGAGAAAGCAATACTGAGGGTGGCAAGAAAAGGACAAGACACTTTTTGTCAGATGCAGGGGTGGTGAGAGGGGAGATTCTGCATTTCAGAGATCAATCAGTTTCTATTTTAGGCTTAGACCCATTTTAAGGCACACTGGGCAAAATGGAAGCTTTTCAGAGCACTCAGAGGTGGATAAGTCCAGTACTTTGAATGACAAAAGATGGTTAAAATGAATGAATATATAAATAAAATGGTCCAAAAAGCATTATTTTTTGCTTACATTGCTCTGATAGATGTATAATTTACAATGAAATGTATCATTTCAGTTCATTACAAAGTTCTATGCACCATTTCAAAGCCTTTCTGGTCTTTGGGCTCTACTTCTTTTTCTGTACCAGCTCTTTCTTTTCCAAGAATATCAGCGAGGCTTTCTAGCAGCACCAGTGTCGATTTGCCATCCAAACAGTCCCTCGGGATTAAATAAAGTATTGGCTGCACAATTTTTCTGAAAGGAGTTTACAAAATGTCAAAAACTAGACAGTTCAGTGAAAGGTACGTCTGTCAGCTTCTGTCCCTGCACCTGATGGATGCTGTTGACTGTCATATCAACAAATGTTCATTTATTTATTCAGAGGAAAAAAACACTGCTTTTTCTGACAACCTCATGTGATGTTATTATGCATTCACTCACTGTCCGCTCTGTAGCTCTTTCATAGTGTGCTTTATTTGTTGAATGCGTATAATTTCTTTGACCATTCTTGTATTACCTGTCATTTTGAACAATAAACCTGTGGAGAACACCAAGTAAACTGTTTCATTAGCCAGTGAGACAAAGGGTGACCCTGGGCATGTTGGAATAAGTGTTCACACCCAAAATATACACATAACAATGTAGACATCCACATTTACCTCCAGTGGTCCAACAAAAGACACAAGGTCACGGCAATTTCATGTCAGGACAGGATGAAAATAGAAAGAGGGCCATGAGCTGGACAGACTAAGGCACAATGAGTCAGTGCGCTGATACAGACGGACTGATTCAGTGGGCTGAAAGCAAAAGGCAGTTTGTGGTGTGTGTGTTTATGTGTTTCTTTGTGTGTGTGTGGTGAGAACAGGGAAGAAGTCAAAGAGAAGATGCTCTCTGGTTTTTAGGGGGATGGCTGCAGGTAGTTAACACCAGGCCTGCAGGTCCCTGTCGACGTCCACAAACTGTTCTTCAACCCCCAAACACATGCTCTGAATAATTCCTGTCCCTTTATCTCAATTAGATTCATCCTCTCCCTCCCACTCTGTTTCCCACATATACAACATACACACACACACACACACACATTTCCCTTTAGTCTTAGAAGCAGACTGTTCTTACTCATGCCATCTGTACCCACTCAGTTTTTTTTCTTCAATATAAGCACATGGAATAAATAGGCCTGCAGAAAATAAGATATTCTGTTAAAAAATTAAATGTTCCAGCAGGGTTTCTTTTTTCTTCATCAACGTAGGAATAAGTGTTTATAGTAGCTTACAGTTTAATAATTTGGTCCTGCAACCTTTAGTTAGTATTTAATTCTTTTGCTGCTTTGTCACTGCTGTACATCGACTTACAGGAGTGGATGATAGAATTAGCAGCAAATGCTTTCCCACAGACAAACACTGTCCTCTAGTGGTAGGTTATAAGTTGGCTAATGAATGAGTTTGTAACATGCAAGAGGAGCACAAACACAAATCAGATATGTTTATCTATAAATATCTTAAAATATGCTTGAAATGTTGTAGCTGGTCATGATCAGCATCGTAATATGGAGAATGTATTTGTCAGCATCATAAAACTGTCAACGTGATATAATTCAACAAAGGGTCAGAGAGTTTGTTGTAGTTTATTCAAAAATGCAAACAAGTGATGCTGTCGGACCTCCTACATAATGCTTATGTAATGATTTGTTATTTTATAGTGCCAAGAAGGGTTAACATGGGCAGATCATGGACTGAATATAAAGTGTAATTATAGTATATAAGTATAATAAAAAAGTATGGTATTGTATATAAACGGGACAAATAATTAAGTTAAAATTTGCTGAAAGAACTGATCATAAAAAATGGCCAAATAGAAAACATAATTGCAATGAGTATAATATCTATTTTTCAGTCTATTTATTAAAGCAAAAGAAAAAAAAAACTACTCACAAAACACAGATTGCATGGCTGCTAGAGGAAACAGTATTTATGAGCTCTGTTCTCATGACAAAAAGTGGGCCAAACAATAAGAAACATTGGACATGTGTTGAATTAAACTTGGAATAAAACACTATATGATTAGTTTAGTGAATTTTATAATGTCTGCACAGATGAACAGTGGAATGTCACACTAAATACTACTTTATGGGATTTTTTTTTCTGAAATTCGTGTTTTTAATGCTGTTCCTATGTTTAAATTGTTACAGAGGCTAAAATGATGCTTTTGTACACTATAATATAACATGATCATCATAATCCCTCGCTTAAACAACAAATCTATTTGTGGCCTGAAACTTTTGCCCACTATTGTATATGAACATTTACTTCACTCAAACAGTCGTAGACAATATAAACATTAAGTGATTATTTTCTTTTTATGTTTGCCGATACCGGAAGTTACGAGATGACTCTGATTACGTCACGTATCCCACAGCGCGAAAGCGACTTGTTTCGTTTCTTGTCTGCGCTGCACATGATAACAACGCTGTTGGGTGAGTTAAACTGACTCACATTTCTCACTATTGAACATAGCTTTTAATATCTATTTTAGTCCACATGTTCGACAGCAGTGCGATGCTAACGGACGTCCACTATTCTATATAACAAATGCAGCACGAAAGCGAAACTTAAGTAGTTAGCTAGTTAGCTGCTGAGTTGACAGGTAGTTAGCTAGATAATATACCTGCACAATTCAAGTGACGTTAAAAGGTGTTAGCTTGGTACACAGTGGCTATAGAAGCTAACTCTGAATCCTATGGGCTAAACACGGCGACTTAATAATGCAGACTACTCGTAAAGTTCTTATTTACCAGTTCTAGAGAAGTTAGAGAGCACAGACAAAGCTTTTTAAGTTATTTTAGGAGAATAAAACTTTAGCTTAACTCTCAAGTAATGACTTTTGTGATCCCATTGTACCAGATCAGACTTGGGAAGGCATGTAGGTAGTCCGAAAAGGGTATAACCACATAAATTCATTGTTTGAGCAATTATGACTGAATAGCAGAATTAAGTTGAAGAGTTGTGATAAGTGGACATAAGGCCTCTTGTATGTAGCGTTACAGATCAAGTTGGAGTCAGTTTCGTACCTTTCTCCTTGTTGTTGAGTTATTGTGAACAAAGCCCATCAATACTAGATTTTACATTCAGTAGCTTACATTGATCCCATTTTTCCAGTCTTTTTTCACTTGTTTTTCTGAAACTTTAGCTTTTACAAGTATTTACAAGTATTTCTCACGTTATTTCTCTGAGACAGGAAAGTACATTTGTCTGTAATCGATCACACATAGTTTTTTTTGTATTATTTAATTATACAATGTTATCTTGTTATGGTCAGTTTTTCCAAGTGACTTCTCAATGTAAGAAGTTACCAAAAAAAATGAAAAATGTAAACAGATGATGCCACAAAGCCCAAACATGTGATCAGCAGATAAAGTGATACTGTGCCAACCACCATAGTGTGAAGTTCACTTTTATTACCCTCGCTGTTGTTATTGTGCCCACCCTAATACACACACACACACAAGGAACAGTGGGCTGTAACAGATGGCACTCAGGGACCATCTCCAGATTTATGCCAGCATCTTAGTCGAGGTTACGGCAGGAGAATTAACCTAGCATACATGTTTTTGATAACAAGGGAAAGGGAGAACGAACTACATGCAAAAAGCTGTGTTGTGGCGTGTTTTGGCCAGGGTGACACACTAAGTATTATGATGGTATTTCTCTTTTGAGACCAATAATCTATGTCTCAATCAGTGCTTGTTGTTTAATCTGTGTTGGCACTTCCTGTCTTGGTGTCACTTTGCTGCCAGCTGTTTATTTAATATATCTTCTTCTCTTTCTCTCACTCAGCAAGTAAATATGTCGAAAATAGACAAGATGAGTATACTGGGGGTGAGGAGCTTTGGGGTTGAGGATAAAGATAAACAAGTCATCTCTTTTATCACTCCTCTGACAGTACTAGTTGGACCCAATGGAGCAGGAAAAACGGTATGGAAACTTTTGTGTGAGGCCAAAGGTTAACCCTTAAGCATGACCCATATTGAAAGAACAAGAGCCTTGACATTTTTGTCTTTGATACACTCCATATATTTTGGGCTCAGACTGGCCACTTGTTTGTGCCCTGTGTATTTATAATGTATTCTGGAAGTGTCCATAGTAAAAGTTGATAAAGTGTACATCTTAATTTGGAAATATAGTTTTAATGTTTTGTATATCAACACACATGTCCATTTCCTATTTGCTTGTAGACTATTATTGAGTGCCTAAAATATGCAACAACAGGTGAATTTCCCCCTGGATCTAAAGGAAGTGCTTTTGTCCATGATCCAAAGGTGAGCATCACTGTATGATTTATATGTAAAAAATGTGACTAATACATACAAGTTATATTTTTTAATATTAATATTTTTGTTTTATTTTGTAAGTTTGAAATGAAGTCATTACGCTTTGCACTTGTAACTAACCTTGGAGTCTGAGTGCAACTTCTATGAAATGAGGATTTTCATCATTAGAAATTTTATGTGCAACATCTAATTTGGACCCCACTTAAGTCAAATTAATGTAAAATAAATATGAGGGCACCAGTCAGATTTGTTTTTTATCTCACTGGCCAATAAGCAATGAGCTATTGTGAAGGCACTGTGTCCGGCGCCATCTTCGTTAGCAATTTCTTGGAACATCTTGTCCGACAAAGCAACTTGTTAGATTCATTGCAAATTATATATACATTGCTTCCTTGGGACAATTTCTGCAAAGTCTGTTCACAGTTTTGAGAAATGTTGATTTTTGAAAAATGAAAAATTTGCCTTTACTTATAGTGAGCCATATTTTGATGGCTTATAACATGAACATGCTTAAAGCTGTCAGTATAGTTACTATTGAGCACTGATAGGAAGTCATATATGGACTTTCATTTGGTACCATAACCTTTGACCTTGAGTGACCTTGAATGGTCAAAATTCAAGGTCACCAATGTCTAGATTTCAACAATCTTTTTCAAAACTACTGGTTAGATTCATTTCAGTTTTTAATGTTGCTTTCTTGGGACAATGTCTAAAAATTTGTTCACAGTTTTGAGATATCTTGATTTTAAATTTTTTTGCAAATCTTCTAAATATTACAAATTTGCTTTTACTTATGATGGGCCATATTTTGATGGCTTGTAACATAAAAATGGTTAGAGATATCAATACGGTTATTATTGAGCACTGATAGGAAGTCATATATGGACGTATTTATTATTTAATTAGTTGAGTTATCCTCCAGTGAAAGTACCACCCACTTCTATTAGGACATTAATCTCCTGCATCCAGACCACAGGACTCTTAACATAGTGGCAGAATCTGACAACTTTAAAAATTCAACTTGTTATTGATTCTTGATAGAACATGCTGGTGGAATACAGGGCCATAGGTCCTATTTTAATCTTTTTGGGTGCATTTACAAATTTTTGTAAAAATATGATAATGAAAATGAGCCATCATGCTGCTAGATAATACATAGTTTATAGAAAATTGCTGTTTTCATAGACATTTGAAATTTTGCCTATTATAAGAAAATGGGGGAAAAAAATTTCAAAAATGCATAAAAAACTGGAACTTTGACCTACTTTTCCCAAAATGTAATCACATCTATTCTGGGTCACTGGCAATCTATAAACCCAATTTGGTATGAATTCAACTAATAGTTTTCCTGTTACATTGTTAACAAACAAACAAACAAACACACTGAACCAAAAACAGTACCCCTTTCCGTGGGGTAATAAATATTTTTGTAGAAGAATCTCCACAGTCCACAGCTGTGCACCATGCAGCATGTCTTCCACTAACTTGAATGAAACAGCATCTAAGCCTGAAAACAAAGGTAAAAATTTTATTCCGAGGCTTATCATCATGCAAAGTCTGCTGTCCTCATTACAGATGAAACTGAATATCACTGAAAGCTCTTCAAAACACAGCAATTTTCTGTACTTGCTTGATGATCCTGTCAGAAAGCACCTACAAGGAATATTACTGCAGCTACATTTCTTTCTCTCTTTCTTTGTTAAGTAAAAATGTGCTTTTCCATATCAGGATGCCCACGAGACAGATGTGCGAGCACAAATTAAACTTTTATTCACTGATGTCAATGGAGTGAAAGTGACCATTCAACGCTCCATGTCCTGCACTCAGAAGGCAAAGAACTACACCTTTAAAAGCTTAGAGCAGGTCATCACCAGAATAATGTAAGTCTGAAGTCTCAAGTCTTGTGCTGTTGAAAACCCACTTTAACATAATGTATCAAAAGTCTGGAGGTTTTTAAGTGTTTCAATGTCTGGATGTTTTTGAAAATTGACCACCTTAGTTTGAAGTGAGTTCTTTCTTTAATCTGTCATGTAGAGACGGTGAGAGGGTGAGCTTGTCAGCTAAGTGTGCTGACGTGGATCGGGAGATGATTTCTGCACTGGGTGTATCTAAACCTGTGCTGAACCATGTTATCTTCTGCCACCAAGAGGAGTCCAACTGGCCACTGAGTGAGGGCAAAGCTCTCAAAGAGAAGTTTGACTCCATCTTCGCTGCAACCAAGTATAGCCAACACAGACATTTTTCTGTCCTCAAGAGTCAGCAGTCAAAAATATACATCAATAAATTGAGACCTACATACATGGTCATTGAGTTTCAGTTGTTTACTATTATTTGGGAGACACTGAGGTTTTGTTCTTTTGTTCTTTTCTCAGGTACATTAAAGCTCTGGAAACAATGCGTCAGCAGCGTCTAAAACAAGCCCAGACGGTCAAAGAGTGTCAGGTGGAGCTGCGTTACCTGAAGCAGAACAAGGAGAAAGCTCAGCAGATTAGAGAAACAGTGGCCACCAAAGAGGCTCAGCTGATGGCCTCTAAAGATAACGTCCAGCAGATAGAGAGCCAGATCGATCCTCTGGAGGTATGTCAGCGACGTGTTATAATGCTATACAAACATTTTTCAATTCTTCACATTTTATACTTGATTAAAAACTTTATGAATAGGAATGTCTGACAAAAAGTACGAGTTTTGCATTCTCCCTTTTGTGCTAAAACGCTTACAGAAATGCATATTGAAGCTCATGAAGCTCATCTCACAATTTTTTTCATGATATATTTTCATGTTGATTATGGAATATATTTTTGCTGAACAAATATTTTTAGATATTAAAATTCCAACATTTAATTTACAAAGGATGAATTCAGTGTTCTAAATAATTTAATTATTTGGTCAACTTAAGTCATTGAGTTTAAAGAAAACACTGAGTCTGGTCTACAGGTACAGACATGTGGAGTATGAGAGTATGACTCCTTGATCATTTAATCTTCAGAATCGAGTGACAGACATTGACATGAAACTGAGCAAAGTGATGAAGCTGGACAACGACATTAAAGCCTTGGACAGCAGAAAGAAACAGATGGAGGAAGACAACAAGGAGCTCGAGGAAACAATGGAACAGGTGCCAGAATAACATTACATTTGTTTTTTTTCCCCCTATTACAAAACAATCTTCAATCTTACAAAGATCTTCATTAGAAATGAAGGACAAAAATGAGTAATTATAGATGTTAAGCTTTTTATGTTTTAAGCCCAACATCCCTGCGTGTCCTCAAAAGAGGGAAAAACTGCCTGTCAGTCCATTTGTCTTCTGTCTGTGGGTTTGTTTAGGTAAACACCTGCTTAATGGTACTCCAGACTCCACTCTGTACTAAGTGTAATTGCCCAAAACGAGGAATGGGATTCGTGCAGATGGTGAATGAGGCTGTAATGACAAGCCTGTTGATAACTGGCCTGTACTGATATCAGTGTCATTTACAACCGTTGGATGTTTCTGCTGCTTCAGAGGGGCTTGGAATATCCTTCCTTCCATCTGTTTGGTGTTTTCCAGTCATGTTTGTGTTGAGTTGTGGTCTTTTTTGTGGCACTCAGTGTGTGTGTGTGTGTGTGTGTGTGTGTGTTGGGGAGGGGGTTATTTATTTTTTTGTGAATCATATGTGTGTAGATTATAGCTTGAAGGCAAGGTTTGATGGAATTAATATATTTGTGTTAAGAAATTAGTTCTTATGTATACATATGAATACATATAAATCCACACATGTAGTGCATGTAGGTGTGTAGTGTGTGATGTGTTCTTCCAGATCATTTGCATATTGCCACTTCTGCCATCACTGCTGACATTTCTATGACTAGAGGCCCCATTGGATCTGGAGCCTCTGACCCTTTTCATATGCTGAGCCGTTCTCACCGAGCCCAGGGCCACATTAAACCAGTGAACTGTAAATACTGCAGGTGTTCCAGGGTTCAGATGAGCAGCTGCAGGACCTTTACCAAAACCACCAGAGGACGGTGAAGGAGAAGGAGAGGAGGCTGACAGACTGCCAGAAGGAGCTCGAGAGGGCTGGCCGAGAATGTCAGAGGCTGAACAGAGTCAAGGCTGATCTCCTGGTAGAACAAGGTACACTGACACCTATACTCATCAGTATGATAGCACCGTCTTTCTTTTTTTTAATGTGAAATGAAGCACAGTTCAACCCTGTATGGATATGCAGGTGCATGTGTTATTTTTGTCCTTATCTTCCTGCAGAGTAGAACTGTATGATATAGTGAGAAAATCATATTGGGAGTATTGTGGGAAATATTGGAATCTGGAATTCTGATTTAGGTACACATGCTTGGTTAACTTAAATGATGACTCTGTCCTATTTCTACAGTTAGCAATCTTGAGTAAATAATTGTGGACAAAGGAATATTTAGATTTTTCTTAATTAAGTGACTGAAACCCCACGTTTCTCCCCAGGTCGTCTTCAACTTGAGGCTGATCGTCATACTCAGAACATCAAGAATCGGGACACACAGGTGAGAGAAGAATGAAAGGAAGTGACTTCATCACAGCAAGCAAAAGAGTAATTGAATGCATTTATATGGTTTATGAAAGCTTTTATTAAGTTGAAAGCAAAAATGTGACAAAAGAAGACTGTTTGTAATGTATGATTTCTAATTTATGGTTTATGGCGTGGAAGAGCATTTTTACATGAAAACTTCTACCAATTTCATGGAGCTTCAAGACCCATGAAATTGATTTCAAGTCCTACAGCTCTACTTTTAATACTTTTCTCCATTTGTACATTTTTTCAGTACAAATATGGTTGGTATTGAGGAGGAAAATCCTTAACCCTTTATAGGTTTCTAGTAGAAATTCTCTGAAATTCAAAATTTCAACCATATTGGAGGACATAACAAGACTTTACTTTTGTGACATTTTTCACAATTTTGTTGTCATGTGGAAAAACAAAGTCAATGAAGTTACAGTATTTGGTTCCTTGCCCGTATATGGCTAAAATAAAATAAAATGAAATACAAAAATAAATACAAGAAGTACATATGTAATGTGAAATTAACATGTATGTTAGAACATACCGACAACATAAGTGCTGATCCAGACACCTGTCAACATCCACATTATCCCTTTGAATATCATTACTTACATTAGTACCATCACTTCATGGTACCTAACAAAGCAGGTACACTCACTGTTCATACAGAGATGGACCTTACAGACCCTGTAGACCACATTAGATCTGAGATTGTTGACTCACTGCCCTCACTGTAACTGTTGCTGTCACTGTCTCAATATGTGTGGAAATGACTAAAAATAGTCACTTGCCCGATAAAGTGTTAACATAATGAAGGAAAGTTTGGAATTCAATGTGAAATGTCTCTGGATGACGCATCTAACCTGAAATGGTGTTTATTTACTCCCAGGTACGCTCCTTGTCATCTTATCTGGAGATGGAGGGTTACGACCGACCACCCTTCACCACTCTTCAGCTTCAGAGCTTTCATCGCCACGTCTCACAGAGACTGGAGCAGGAAAAAGAGACTGTCAGTCAGGTTATGGTAAGAAACTGGGCTTTGTTTGATTTTAAACATTAAACCCTGCACCAGATTTTATTTTTGTGACCCTTTATTTTGTATCACAACATTAAAGCGTGGGATTAAAGTAGGAGTCCGTCAGCACTACTTTAAATCCAAAAGAATCCAATCAAGTCTTATAGATTGGACTATAAATTGTAAGAAACTCGTCTATTAAGATGCTGCATAAGAATGTGCTATCATTATGCAAATGGTTTCTCATCTGCCTTCAGGCTACAGTATAATCCATTCAGGCCCAGTGACAGAGTTTCTAATTGGATATTTTTTTTTTTAATTAAAGTGTTTACAGATAAAAAAAAAAGCAGTTTTTAAATAATGACAAGCTGGAATGTCATAATGCAACCACTTGTTAATATTGATTGATACATAAAGCTTTAATGGCCGTTGTGAATTGAATTAATATGTAACCATTTAATGAAAATGTGATTTTGCAGTGATGTATATTAACTTGTGCAGATAATGTATTTTATGGTGTTATGTCTGGGAAAAATGTCTTGAACTAAGTCGTGTAGAGAAATCTATGAATATAATCAAATCGAAGGAAATATGAGATTCATGCTCCTGATTTTTTCCTCTCTAAATCAAATTTTTCTGTTCACCCAGTCTGACCTGCAGGAACGGGAGCATCAGAAGCAACAGTCTATTGATGAGATGAGAGACAAGAAGACTGGCCTGGAGAGGACAGTGGAGCTGAAGAGGGATCTACAGGGAAAGAAACAACAAGAACTGAGGAATGTCAAAACAGAGCTGCAGAGGCTGGAGGGTTCGTCTAGCCGACTGCAGGAACTGGAGAGTGAACTAGCTAAAGCAGTGAGTTTCGCAAATATGCCCACGACAAAGTTCTTTAATGGTGTGAATTTACATGTTATCCACTATCACCTACAGTTAAGTTTAAGTTGTACCGTATGTGCGTAAATCTCATGCTCAATGTACAGGCACTTTTCATTCTTTATGACAAAGTATTATTTTCCTCCTTTAGTTAGTTTTGGCTGTGTTTTCCTCTTCAGGAGCGTGAGCTACAGAGCACTTTGCAGAGCTCCAACGTGGATGAACTGAAGGCTGAAGTTGTGGAACTTCAACAGGAAAAAGCCGAGCTTGACCGCACACAAAGACGACTTGACCAGGAGATGGAGATGCTCAACACGCACACCACTGCACGTACACAGATGGACATGCTGAAAAAGGACAAGGTCATATAACACACACTATTAACACTGCTCAATATTTTTGACCTTTTCAAAAAATAAAATAAATTAAATAGAGAACCTAATCATATTCTTTATCTGCTTTACCACTAATCTAATGTCAAATTTACTGGTAGAAGTTGACACGGTAAATGACATACTGTTACAGTGTATACCTTTTATTGAAAACTTTTAACGTTGCTAAAGCTAATGAAACAGCTAATTTCATTGCACCATTGTAGAGTGAAAAAAATGTTTTCTTACATAAACAGACACAGATGAGAGATGCATGAGGAATTTGTAACCTTGGAACCTTATCAACAGAAAACTCAAGTAAAGCAATTTTTCTGCCACCTTTTGACATAAAAACAGAAGCTAATTAATTCGATTTATCACCATATTCTAGTGAATATGATAGAAATAATAAATGATAGATAGAGTTGTGATTTACCAAATTACACACTTTACTCTGTGTGTCTCTGACTTTGTTTAAGGTAATACAACCTACTCACCTCCTCTCTTTTTCCTTACCGTCGTCCTGTCATCTTTCCTTTCTCTGTTGGCTGTCCTCTCTTCTTGCCTCTTCCGTTTCTGCAGACCGAGAAGGAAGAGCAGGTTCGTAAGATCAAATCTCGTCACAGTGAAGATCTGGTGTCATTGCTGGGTCACTTTCCCAACAAGAGAGAACTGGAGGACTGGATCTATGCCAAGTCAAAGGAAATCAACAGTACCAGGGACAAACTTGCCAAACTGAAGTTAGTGAAATATATTTACTTTATAAACTCAGTATTAGAAGTTGGTTTGATACTAATCAGTATTTTGTCATTCATGTTTTCCTCAGTAAGGATCTGGCTTCAAGTGAACAGAATAAGAGTCACATCGCTGCTGAGCTGCGTAAGAAAGAACAACAGTTGGCCAGCGATGAAGAAAAGTTTTTCAATGTGTGCGGGAGTCAGGATCTGGAGCAGGACCTGAGCAAACTGCAAGACGACCTGGAGAAGATATCAAAGCAAAGAGGTGAATAAAGCAGAAGGATGAGAGGCGATGTTTTCTCTTCAGAGGTTCTGAGGGCATGGCATAGACAGAAGACAAAAGAACTTACTGCAACAAAATAAGAAGAGGACTGAATAAAAAATAAAACTAAACTGAAGCCAAGCATTTAAAAAGCTACAGCATTCGTCGCAGGTAGATGCTGAATAAACCTGCTGTAGACCACATTGCTAATTATCATAGATAAAACCAAAATGTTGAGCAAATAACCTTACACATATTATGTTTATTTTATGCATGTCAGAGTTCCTGTGGGGTCTTAAAAATTCTTGAAAGTCTTGAATTTACAAATCTGCAGTCTTTAAAGGGTATTAAATTTTATATGGTCAGTCTTAAGTTATGTTGCTATAAACTTGTTTGCTATATTGTGTTTAAATGTGTCTGGGAAATGTCCCAGCTGCAAAGAGAGTAACATTAGTCTACTCAGTTCCAACTGTTCCAACCTGACAAATTACGGTATATTAAAATTAGGAACAAATCATCGCTAACTTTGCAGCCCCCGGTGAAGAATGATCACAGAACATTCAGCCCAACTCACGTGAAGCCGTTAGTCAATCTTATACGTTGCTCAGGAAAGCTGACTTTGGGAACTTTAAAGGAGCCTAGGAGTCAGGGATTTTTGCCAGTATGGTCGGGAAATCTGCATAAACTTCTGTTTTAAGCAGTCTTAAAAAACCTTAAATTTAACATGTACAAACCTGTAGGAATCCTGCATGTAGATTAGTTCACATTCAGGTTAAAGTGGTTTTAATGACAGACGTAGATTCATTATAGATTCATGGTAATTATGATAAATGAAACCAAATGTAGGTCAAAAAGCCTTACACATATTATTTTTATTTCAAGCGTTAAAGTGGTTGTAATGATAGACATGGTATAATTTTTTAACATTGTGTCTTGACTTTGTATAGCCATGCTGGCTGGAGCCACAGCAGTTTATACGCAGTTCATCAGCCAGTTGACAGAAGAGAGGGAGCCCTGCTGCCCCGTGTGCCAGCGGACTTTCCCATCAGAGGCGGATCTGCAGGAGGTGATCAGTGATATGCAGTCGAAACTACGCCTGGTGCCAGACAAGCTGAAAAACACAGAGGGAGAGCTGAAGAGGAAGGAGAGGAAGAAAGAAGAGATGATGGCGCTCAGACCAGTCAGGTATGAGTCACAGCATTCATGATGGATGCTCTGAAGTATAAAAATATGTTGAACGTATAGAAATATTGAAAAAATAAATTCTATACTAATTCACCTGGCTCTTTCACTTCATGTCATGGATTTTAAAACTTTGGATAAAGCTTTACTCCAAATGCTTTTCTGAATTTTGAAAGGTGGGATGAACTACATATATAGGTTGTGTCATCTGCTTCCATTTGTTTTGACAAAAGAATCATCTGCATCATATTTTCAAGTAATTCATGTTGCTTCAAACAGTATAACAAACACAGATAAGGTTACCTGAATGAGGAAATTGACTGAATTAGTTAATATCACCACTTTACTTACAATGAAAATTTTGATTCTTTGAAGATTGTTTTGAAGTTTTTTGTATCTGCATTGAATTATTAGCACATATTAAAAGATTCATGGATATTTAAATGGGAAGATGTGGCTTTATTGGCTTGAAGCTATACAGGTATAGCAAGATCTGTGGTTGTTTTTATGCAGGACCAAACTTTCTGCACATGATAGAGCTGCTGTTGATTCTAAAACACCACTCATTCAGGTAACCAAATACTTATGTTAATTAATTTGATTTCAGCAACAACTACTTATATGAATCTATGTTGCAGATGAACCTTAAGGTTTCTTGAGTGTTCAGTACAAATTTGAATCAAGTTAATGAAAAATGAGTAGAAGCTTAGAATATATGTGCAGTACTCTTAGTTTCATATATTTACACCATGAGGGAAAACAAGTGTCTCAACTGACCATAAAATGCTTTTAGTTTAGTTTTAATTGTGGATTTCGATGGAAAGGTATATCTTTCTTGTCTGTGTTTCCCACCATCTTGAATGAAGAGCAGAATTTATAGAGTCATTCCACCAGATGGAGCTAAAGTCATATAACTTTGTAAAAGTGGTGATTTTTCCAGTGTCTTCTCCGGTCCTGATCAGACACAATATTCAGAACTGAGTGGCCCAAAAGTCTGTAGCTTATTGTATTTACCCCTTCATTTATCCATTCAGAGAAATGTAGAGAGATGTACAGTGTTTAAATAGATATAAAGATGCCCCATAAATCTCTTCTTTTTGTGTCTCCCAGACAGTCCATTTCACAGTTTCAGGAAAAGGAACTACCTGAGTTAAGGAACCGTCTGCAGGCTGTGAACAGAGAGATTGAGAGGCTGAAGGGTGATGTGGAGGAGCAGGAGACTCTGTTGGCAACTCTAATGTCAGAGGAGGAGACGGCCAAGGCCTGTCTGCAGGACATCTCTCTCATGGACAGATATCTGGTACCATCCTGACCAGCACTAACTCTTTTCCATTTGTCTGCGTGTGTATACTGGTCCTCAATAAAGACATGGCCTGTTCCTTTTCCGGGCCTGCTGCTCTTATCTCTGCTACTCTTTCTTTACCTCCAACTCTTACTTTTTTTTTCTGTCTACATCATTCTTATGTCCTAAGTTTTACCTTTTTCTATATATTTTCCTTGCTTTCCTGACATTCTTCCTCATGTTTTGCGTAATATTGAAGTTTAAGAACATATTTGAGCAAGTTTCAAATCAACTAATTAACAGAAACCATTATTGTTGTCTGGAATATTAATCACAATCCCTCTCTTTTAATAACCAGATTTTTTATGGTGGAGGTTGTTATAACAGGAATATACCAGGAATTCTGTCTGTCCAAGATTTTTGTCCAAGGCATTTCTCTGACACTTTTCACCCAATTCTTTTCAAATGTCACACACATTCTTTACCGTTAGTAGAGGTGCAGTGCACAGTTTGATGGCTGAATTTCAATTTTTGGATTTTTTTACAAATCTTTTGACAATTTCATCTTAGAACATTTGTTAAACCGATTTCTCTGACACTATTAACGTGACTCTTTTCAATTTGACACACATGCTCTTTACATGTGCCTGTCTCTCACTTTTGCATTTTTTACACATTTTTGAAAAGTTTTTGAAAAAACTGAAAGTTAAAACTCAAAATAAATCCCTGGACAGGCGTAGTATCAGTGAGCAGGAGAAGCAAAGTGTTAAAGAGGGGGTATTAATGAGCACTGCTGACTTTTTCACTTATTTCTTTTACTTTATTGTAAATATTTTTATTCCAGTTGGACCTGAAAGAGGTGGAGAGGAAAATAGCTCAGCAGAATGCTAAACTCCAGGGAGTGGACCTGACCAGAACCATCCAGCAAGTCAGTCAGGAAAAACAAGAGACTCAGCACAACCTAGATACCAGTAAGATGACGTCAAACAAGTACATTCATTAAGTGAAATTCAGTTCCAAATTTGACTGAATGTGAAATTTCAACCTTAAAATGTAGTGTGGTTTACGGCCTAAAGTGGCACTTCTGAAATGTCTAAAGGAGGGGTGTTCAACTGCAGTCCTCGAGGGCCCCTATCCTGCATGTTTTAGATACAGTATTTCCCTCTTCCAGCACACCTGGTTCAATTAATGATCAGCTCATCACCAAGCTCTGCAGAAGCCTGGTAACAATG